>JAIEZT010001390.1:1035285-1352785 GCA_019594935.1 Periophthalmus modestus
AAGGTGGAGGTTGTGTCACTGGAGCCACAAACAGCGAATCAGTGCTACAGGTGACTGAAAGTTTACGCCCCACTCTCCCCCTTGTAGAAACAACCAGTTACATTGCACACATTTAATGACGTTTTCCCCTTACAGCCATTGAGCAGCAGAATGCGATGACTTATAACATGCCCTGGTTTTCTCTAAACAGAGGGGGCATGACCAGTGCGTAAAGAGTGAATGAATCCAGGGACTACATGCATAATTCGTGCGCATTTTACGCACTGTTGTTTTGCAACTAAACATGACCGATTGTAACTGAGGACACTGTGGATGATTGTACAAGTTAAACTAGAGGCATCTTTGACCCGGAGCGGTTCATAGCAAATCGTTAGCCTTGCTGCTGTGCACATAGTGGCATTTGAACCATGCGCTCTGGCAGATTTGTGTTTAGCTGTATGAATTAGACTTCATTTGTCTATTGTTTGAAAGGCGTTGTTTTATTCTGCAGTTTGGATTATTGTGGGTAAAATATAAGATGTGCACACATTAGCATCTCATCTGTGTGCATGGGTGAGGCACGCACCTGGCACACTCCTGTGGAGAGCTACGGATCAGACTTTGTTCATTGTTGATATTTGACAGATTATAGGTCAGACAGTGATAACTGTGCTGCCCAATGATAAATCCAAATGTTATCTTTTGATTGACACCTAATTTGACAATCAATGTTGGTTGTGTTGGTCACTGTATCAACTAATTATGGCGCATTGCACATTACTGATGCTTTACGTTAACAGCCAATGAGCAGCTGAACAAGACGATGTATAGTTTGGCTTTACTGTACACGGGGAGTGCAGTGTAGAGCTCCACTCGTAAATCCTACATCATTGTGCGTCGTTTAATCTTTTTGTGTGGTGATTATGGATATGTGTATGACATAATATTGCTTCACCTCCTCTCAATGTTGTACTTTCTTGTTACTAATGTGTTTGTGTTTTTCCTTAGGCCCATGGGTAATGTTGACCTATCAGATGTGCTCATCGGCTGTTACAAGGTTGTTACAAAACAAAGAAATTGTTTTTTTTTTTTTTAACCGTTTTGTGGACATTACCATTGTGAAAGCCTCATTCTCTATAAAGGACACTGTAGATCAAAGGGTCAATTCCCTATATGCACCAAAAGGCCTTTAGAGAAACGCTTGTCTTGGAGCTGACATTAAGATGTTTTATAAGTTTCACTTTCGTTTTTGATGCTCTGAGTTTTCTCTCCCTTTGCTCCCCATGCAAAGTCACTCCCCCTTCAGAGCGCTATCACCACACAATCCACTTACATCCCGCTAAGAAAATTACTGCACATCGCATCAGGTTTGTGAAGTTGCAGTGTACACTTCTGTATCATGCAGGAGTGATGTGGGCTTGTGGGCGTAGCCTTCGACAGGATCTTACAGAGAGCCGTAAGCAGGGTTTGGATAGGGCCCGGGAGAGATCACTGAAATACTCACACATCGATGGATGACATCTAAAACCTCTTCAAGCATGTTTTTGATGAGGGAGCGTTATAACATGGTAGATTGCTCAAACAATGTGCATAATACCA
Source organism: Periophthalmus modestus (assembly GCA_019594935.1). NCBI lineage: Eukaryota > Metazoa > Chordata > Actinopteri > Gobiiformes > Gobiidae > Periophthalmus > Periophthalmus modestus. The sequence goes on from JAIEZT010001390.1 coordinate 1,036,864, forward strand.
CCTCTTTAAAATAGGTTTTGTACCAGAAATGTACTTTTTTGTGAAAGCAATTCAAATTCACAAACCAATTCACTGACTTTAAATGTTTATTTCTGTTATACCTTTTTAAATCAGCATGCCATTTTTTTTTCAGTTATTCTTATTAACTCATTAGTCAAATATTATGAATTTGGCATAGACATTTTGACTTAAGCACATTGTACCTGATTTTTACTGAATAAATAAAAGCTTATCTCACTTATCGCGTGCATTCCGAGCATCCTAGTTGATCACTTTGATAACTTTATAAGCACTTTTCACAACTCTCATCAGTTGCTGTCATGGTTAGCATTCTAATGAGCATTTCCTGATTATCAGACAATAAAGTCTTTAATTAGATGCCGACAGCACACAGTGGACTTATTTTTACCTCGCTGCTTATACATCTGTACTGGAGCAAGACACATTTTGCTCAGATACATGGGAAAAAATCAGGCAATTAAAAATATGTAGTAATAATAATGATAATAATTTTAACCCTTAAAACACATCCGTTTGGTGTGTTATGCTACTAAGTGGGTCTTAAATAATATCATTTTAAAGGTGTATTATGTAACTTTATGCCAAAAGATAAAAGCATGTTTTTTTTCCATTGTTTTTATTACGTTTTTATTGCACTGGAAATTGTATAAAAACATGCTTCTTTTCTGTGAACAGGCTTGCATCTCCACAAACCTGACCCTTATGGAGTCAATGGAGAGCTTCTCGGCTTGTTTCCATGGAAATGTTCTTTTAGCCATAATATTCCACACTATGGCATAAAATTTAACTGTCAGTGGTGAATGTTCCGAAGTATGGTTTTAACTTTCTTTTTCCATGGAATCATGTAGGTGACATGCCACATCCAGAGAGTCACATACAGACTTAAACTTATCCATGCGTTTGTCTCCAGTAGGTTAGATTACTGTAACATTCTGCTCACTGGCCTCTCCAGTATAGTACAGTACAGTACAGTGCAGTACATCCAGAACACTGCTGCTCGAGTCCTGACTAGCACCAGGAAGTACTTCACACATGCGTCCTGTGCTCAGGTCTCTGCTCTGGCTCCTGTGGCTCAGAGAATAGACTTTAAAGCAGCTCTGCTCATGTACAAGTCTCTCCACAGCCCAGCACCAAAGTACATCTCCAACATGTTAGTGCCATATGAACCATCTCACACTCTGAGGACTTCAGGGACCAGCCTTCTGCTGGTGCCCAGAGTCACGACTAAACATGAGGAATCAGTGTTTCAGTTTTATGCAGCTAAAACCTGGAAGAGTCTTCCTGAAGATGTGAAACGGGCCTCTACTCTGACAAAGTTTAAATCCAGGCTCCATTCTCCTTTAATGTAAATTGTATGATGATTATTTGTGATTATTTGTGTTTTGATTGGTTGTATTGTGATTTTAATGTCTTTCTTATTCTGTAAAGCACTTTGAATTACCTTGTGTACGAATTGTGCTATACAAATAAACTTTCCTTGCTGTAGCTGGTCCATTACATGGGTCTATCTGTGAGGCTAGCACAAACAAAGGACACGATACACAGAAGTTTAAATGTTTTATTGATAAATGTGGTAGCAGATAATTGATAATTGTTTCAAATTCTCAACTCACCCATGTTGTCTGTCCCAGGTGTTTCGGCCAAATGAGTCCCCGGGGAGCCGAAGCACCTTATGAAGGTTCCGGGACAGACAACTGGGTGAGGGAAAGGAGGGGTGTTTCTATATTTTAGCTGTTATCTAAATTGGTGTTCACTGTTTTAAATAATAAATTGAATTGAATATAGAGCTCTATTTTTAAACAGCTAATATTATTGGATAAATATTTACATGGTTTTGTTGGAGCTAAATTTTAATAGCATTATTGGATATGTGTGTATTTACCTATACTACAGAGTGGGCTCTACCAATTAAAGAGGTGTCCTATAAAAGGAACAAGCGTCAGTCTGCGTGAGAGAGGGTGCTGTATGTATAGGCTGTACTGAACTGATTCTTTTAACATTTTTTGTTTGGTCTGTAAATTGGACAACTGTCTCAGCTAAATACACTGGGTCCTGCACTGTAAACCGCTCAGCTCTGCTCTGTTCCTCCGATTACACGTTGCTATCCGGGTATCTTTACAATGACTGATACTGTATCTTTTAGTGACTGCCCAAGTGCCAGTATTTTCCTTAACTCTCCTGACCTCTAGTGGCGACACAGCAGCGTTACAGGGACGTGGCTGGTGAATATTCCTCGCTTCCTGTTTTCTCTTTTTCAGGCTTTTCCATCTTCGCTTTTAGACTGACGATGCTGCAGTGCTAGATAGCCAATATATTTACGCTTTATCTACCTTAAGAACCTATATTTGAGACTGAATGTGCATGTTTAATCAGAAAGCAGTGACTGAGGAGGAGGAGGTCCAGGGCGCACGGTGTGTCGTTCAGGAGGAGTGGAGAGCGGAGCGCGCGTTGCCGGTGGCGATCCAAACCGTGCGTCCAAGTTTAACTCAAACAAACCGAGGGATAAAACCCGCAGAGCAAAGCGGAAAACAACTCAGCGCAACTGAACAGCGCCTCCAGTGACTCCCTACTAGAAATAATATCCTTGGGTTTGATAAAGACGTGAGTATGAGGCTTTTGTGTCTAATTTAAGAATGTAACACGGTTTGTACAAAAAAATGAGCTCTGAAATACTGAGTGAAGGTTACAGGTCAGCTCTGTGGAGAGGCTACACCACTCACAGTAAGAATATAGGTTCTGTAAGTTATTTATAAGCAATAAAAACATCACAATTTGAAAATGCAAGATAGTTTATCCATGGTCCATGTTGTCTAGTAGGTTTTGCGTCCTGACAATTACTTTTTTACGCTTTTACCAAATGTTTTGCTGTTTTGCTGCTCATCCAAGCCGCTTCATCAGTTCTGGTCAGATTGCTGGTGGACACTGCCTTATATCTGTCTGAAGGGAAGAGCTAACTACACTGAAAGTGGAAACGGCTATTGTCTCCAGTTTCAGCCTTTAATGGCCCCATTTGACCTTTAATGGACCTCCTATTCTCTTTTGTTTGCCTTGGGTCTGTGGATGGAATTGGCCCTCAGGCCTTGGATTGTCTTTCCGAACAAAAATTGCTTTAACTTCTCGCCTTTTCTAAGATCTGTGCATTAGTGGCTGTAGATGGAGATGAACTTTGTCTTTTGCTATGGTTCAGCCGGGACGACTGAGAGATTCTTTCCGATCCATCCAAAATCCCATTTTTCTTTTCCGCTGTGTGGGGGGACTGGGCTGTGGGGGCAGCAGTCTAAGCAGGGACTCGCAGACTTCCCTCACCCCAGACACGTCGTCCAACCCTGACTGAGAGATTACAGACATTTTGAAGTAACATTACTTTTACTTGAATGTTTTGGCTATTCTACCTGCTGATTATTGTTTCTCATTGTACTGTGACATCATGTAATCATTGTAAAATCAACTAATGAATCCCGCTCTCTACATGAACATCATTGGTTGAGTGGTTATCCACTGATCGAAGGTTGGCCTTGCAATTTTCACAGATGAATGCTGTCGTTGTGTCCCTTGGGCAAGACACTTAACCCACCTCGCCCCCAGTGTCTGTGTACAGCTGGTGTATGAATGTGTGTGTGGATGGGTGACTTTTTGTAAAGCGCTTTGAGTGCCTTGAAGGTGGAAAAGCGCTATATAAAGATGTGACCATTTACCATTTACCATTTAATGAATTACTTACATTGGTATCTACGTGATGTATCAATAATATTCCTTTATTTTTGGTTTAGTCCTGGTTTGGTTCTAGTTTTGGGTGTGGGCCATGTTCCATTTATTGTGGTATTTGTAAGGTCTTGGTGTAATCCTAAATATTGTCATACTTAGTCCTTTCGTGCCTATAAGTCTTGTAAAATGTTATCAAAGTGTATTTAACATGTGAATAATGATTTCTTCTGTCAGATCTGAGAATGGAAAGCAGCAGTGGAGGAGAGGAGCTGAGTGGAAGCACCCCTCTCCCCCAAACCTCCCAGACCCACCCCCTCATGACTCCAGAGGAAAAACTGCAGCACTATGACAAGTCTGCTCAGACCCATGAAGACAGCAAACAGGTGAGGGTGGTCAAAGAAAGAGTGTGGCAGGCTACTATACTACACAATTTCATGAAAACTAAACTCCTCCCACTGTCACATTTCAAATAGAGCTGCTGAACTGGGCAGTACCTGGAGGACTAAAGGGGAGAGTGAAGGGGAAGGAGGTATAAGAACAGTGTGGTCGGTCTAATAGGGATCCACGCTTTAAACTCCGCCCCTGCAGTCAGATGTTTGCCATAGGAAACACTGTACTGACTGTTGGCTGTAATGAGGGCAGTCCTGTGTGATGTCATCAGCTACTGGAAAATGCAGAGGCCACAGGAGGCAGCACACAATGTTTAATTTAAAATCTAAATCTCACAGGTGTCACAGCAGCCCTGGAGCAAATGTGGCTGCCAATCAGCTCCTACCATCTCTGCAGTCTCCACTCGGCACGGTCGCATACATTCAGATAATGGGAAGATAGGCTAAGTGTCTCGCCCAAGAACGAAAATGGTATTTTGGCAGGATAATGAACAAACAACCAGTTTAAGCAAGATGTACACCATTAAAGGAGGTCCAAAATCGACTTTTCAGAATTTCTAACCATGTTATAGTAAGTTGTATTTGGAGTGATCTGTGCATGTTTGAGCAATCTTTAATCACTTATTCTCAAGATGCCATATTGTTGATCAACTCCCATTTTCACTGCCACCGGTACACACCCACTGCTCTCTACTTACTCTACACATATGTAGATCCGAAGATCGACAGGACTCCAAATGCATATTTCTTTGTTTATTTAGGTGTCGGGACGGCTGGTTGAAAGTCTTGATAAATGCACAGAGATTTGGCTGGTATACCGGCCTCCGCGAGTGTGACGCTTATTTTCAGCGACAAAAAATAATAAAACATATTTTTATTTTAATATTACAAGATCACAATAATCTTTCAATTTGGAATTACAATTTAAAAAATAACTAACACAAATATAATACAGTTCAATTAAATCCTTATAATTAATTTTCCGAAGCCACATAGAGCCGCAGTATAAGGATGAAAGAGCCACAAAGAGGTTGCCCACCTCCTTTTTAGATGAATATTGAGATTTAAAATGTGAAAAAAAATATAACATACTGATCCCCAGGTGTGTCATAGATTTGAACTATATATCAGACACAAGCACAATATGTTTTCTTTAATAATGAATCACTCCTAAACCAGAATAAGCCTGGATACATGTTAGGACTAAAGCACTGTAAACGTGTGCACCAGCGGGTACATGTACCACAGTTTGAAAACCACTGTTACGGAACATGAAAACAGACTGTATTACTTATTGTAATTGTCCACTCTCTCTCTCTCCTCAGTACGACGCTTGCATACAGGACCTGGTGCGATGCCTGGCTCTGGTGAAGCTGGTCTATGGAAAGAACCATTTAAAACTGGCCCAAGCCCACAGCCGCCTGGCCAAAGCCTACCTCCAGTTTAAAGGTAAAAATAAAAGCCTACCTCCAGTTTAAAGGTAAAAATAAAAGCCTACCTCCAGTTTAAAGGTAAAAATAAAAGCCTACCTGCAGTTTAAAGGTAAAAATAAAAGCCTACCTCCAGTTTAAAGGTAAAAATAAAAGCCTACCTCCAGTTTAAAGTGCATATGACAGGTTTTCATGCTTTTCCAATTCTGATTTGGTTTGGTGAGATAGTTTGTGGAAAAAGTTGAGAAGGAAAGTACAAAAGTGCAGGAAGCAGAGGTGAGTTTTAAAATGGAATCCCTCTGCCTCTGTCATCAACATGGAAAACAAAAAAACGGGACAATTTACGCACAAGGAAAGTATTTTTCTGACAGTTTAAGCCAAAACAGAGGTTATTTGTTTTAATCTAATTAGAACTATTGTGTAATATTAGTCTGTCTACATCAAAATGCTGTTCCACCTGGTGATGTCATGAAGCTGTAGTTTTCAAGTTAACAGCTCCTTTTACCTATAGTTTAGTCAGTTCCAGGGCTGCTTTTATAAAATATTGTGCATTTTTATGTGCATTAGGTCGTGTCCTTGTTGTAGATGGTGTAACCTTGTGTGGTTGTGTTATCAGACTGGGCTCTCCAGGCTTTGGACCACGTCTCCTCAGCTCGTCAGGTCCTCCGCCTCTGCTCCGGGGACAGACTGGAGCTCAGACTGTGCCTCCTGAACATCTGCCTCACTCATGGACAAGCTGCTCTACTCACTGACAAATATCCTTTAAACAGACCTATTCTGCAAAATCGACTTATCAGAGCAGTGTTATAGTTGTTTCCCCTCATCATTTACTCACCCACAGTTGTATTTGGAGTGTTTTGTGCATGTTTGAGCAGTCTTTTAATAATGTATTTTTATGATGACATTTTGCCAGTCAACCATTTGACAATCCGTTTTCATCGCCACTTCACTGTAATTACTTGGTTCTCCAATTTTTATTTTCTTAATCGGTGCTATACGTAGGATTCAGCAGTGTTATAATGTATGAATGAAAAAATGAAATGGGGGGGAAAAAAGGGCGATGTACAGCTATCCGTTGGAAGTGCCCACAACGTCACGGCTTTTTGTCGTGATGACGTTTACGGTGACGTCAGCTTCCATTTGGCACTTCAGTTTTCTAATGCAGAAGTCTGCGGACTTGTTTCTATTATTGAGTCGTTTTAGATTAATATAGTGATTTAAATGTACACATTGTAACTCAATGATCCACGGGGGTCATAGATTATAATATATAGCAATCTTGACCTTATCACCATAAAAGTATTCCGAATCAAAGCTTTGGGGATGTAATATTCATAATAATAATGCCTTGTATTTATGCAGCATTATGCACTCACTCCACACACAAGTGATGGTAAGCTGATGAAAAGAGGTTGGCCCATGGTACTACCAATCACACTTCACACTTGCACACACTGGCACACACACTGGCACACACACTCACTCGCACACTCACACACAACACACACACACACACTCACATTTACACAAGCAAGGTGGGTGAAGTATCTTGCTCAAGGACACAATGAAAGTACTTGGTCCAAGCAAAGTTCAAACCAGCGACTTTTGGATTATTCACCAGTTTACATTTATTTTATAATAACACCCCATTTATGTTATATATGCAGGTACAGGGATGTAAACATATGTAAGTCTGATTTTATCATATTATTCTGACACTTTATGAAACTATAGTATGTAATTATTGTCTGAAAATGTGCTGCCGAGCCTGTACAAGCTTGCATGTTTCTAAAGTTTCAAATACCACACGTATTAGTACATCGGACTAATTCCTATCACAAAGCTATAAGCAGTAAGCACAAAATGCTCCTTCTATGTCGACGTGTTTGCAGTAGCTTTAACATTGTTAAGTCCTTGACGTGTGCACTGTGTGTGAGGCGGAGACAGTGTTCCTCCAGGCAGAGCAGCTGCTGGGGCCCCTGTGTGAGAGCAGGGCCCTCCTCCAAGAGCAGAGGACCCAGACTGAACTGGAGATCTGCACCGGCCTCTACAGGTTACGCCCAACTGCTTTATATACCTTTGTTTTACTTTAGTACAGAAAAGAGTGCATGTAGAGAGAGAAAATACAGCACAGCTCAGTTAAGATTTTTTTTTTGTCTTGAGAAATTTGGGGATTTTACCTTTTTTTTATATTTGCCAAATTTGAAATCACGATTTATGATAAACTAATTTGAGGAAGTGTCTTGAACCTTCCACATATTGTATTGTGTATAAATCATTAGAGCATGAGGAGTGGTGCCTGATGAGATTTGTACAAAAAGTAGTTTAGTTTGTCTCTTTACTGCCTTTCATGGCTGATACCACTAGAGGGCAGCGTCCTCTTATAAAGTGACAATGAGCCGACCTTAAGTTGACCCCTGGCAAATGAGCCATATGTTTGGTTTCCATGCATTGTGGGGACTTCCATTTATTTCCTAAAGACTGATCCAAACCTTAACGTTACTATTTGCCCTAACCTAAATCAGATAATAGCTTAAGGTTAAATTATGTTGATCTAATATTGAAGACTTTTCCTCATAAGAACCTGATTTTAGGTCCCCACAAAGCACAAAATGTGAAGTGACAGTCCCCACAAGTTAACAGATAAATACCCACACACAAAAACTTAAAACTATCTGTACAGATTTAAGGATAAGCCGCGTGATTGGCCTGTATAAACTCACTAATGGAACTGAAGCTTTCCTATTTGGAACAAGTGTGTTTTAATAATGCATTTTTTAGGCTGTAGCTTCCTGTTTCTCTATAACACCCGTGCATTATACTCCACAGCTCTGCCTCTTTCCCTCACACTCTCTCTCTCTTTTCTCTCTGTCTTTCTCTCGCCTCTCCCTCTCTCCTTATCCTCTGATCTGGTTGTGTTTATACTCTTCTATACATCTCTCGCTCTGCTCTGTTATTGTTTTTACTGTTGCTAGTGTAATTTCGCAATATGGCTTCATTCATGTACAGCGGTTTACTGGGCTTTACAGAATGTATTAGAGACAGAAGGGTTTTAATGACAGTAGAAATCCCACTGGGCTTTTGGAGTCAACTAAAGAAATTCTTGAACAACTAATAGAAGTGGTCCTCAAAAGCACTCCTAAAACTTGTCAAAAATGTCCAACTTTATTCAGTTTGTATCATTTTAATCGTCAATATCTGCTCAAAAGAATATCTCATTTTGCTTCTAAAACTAGTATGTAATCTGTGTATCAACCTTTTGACAGCTCTAACAATATCTTGATGCTAAAATTTAAACTTTAAAACTCGATTTTGATACTAGGAAATAGACTCAATACTTGATACTGATTCCAATATTATGATGCTAATAAAAATGCTCCTTAGAATGTGATTTTCAACATTAAATCATAGGACTTTCTTTTATATTCCCATGTGGCCTTATGTTTGTGTAATGACCTGTATAAACTGAGTGTGGATGCATGTTATCCTTGTATCTCTGGTTACCTCTACGACTAAATACTTACTACTGTCATGGGACTATTTTTTTTATTTTTTTAACTATACTTTTTGCTATTACCATGTTATACGCAAATCGACACCTCATCAAAAACATCCCTGAAGAGGTTTTAGATGTCATCCATGCATGTCTCAGTACTTTAGCGATCTCCCTCGAGCCCTGTTTGGACCCTCCTTACGGTTAGCTATAAGAGGGTGTCAAAGTTCAGCCCACAACCTTACGTCACCTGTGCTGCCACACGACAATTCTCCATAATATACAAAAAAAAACATGATATACGAACTTCACAAACCTGATGCACTACAACTTCACAAACCTGATGCGATGTGCAGTAATATTGATAAAATAATAAAAGATAACATGGTGATCTAAATATGTTAATACCCCATAGAAGTAAAATAAAAAATTAAAAAGTAAAACATTGTTCTCTGCTCCAACATCAGGGCCTGGTTTACTTAATGTGTAAAAAATGTGCACACTGGGTTGGTATGAGTGCGCTGTTTATCTCTTTCTCCACCTTCCTCCTCCCCTCTTTCTTCCTTCCTCTCCTTTTCTCTCTCCTCCCTCCCCCTCTCTCTTTCCCTTCCTCTATCTCTTTTCTCCCTCCTCTTACCCTCGCCCCTATCCTTCCCACTCTTTCCCTCTCACCTTCCCCTCTTTCTCCTTCTCTCCCTCTCTCCTCTTCCCTTCTCCTCCCCATATCTCTCTTTTCCCCTTCCTTTTCTGTCTCATTTTATCCCTCTCCCACTTCCTCTCTCCTGCCTCCTCTCTCCTTCCCTCCTTCCCTGTCCCCTCTCCCCTTCTCTCTCTCTCGTTGAGTGATGACACAGACTTTGGCTCGGCTCTAAAGCGGTTCTGTCGACACTGCTGCTCGGGGCTGTTGTGGAATATTCCAAACAATAGTGTGTAGTGTATGCTCTCCTCTCCATCCTTAGCTTTAGGATTAGACTTAAAACAAACACATCCGCTCATGTTGTTTTCTTCGTTTAAAGGGCCCGAGTTCTTCTCTCAAACTGACAACAGTCCATTCCACCTTGTGATGTCATGTGGTAATACAGGAAGTGCTCCACTGTGTTTTTAAATGCCATACATCTTTACTAGAATCATGTGGATACTTTCAGGCCTGGAATTGCTGGTCTTTACTGTACTAAAGGTAAAAGGAGCTGTTAACTTAAACTATCACTTCATGACATCACAAGGTGGAACAGAGCATTTTGAGCTTTGGAGATATAGACAGGCTAATAATAAAGGATCACTCAGACGTGTGAATGGAACAAAACATAACTTCAGGTATGTTTTTGATGAGCTAACAGCATTACATCATGGCTTAACGCTCACAAGAGTAAATTTTGCGTAATATAGGGACCTTCTAGTAGAGTCTATATCGGGTGGTCGAGATATACTGTTTCGGCTGATAACAAAATATATAACTTCATTTGAACATGGCTAACAGTAACAATTACTATGGAAATCTATAACTTGGTTCGCAGGGGATAAGGTTGATGGTTTCAACAATTTGATCATTGCTACAGTTGTTTGTGTCGTTGGGCAAGGCACTTTGCTCATGTTGCTTATGCATGAATGAGGGGTTGTAATGCGTGTGACTAAACCTCACTGTCAAAGCCTGATTTTTGTCTGATCTCAGAAGCTAAGCATTGCCAGGCCTGGTTAGTACTTGGATGGGAGACCACGAGGAATACCAGGTGCCACAGCGGAACAGCAGTAAAAACTTAAATTGTGAATGTGGTGTGAGTGTTGGTAGCGTTTGGTTAAAAAAATAAAAAATAAAAATCTGTGCCATCAGCCCTTCCAGTTAAAAGTTTGGACACACCCTTTCATTCAGTGTTTTTTTGTTTTGTTTTGTTACTACTTAAAAGATTGTAGATACACATAGAAGACATAAAAAAACAAAATATTTTAATATTTTATGGGGAATGGACACATTTTAATATAGCGCTTTTCTTAACTTTAAGATGCTCAAAGCTCTTTACATCAAGGAACCACTCACCACTCACACACATTCATACACCAGGGTACGCAGACACTGGGGGTGAGGTGAGTTAAGTGTCTTGCCTATGGACACAATGACAGCATTCATCTGTGGGAGCTGGAATCACACTGCCAACCTGTGGGTCAATAGATGTGAATGCTTAACTTATCATATTTATGTTGAGAGCGGGATTCATGCCTTTGAATCAGTGGACAAACGCTCTTCCAACTGAGCTACTGTTGCAAAATCCTCAAAATTGCCACTCTTAGCTTTGTGGACAGCACTGCAAACCCTTGGCCTTCTCTCAGTGAGTTTTACGATGATGTCTCTTTCACTTCAGGTGCGCTACATCAGGGCCAAGAAATGCCAAGAGTGCACAGCAGTGATCAAAGCAAATGGTATAAAAGGCTAAAATACTAAACTTTCTTTTGACAGAGGAAAAAGTTGACTACATGACTGACAAATTAAACCTTTTTATCTCACATTAACCATGTCGGGATATCCAACATCATCAACTCGCTCATTTATTCTCAATGTCAGTGCCCTACTCATATTATATTTACCTTTCTATGACGTGTACTCGGTAATGTTACATCACTGAATTAAAACAAAACTAAACTAAACGATGTTTTTCCCTGCAGATTAGTGGTACTTTCCCATAGCTGTAATCTGGACACTCACCAAAGACCAGCGGAGCTCACTCGACTCATGTTACCAACTCTAATGACATTAAGTCCAGTGTGGAGTGGAGCTGTGTCAGTGAGGGGTGGAGGGGGCTGTGGTTTGTCCTGCAGAGCGGTGGTAGACTTGGTTGGAGACTTTGAGCGAGTCCGGAGTGTTCTTGGTTTGTTGAAAGTTTTTAATATACAGAAGGGTGGGGTGAAGGACACGTCTTACAGTTTGGTTAAAGGTTGGAAAATATGAGGAGTCAACACAGAGGCATTTGAACAGTTAAACATTAGGATCTGAGTCTGGTGCAGTCCTCTCCCTGGAGCTTCCCTGAGTGAACAGGGTTTTCATGCACCATAGACATGTGACTGTGGGTAGCACTCTCACCTCACACCAAGAAGGTTCCTGACTCAATTCCCAGGTTCTCCAGGTCTTTATATGTTGGAGTTTGTGTTCTGTCTGTGTCTGGGTGAGTTTTCCTTTGAGCACTCCAGTTTCCCCCATTAACCCAAAACATGCACAATACATCAAATCCTCCAGCTAAGATAGTCCTAGCAACAAGATCACGGACATGAATCCCAAAGCACTACGCAACCCCCACTGCTCTTGAGATGCCTCAGCGGCTTTGAAGGATGGGTTAAATGCAGAGGACAAATTTCCCTCTGGGGACAATAAAAGCTAACCTTCACCTTAGGCAGTACCACAATGATTGTTAGATGGGTCACCTAACAATCATTCTGGGACATAGTAGCAAACATATTATTACAGTTTATACCATGGTCAGTGAGAATTCTAATGTTATGCCATACATTATTTCTGTATAACTGCACCAATAGTCCGGTAACAGTTGGTCACTCTGCAGAGAAACTCAGCTGTTCGTTGGTGTTCTTGACTTTGTGTCTGTGCGTTAAAAATTGCGTAACACACTTCTGCTCTGTGTGTAATCTGTACTTGTGTATCTCCCCCTCATTTGTAAATGAGTTAACTTATGGTTATTGCTCATAGTATCTAAATTCAAATATTTACATCACTTTTCTAATGGAGAGTCCGCCACCTGCTGCTCTCCACAGAGATGCCATTGCTTCACCTGGAATGCAACCCTAAATATTTGATTGACTCATAGTAAAAGCCAAAAGTAAAATCTGTCGACTGGATAAAAAGTTGTAAAAAAACTGCTCATCCAAGCCACTTCTTCAGTTCTGGACTGAAGAAAACAGAACTGAAGAAGCGGCTTGGATGGGCAGCGAAACGTCTTCACTCCTACAACTTTTTGTCCAGTCGACAGGTTTTACTTTTGGCTTTTACTATAGATCAAACCTGGACGACCGAGGGATTACACAGACATTTGATCCACTCATACACCCCTGCCCCTTTGCCCCACCACAGAACACATATGCACTGTAGTGTAGTTACTCATGTTTGTAGACTGTAGCTGCCGTTTGTCTGTTTCTGTGCAGTTTTAACACCAGCAGATCACATCTTATTATCAGTGCTGGATGTGTCTTACAGGGGCTTTGTTAAAGTGTGAAGTGCAGCAGTGAATCTGATACTGACCCATAACAGTGTAACAGAGCAGAGCTGATGGCGCTGAGACATGCTTGGATCTCTCCACTCAAACCTGCTACTGTGTACTAATGAAATGTCACTGGACTGGGCTTAGCTTACGTTAATGTAGCAATACACTCAAGTACATTGTAATAAGGAATAAATCAGCATTGCAACAGTATAAAAGCTATATTTGAATTGAAGACATTTACAGTCCATTTAACTTACATGCTTGAAGTTACACTATTCTAGGTTTTGGTTGCTCCTACCACTGTCAGTATATCTACAAACTAAGTCTATAATTAGGGCTGGGTGAGTGATACGGTAATAAAAACGGATCTCAACACATTTTTGGATAATATACCCGCCTCTATCAAACTGTTATTTACCAATGTATCTAATAAATGTCTAGCCAACATAGTTCTGTCTGTAGGTGTTTGATTGTTTCAAGCTAATACATGTGTAAAATGACTTCATACTCTTGCAGCTGTCTAAAGCCTGTAGTTGATATGCTGGGGTATTAAGAGCAGAGAAGCTTTGGCCCCCGGGGGACACATCCAGGGGCCCACTGTAGCATGAGAGTGGACAGTGAGGGAGGGGTGGTCTTACTATAGCCCTCTGCACGGGCTGTTCTCCTCTGGCTAAATAAACTCCAAATCTGTAGACTTTTATGGTCAAAACATGTACAGTCATTTAACTCAAAGTGATAAGGAGGAGGAAAGAAAGAAGCTATTTATCCTGATTTAAATGGGACTTATTGTGGTTGATTGTAGCTTTTAAAAATATTTAAGTTAACTATAATTTATTTTTCCTGAGAGAAAGAAGAGTTTGGAGTTTTAGTGCTTTAGTCATTTGATTTTATTTTTTCCTCCTTTTTACTCGTAATCTGCAGTCACGGCCATCAGAATATTTGGAGTCAGGATATTGTTCCAGACCCACACATAAAATACTTTACATCAAATGAAGTGTAGTAGCATGTGTAGTATGCAAGCAACAAGGATGTAACGGACAGTAAGTAAGTGGGTACTATGATTGCCTTGTGTCATATAGCAGATAGCTAGAGTACGTGTTAATGTTTATTGCATACAGCGTGGCCCAAAAGTCAGTGACAGTTGAAAAAAATGGATAACTTTTGTTTCTAAATATTTTTCATTTATATTTCAGAGCATTTAGAACTACCCTTTCGACATTAATATGAGCAAATATAGCACAGAGGAACAGAACCCTCATTGTACAGTGGTACTTTGAGTCACATGGGTCAAATTCAGAAACCCAGCGATGTTACCGTCGACATTTTAATACCAGAGATGCCCCAAGCGTAAATACCTTTAAAGGAATAATAAGTCGTTTTCAAAGACAGGGGGCAGTATGTGATCCCCCGAGACCTGACTAGTCCTGATTTCTGATAAACTTCAGACAATAAACAACTTAAAACATAATATTGAGGACCAAATAAGAGCCATAAGCCCAGAAATGCTTTCAAATGTTATATAAAGTGTGTTGGATCAGACTATTCAGTGTGAAACCGAAAATGGTGGACACTTAAAAAACGTTATTACTTCCCCTAGTTCAAGTAGTGATAAGTTCAAGTATAAGTGAACAATTATATATATTGCCAAAAATCTGGGAAGGTTTAGTTTACCCACTGCTAAAATTTGGTGAGTATAACTTAAAGATGTATTGGAGCTATTGAAGATGTGACTTTTGGGCCACCCTGGATAATTTTGATTACTTAGCCTCTACTCCAAACAAGTTTTAGAACCTCAAACGAAACATCTCAACACGTCAAACATCAACATCTCAAAGCAAAAACTCAAAGTCAATGTAGCAGAGCATGTCTCCTTTAACCGGCTGTTTGCTGTTGATGTTTCGCAGGGTGTACAGGAGACAGGGTAAACCCAATGATGCTCTGTCTCAGTGTGAGCGCTCCCTGCAGCTGCTGAGGGACACGAGGCAGGAGGACAGGAGCTGGGCTGTGTACAGAGACATGTCCCACATCCACGAGGACCAGGGACATGTGGACACAGCCATAGAGCTAATGTCCAAGGTAAGAACTGCCCACGAGGCTGAAGTCCATGTGAGGTGTGAGGGACGTTAAAGAGGGGCTATTATGCCAACGGCTTTTTTGGAGCTGTCTACCATGTTATAACGTTGCTCTGTCATCAAAAACATGCCTGAAGAGGTTTTAGATGTCATCCGTGTATGCATAATTTAGTGATCTCTCCCAGGTCCTACTCCAACTCTAGCTGTAAGATTCTATCAAATGCTCAGCCCACTTGCCTACGTCACCCATTTGCCATAAGCATACAAAAGCATGACGCAAAACAATGCACTACAACTTCACAAACCTGATGCGATGTGCAGTAGTTTCGTTACTGGGATGCACTATGTTATGTTGTGTGATTGTGTGTCACTCTGAAGGGGGGGTGACAGTGCGGGGAGCAAAGGGAGGGGAGCATCAAAAATGAAACTGTCACTGAGAGGGGGAGGTTGGTTTTACTGGTGATAAATATTACGGGATGCATCATCTAATAAGGTTTCAGTGTAACCACATGGGGAGGATATTTTATAAGGCCTGTGACATGAATAACCCACCCGGTAGCACCAGTGTTTCCATTTATAGAGGGGATTTTGGTGGCATTGCATAGTCCGAATAAACAAATGATGTCTAATAATTCTACAAAAAACTAGTTCAGTAAAAGTAACAACGCAATATAATGCACTTATTAAGGATTAAATAATACATATTTTGGATTATTTATAGCAAAGGGTGATTCTATTTTGTCAGAATGGAGGAAATGACACACATAAATCCATTAAAAAATCCATCAACAGGTATATTTGCATATTTAAGCCTCAAACTGTATAAATTTATAAGAAAAAATAGGGTCCACTTAGCTGTAAAATCACATTCACAGTAATAAAGCATGTTTTTTAAGCTATTTTTGAGCATTAAAAACACTGATAGATGTGCTTAATACCCATGGTGAAACATTTCAATTAAACATCTCCATAGTGCGAGGAAGTTGTGCACACGCCATCAGAAAAAATTGCATAGTGCATCTTTAAATTCAATTCTGGGCTCTATTCATAGCCAATGTCAACTGCTTTTTCATTGAACTATAATGACAGCTGTAATGTTTGTGGTTCAGACTTTATTTAGGTTAAAGAAATTCTGAAGGGAGACATATTGTGCGAAATTGACTTTTTAGAACTTTTAACGATGTTCTGGTTGTTTCCTTCTCATTGACCTGCTTATTTAGAACTTTGTTTAGTGATGTTCTGGTCGTTTCATCATTGCTCCCTTCTTCACTGCTACCAGTACGCTCCCCTGTGATGTGGGCTCCCATTGGGCTCCCATTGGGCTTCCATTCCATTGGGCTCCTATTGAGTTCCCATTGGGCTCCCATTGGGTTCCCATTGGGCTTCCATTGGGCTTCCACTGGGCTCCCATTGAGCTTCCACTGGCTTCCATTGGGGCTTCCATTGGGCTTCCATTGGGCTCCCATTGGGCTCCCATTGGGCTCCCATTGGGCTTCCATTCCATTGGGCTCCTATTGAGTTCCCATTGGGCTCCTATTGAGTTCCCATTGGGCTCCTATTGGGTTCCCATTGGGCTCCTATTGGGTTCCCATTGGGCTCCCACTGGGCTCCCATTGGGTTGCCATTGGGCTGCCATTGGGCTCCCTTTGGGCTCCTATTGGGCTCCCATTGGGCTCCCATTGGGAATGTGTCTTTTATCAAGCAGCTTTAGATCAATATTGCAATTTTAAATGTCCAAATTATGACATAATGATCCACATGTGTCATAGATTATACCGATATAGCAGATACAAGCACAGTATGTCTTCTTTAACAATTGACACTATTCATGTCAAGCGTTGTTCTTGTCTTGAGGTCTTGCTAAAAGTCATTTTAAAATCCATAAATACACTAGGGCTTTAGTAGTGTTACTAAATGTGTTGTGTAATCCTCCACATCCCTGCTCTGATATGTGATCTGTCTGACCCCCCTCCTCCCTCCCTTGTGTTTGTATCAGGCCCATTCCATCGCTGTGACCCGGACCCCCCCAGAGCAGAGGGAGGGGGCCGGCCTCTCCCACAGACTGGCTCTGCTCATGTCCACTTCAACTAACAGCCAGCACAATGGTGGGTTTATGCTCCGGCGCATGTCCAGAGCCCGACACACGAGGGGTTTATCACTGTCTGAGGTTTCATTGTGTTCTATAGGTCAAACTGTATAGAATAGAATCAGTTTGAGAATAGTATTGGGGACATGCTGTTTGTCACGCTGGAACATTAGATCAGTGGTTAGAAATGCTTGTTGCAGAGTATCGGGAGTATGGGATATGGAATAAATGTATTGTTCCTATTGAGATATCAGTTGTCTGCAAAAATGCACTACAATCACAGCTGAACTTGTGTTGCCAGAGCCTTAACCTGCAGATAGAGGACACATACAAGTTGTTCTCATTCTCAGTTGTACATGTAGAAGTACATGCAAAAGCTAAGAACTTCTCGAATTCACTGAGCTGCAGAGGCGACACTAGGTTAAGGTTAAGGTACACTTTATTGTCCTCTGCATTTGACCCATCCCTCAATGCTGCTGGAGCATCTTTTGTACATATTTTGGCTTGATGGGGGAAATCAGACATAGAGAGAACATGCAAACTCACACAGAAGGGCTCAGGTGACCCAGGAATCACTCAGCCACTGTACCACTAGTGCTGGTTAATGATTGGCTGCAGGTTCTGTGGTTTACGTAGTGACGATTCAGATCAAACAGAGTCCTTCGAGTTTTAAACCAACTGGATTTCAGATTGTATCTTTAGAACCAAAACACCAAATTATAATAAATGTAACATCTTGTGCAATGTTTTTAAATCTAAGAATACATCAGCTATATTTGATTTGATTAGGTCATTTATATGGAATTTAAAATCAAAGTCTTACATACAGTTCCTTTATAGTACATGCAACTTGAGTCTTGTTCAAGTCTGATTATAATGGCAATTAATGGAGTTTAGTCTTCACCAGTCATAACAATTATAAGATTGATGTGAATTTTTACTTTAGTTTTCAGTAACAATACAGTAGACTACATTTGTAATATAGCCCAGGTGATTTCATTTAATTATCTTAAACCTATGTAAAGCTACCCTCCTCCATGCTTGTGTGCAGAGAGTGCCGGGGACCACTTTGAGCAGAGCCTGTCCTTGTACCAGAGCAGTGTGGGAGAGAGGGACCCGTCCTACCTCTCCGCTCTGGACGACTACTGCCGTTATCTGCTCCTGCGAGGCCAACATGAGGTGAGTGTGTTCCCCCTCCCACACACCATCACATTCTATCGGCCCAACGTAAACTATAATTACCCTGTCAGAGGGATCCTATTACCTACAGCTCTGTTTATAAGTGCCATGGCAACGCTCTGTCTGTTTAGAGCTCCTGTGGTTTGCTTGTACACAGACATGGGGTAGTACTCTAGAGTAGGCGTTCCCGTGGTAACATCCTGCCCCCGTGGCCATGTTTATACTATACTTACTGTTGTAGTTTTTTGCTCTTTACTTTATACTTCACACCATGTCTCTGTTTGCCTTTCATTAATGCTAATAGTTAACAATAAGACTAACTATTTCAAAATGACTCACCCTATTTCAAACTAGCAAAGGTGGGTAAAACAGGTGTTATATAGTGACAGGTGTGCTAGTGACAGGTGTTATAATGACAGGTGGCAAACTAGTCAAGAGTGTGTCTTAAAGTGACAGGTGTTATATGCTATAGTGACAGGTGTTATAGTGTGACAGGTGTGTTATATAGTGACAGGTGTTATATGACAGGTGTTACATAGTGACAGGTGTTATATAGTGACAGGTGTTATAGAGTGACAGGTGTTACATAGTGACAGGTGTTACAGAGTGACAGGTGTTATAGTGTGACAGACAGGTGTTACATAGTGACAGGTGTGAGTGACAGGTGTTATATAGTGACAGGTGTTATAGAGTGACAGGTGTTATAGAGTATAGAGTGACAGGTGTTAAGTGTTATAGAGTGACAGGTGTTATAGAGTGACAGGTGTTATAACCTTACAGGTGTTATATAGTGACAGGTGTTATAGTGTACAGGTGTTATAAAGTGACAGGTGTTACAGAGTGAATAGTGACAGGTGTAGAGTACTGAGTGAGTGTTCAGAGTGAGTTACAGAGTGACACAGAGGAGGTGTTACAGAGTGACCTGTATCACATGTCATAGAGTGACACAAGTGGTGTTATAGATGGAGTGTTTTCCATTTGAGAGAAGGTGTTATAGAGTGAAAGGTGTTATAGTGTGCCTAAATATTCTGGGTTTGTGTGTGTATGTGAATTAAAGTGACAGGTGTTATAGAGTGTTGAAACACACACTTCCTGTATCACAGTGTAAATATTAAATATGCCTAAATATTCTGGGTTTGTGTGTAAAACGTATGTGAATGAAACAAAACACAACTCCAGGTATATTTGCGATGAGGAAACAACATAGATCAGAAAATAGCATAATATGTGCCCTTTAAAGTGCCTAGTAATATCAGGTTATCAGCTGAGTGGAGCTCGACACCTCTTTGACACCTCTTTGCTAAAGCCGTACTTGGCCCCTGTAGTGTTGCCTCCCTCTGCTTACTGAGCTGCCTGAGTTTGGGTGTAAATCAGGGCTTGTCATTGTTATAACTCACCCTGGAGCATGTCAAGGTGATGCTGTCCTCGCAGAACTGAATGTACGACGTCAGTGTCCGTGGTGTCTCCCAGTCGAAAGGTCAAATCCTCCAACTAAGTTAGTCCTGACCAAAACTAGACCATGATCTTCAGATGGATCCCTATGTGCTGCACTGTGATAGGGACAAAAGTATCAAAAATCAGATACTAATTGATAATAAAGTGTACCTTAACCTTACAGAGTCTGTTAGATCTAAACACACGTGTATACCTCCCCCACAGTCTCACTGGTTCACTTCTTGGAAGTCCTCAGTGGATACTTGGACCAGGAATGGCATCAGTCCATTGTTAAAAATGTAGCCAATATGTGACACTGATATTTTTTCTGCACTGTCCCAGTCTGTGTGCGTGTGTGAGTCTCAGTTTGTCCTCAGTACATCAGCTTTGTCTTAATGAGTGAAAACATAAATTTGTGCCCCAGATAAATACATTTTGTGAGTTATTTTGTAAACTTTCGCTGTAACTTAACATAAATATAGTGTTTGATATACATTTTAAAAAGCTTAATTTGGGCATCGCCAAACATCGGTTACTGGACACAGCAGCAAGACAAATATGGGATATCGGTATAGGCTTAAAGCATCCATCCATCAGACCATCACTTGTTGGGAGAGTTTCAGCCTCTGTCTGTGGGAGCTTCTTCTTGTATTGTTGTGTTTAATGTGCACAGCCTGCACATTTGT
Source organism: Periophthalmus modestus (assembly GCA_019594935.1). NCBI lineage: Eukaryota > Metazoa > Chordata > Actinopteri > Gobiiformes > Gobiidae > Periophthalmus > Periophthalmus modestus. The sequence goes on from JAIEZT010001390.1 coordinate 1,057,558, forward strand.
GTCTGAAGCTCTGAGCTCCTGGTCATCACTTGTTGTAGTCGAGCGTCCACATTACCATGTCACAGTACTAAAGCTCTATTTCGATGCTAAAGAACAGACAGGATACTCAATACCAGCCTTTTATCTGTGTAATCTTTCAGTGGTCCAGGTCAGTTCCATAGTGGTCCATGGGTGTATATTAGTGTATGTGGTACTTTTTCTGATACAGCTTAAGATCATTCTAAAGATATTCAGGAAAGGTTCATTTCTGTTCTGTGAATGTGACCTTTTTGCAGGGACACCTGCTCAAATGAGTATCTAGTTTCGATACTTGTTTTAGTGTTGATTGGAATCTAAATTTCAGTACTTTTTGACAACACTAGTCCGCAACTTTCTTCTGCTCCACAACATTCTTTGATTTTTCCTTGACTATTTCCATCTGTTTCAGAGGTGCATGGAGCTCCAGAGGGCCTCGCTCCCCTCTAAGCGTGCCCAGTTCGGTGAGCTCAGCGCTGGGGTGGCAGACACGCTCCAGCTCATTGCGAGTGTGGAGATGAACAGAGGAGAGCTGAGCCAGGCCTACAGGAGTATGAGCCAGGTACACTCACATGTTTCACTCAGCTATCTCCATGGAGACAAGCAGGTGACGTCAGTAGGTCAAGGTACAGGTCAGATCTGTGGAGAGGCGAGCCCACTCACAGTAAGAATGGGTGCTTGTCAAGGTTTTTTTTTTTTTGAGTCTGGAGCCCTAAAAACACTTTTAATTGAATGACTTCTCAACAGATAAGTTTAATGCCATATTGTGGAAGTTTACTGTACAAGCAAAGTACATCTCCATGGTAACAACAGGTGATGCACTCTTCACCAAAAAAGTTACATAGTGAATATTTAAAGCTGCACTATATAACATCTAATGTCAGTCATCTTCTTATTTCCATGGTGATGTTTCTGCTTTACCATGAATGTTACACCATATGGCATTAAAATTATGTATCTCTGTGGAGAACAGCAGTCGACGCCACCGGGGCAAGTTTCAGGTCAAATCTGTTAAAATTTACATGGTAAGAATGCAGGCAAAACAATGGCATCTCCATAGAGAAAGTAAGGCCCGGACTCTTCACTAAAAGTTACATAGTAAATCTTCAAGAGAGGAATACAAAAATGTACAGTGGTCCCATGTTTATTGCGGGGGTTACGTTCTAAGAATAATCCGCAATAGGCGAAATCCACGGAGTAGTCAGCTTTATTTTTTACAATTATACACTGCTCAAAACAATTAGAGGAACACTCTTTAATCAGAGTATAGCAACTTATCAATCAAACGTCTGGGGTATTGATATAGTCAGTTAAGAAGCACAGGGGATTGTTAATCAGTTTCAGCTGCTTTGTTGTTAATTTGTTAATGAAATAAACAGCAGGTGCACTAGAGGGGCAACAGTAAGACAGCCCCCAAAACAGGAACGGTTTTCCAGGTTGATGTCACTGGTATTTTTCCCTCCTCATCTCTTCCGTCAGATTTTTTTACTGACTGACTTTTTTCTTTAGCTTGGATCAACATTATTGATAGCATGGTGCGGTACCAGGACGCTGCAGAGGTTGCACAAGTGGTCCAACTCCTCCAGGATGGCACATCAATACGTGCTGTTTGCTGTGTCTCCCAGCACAATCTCAAGAACATGGACTAGATTCCAAGAGACGGGTAGTTACTCCAGCAGAGCTGGGCAGGGTCGTAGAAGGTCCTCAAACCCTCGGCAGGATCGGTATCTGCTCCACACTAACTACTGAGTATCATTTTGAGTTGCTATAATGACATTTTGGCAAAATAGACACATCTGCTGCATCATTTTATCAGTTTCATTTTTGCGGTGTCTTTGGTTTAACCCCTCTGTAGGGAGATCATTTTCATTTACATAAAATCATGTGGCATCCTTTTGTTACTAATAAATTACTTTCTCATTATCTGTAAAGAAATTCTAGATATTTTTTTCCTTCATTTGGATCTAATGTGTTTTCAAAGTGTTTCTCTATTTTTTTTTGAGAAGTGTATATGTTTTAAGGCTGTAAAAGTATGAAAACACTTGACCACAAGACTTGACTTGAAAGACTTGAAAGAACATAAAATCTCAAATCAGTTTAAACATCCATCATTTTTAATGTGATTAGATGATAGCTTTCATTAGATTTCAGAGAAGCTTGTTGTATATTTATATAGCACCGACATATGCCCGGGTTTATAAAAGTCTATTTAAAGAGAAAGGTTAGCACACTGATCAAAATAAACAGAGCGTTCCAGTCACGTCAGGCTGTGTTATTTCCTCCCGGAGTCAGGTGTCTGTTGGCAGGGTGATGTATGCTGATGGAGGGTGCTAAGTGTCCCTCGCGGTGCTTCCCCCGTCCCCCCCGGAGCCCCCACCCACCCTCACAGCTCTCAGTGTGTGGAGAGGGAGGGGCACTTGTCAGCTGTCAGTCAAAAGGACAGTGACCTCATTAGTGTGGCATGCTTTATGTGCTACACTGTCTATGAAGAGCCTTCTGTGTACGCTCGAATGTTACATAAGTCCAAGTCTGGATCAGTGCCAGTATAAGGTTCTTCTTGTAAACAAGCTTATATTAGACATCTCAATGGGACTTTCTGGGTTAAATAAAGTTTACATTCTTTTATTACTATTCCTCATAAAAAACACACTTAGAGTTAGTCTTGTCATTCAGATACACAAGTGCAGTGCATAGTTTTTAGGTTAAAATCATCAGATAAAAGTGCCAGTGGCGCTTAGTAAAGTGCTTATACATTTAAAAGGAGTCCAGCAGTCTGACAGTCATAAGATAAAAACTATTGCTGAGCCTAGATGTTCTGTATCAAATGCGACAAAACCTGTGAGAACAGACAGAGATGGTGGTATGAAGAGTCCCTGATGATGTTTCTGGCCCAGGACAAACTGCACTTTGGGTCCCAGTGTCCCAATGGCACTGGAATGATAGTTGCAGTCGTAAAGCAGGATGGAAGAATGACTCGGCTCAGGGAGATTAGAGAGTTACCTGGAGTTATAGTTTTCTTTTCCATACATACACATCATTTTAAGTGCTAAAAGAGGTTGTGTGTGATATAGGACACTTTAAATGTACACTGTGTAACTTTTCTGGTGTCCTGTCTCCATGGAGTTGTTTTAGCATAATCCTTAATATAAACAGATCTATGCTGCATTTATTCAGTTGCATTGTTATAGTGAGTGGGCTCGCCTCTCCATAGATCTGACCTTTTACTTAGACAAACTTTATTGATTCACAAGGGACATTGCTTAGACATAGTAGCTCACACATCACACTAACAAAGAGCTAGATAGTAGCAAAAGTAATGTATTGTACAGTGTAGTACTCTTGAGTAGTGACTGTGTGATAAAAGTAGAGTCTAGTCTCTGAGATGTAGAATTTCATTAAAATGTTAAGATGCACCATGTAACTTTTTTTCTGGTGGGAATCTTCCACTTTCCGCTTGTCTCCATGGGGATGTTATTACTTTGTATAGAATTTTGGCATTAAGCTTTTGCATTAATTCAATTACGGTTGTTTTACTGAGAGTGGGTTTGCCTCTCCACTGATCTGACCTGTGTGTTAAAAGTTTCTTTCATTCTGTGGAAAATAAGTGTAATGGCATACTGTGGAACATTATCTCATTTTTTTTTTTTTACATAACGAGACCAAAACATATCTCTCTTGTATTTCCATGGAATCATGCGAGCAACATGCCACTTTTTACATGTGTTGCTTTAAGTGAAAGTATCTGAGTGTGAATATAAGATCCACTCACTCACCAACAGCACAGTGAAAACACAGGTCCACTTTCTGTGTGTAGAGTGGAAACACTGATGGTTATGTAACAGGTCTCTTTCCATAAATGACTGCATATGTTTGAACTATGAGCTCATTTCTGCTCCACATCAAACCTCCAAAATGTCCCACTGAAGGGGGGGGGGGCTCTAGACCAGTACCAACCTGCCCCAGTGCGGTTGCTATGGAGATAGTGTTGTTGTTATGCTTTTACACAGAGGGTCTCCAAGTATAACAGCATGACCCCTCTCCTTCTCTTTTCCCCTGACCCAGCACTGATAAGCTCCTCTCTGAGACTGTGACCATCTGAGCAGGGCCAAAGGAAGCCTGCAAGGCACAAAAGACTACGCTCCTACGCTAACACTTGTTCCAAACTTTTTCCTGTTATGGCACAAAGGAAAAAAGCACTTGGATGACATCGCCCATAGCAACAGAGACACACAGCGGAGCCAGAGAGAGCAGAGCCGGGAGAACGAGCGACTTTTAGTTTTTAAATTACCTACGTCTGAAACGTGCTGTGATTTATGTGAAAGTCTATTTCAGCAACAATACAAGACCAAACTAGTGGAACAATGCAGTCTTAGGTATTGATTGCATTATTGGTGCTCAGTCAATGATGATCACAATTTCTACAGCTATTAAACAAAAAAAAAAAATTATAAATCATAATAAGACAATGCCACTTTAAACAACATGGTGCACTGTGTAACTTTTCTATAGGGGTCCACCACCTATTCGCAGGTGTTGTTGCTTTATATTGAAACCAAAAACATGCATCGTTACTGTGATTGGGCTTGCCTCCCCACAGATCTAACCTGTAACCTGACCTGCTTGTCTGCATATAGACATTCAAGTTTAATGCCACTGCGTGAAACTCTCCAGATAAAGCAATAACATCTCCATGGAGACAACCGGGCAGACCATTCTCCAGGAAAGTGTATTGTACTTTGAACATAAAGGCAACTTGGAAGTGTTTTGTCCAAGGTTGCAAAACAGTACGAACTGGGATTGAACTACTTTGAGTTTTTAGATGAATGCTCTATTGCTGAGTCACTGCCACCACACAGTTTCTCAAGAATAAAAAAAAAAAAATATTTCTTTGTTTTGGTCCCAGACAGACTTTGTGCATTAGGTCTCGCAGTGACTCGTGGGTGTGCCTTGTGTAGTAACAGCACCCACATGTTTTAAATTTACATATTTCTCTCACAGTTTAGCCAACTTTGTGAAATCATTGTTTTTCACGTGTCACAGCTCAGCACATGTGAAATGGATTACTGTAAATTCTGATTATGGATAACTCTGTGTGATTAATGTCAGGTTTAAAGCAACAGCATCTCCAAACATAATACTCAATAAGGACATATTTATCTCTTGCATTTAGCTTATCTGACGGCTTAAGTTTCAGTTTGAGTTACTCTGGCTCAGGGTGGATGGTTGGGTGCCTAAAGTACACAGAGTGGGCAGACAGGAGGGATCTACACTCGCATTGGACTAGGGCTATTCTGGGATGTTTGGCCCTTAAGGTGTTGCTCTAGAAACGGTCCATTCCCCCATGTGTTTTGCAGTTCTCATGTGTCGCATTGAAAATAATATTAAAAACAGTTGCGTGAATTAAAATTAGTTTGATCCTAGGATAATTATCTTGAGTGTTTTTTTGAATGCATGTACTTCTTACTAACTTGTCTAACTGGTAATTTGCTGTAATAATGAATAAAGTAAAATGTTCAAATCAGGCAGTGTGACTCTAATGAGCATCTGACCTAAACAATTACTAAAATTAAGATTTAAAAATGTATGAATTCATATCATGTACTGACCCCTCTCTCCCCGCTTCTCTCTTTTTCTCTCCCTCCCTGTCTTTCATTCTCTCTCCTTTCTCTTCTGCCTCTCTCCCCCTTTCTTTTATTCCCTATCCTGCATCGCTCTCATTTCTCATCACTTTCATTCCCTGTCTCTCTTTTCTCTCACCCCCGCTCTCTTTCTCTCTCTCTTTGTCTCAACCTCCCTTCACCCCATCCCCCCCATCTTTCATGCACTCTCTTCACTCACCCCCTCTCTCCCTCTTCCCCTCCTCTTGTCTCTCCCTCCTCTCTCCGCCCTCTCTGTCTCCTCAGTGCTTGGAGATCCAGAGTGTCCTGCTCGGCCCACACCACAAGAAAACCAGAACGACTCAGAAGGCAGTGGACATGTTGGCTCGGTAACTCTTAAGACTTTTGTTTTAGGGCATTGCAAAGGAACATTGCGTAAAATAAGTCAAATTAACTTAGAAGTTTCCTAGGCAACGTGAACTTGACTAAAAACATGCACACGGTTGTATTTATTTTATTAAAGGCAGTGTACCGCATTTTTTCTGTCTTAAAAATGTGGAAAAAATAGAACTAGTTCATTTTAAACGGTTTGCAGCGGTCCAGAGTTATTCCTCAAGGTAAAGCTAACTACAACTACCATGCTAACTGCGCACTTCCTGATTGTCAGACAATAAAACTTTTTTTACTTGGATGGAGACAGTACATAGCGGACCCATTTTGACCTCAAGAGCTGCTTATGGCATATATCTGTTTGGGGGCAAAGCACATTTTGCTCATATACATGGCAAAAAATCTTGTACAGGGCCTTTGGAATTATTTATGTGGAGCACAGCAGAGAGGAGAAAACCTGGAGTGAGTTAACTGAAGTTTTGGGAGTGAGTGAGCAGTTTAATGTGCTTTTTCACTCATAAATTTACTGTTTACTAGTACTTCTCTGTATATTGGTTAGTTGTTTTTTGTTCCTGGTTGTGTCTTTAGTCGACTATAGCTGTACACAACAGACTGATCCTCCAAGGTTAGTTACTCTTGACCAAAATCCTAGTCCAGAATCCAGAGATGGGTACCTGGGCACTGCACTGTCTCACCCAAAAGCTCCTGCCAGGTTGCCCCTTTAGTAGTACCTGGGTCAAATGCAAAGGATACATTGTCCTACACGAACATTATAAAATACCTTGACTTTAATGGTTACAAGTACAATGCACTTGGCTTATGTAAAAAAGGCATATGCAGAATGTCTTAATTCCCTTTCTCTCTCTCTCTCCTTCTTCTTCTTTCTCTCTCTCTCTAAAACTTTCTCTCTCTCTCTCCCCCCTGTGTCTCTCCCTCCTCTCTCTCTGGCTGTCTCCCTCCTCTGTCCCTCTCTTCCTCTCTATGTCTCCCCTTCTTCTCTGTCTCCCTCCCTCATCTGCCTCTTAATTTTTCTCTCTCCCTCTCTGTCTCCCCTACTTCTCTCCCTCCCTCCCTCCCTCCCTCCTTCCCCTCCTCCTTTCTGTCCCTCCCTCCCCCTGTCTTCTGTCCTTTAGTTTCTCATGCAAGTTATTAATTAGATATCAGTTATGATGTTGATCTGTATAATCCTAAATCTTTAGGTTATGCTTTTTTCTGCATGTGCGTGCCTCAGCTCATATCTATGTAGAGCCTGGAGTCCTCTCTGTGTGCAGGACTCCAGAGGTGACTGAGAGACTGCAGAGACGAGACCAAAGCAAGGCCCACCTGAGGACATCTGAGGACACTTGAGGACATCTGAGGACACCTGAGGACATCTGAGGATACCTGAAGACATCTGAAGGCACCCGAGGATACCTGAGGATATTTGAAGGACACATGGGGACATCTGAAGGACACCTGAGGACATCTGAGCACACCTGAGGACATCTGAGCACACTTGAGGACATCTGAGGACACCTGAAGACATCTGAAGGCACCCGAGGATACCTGATAAGACATCTGGGGAGGAGGACATCTGACACTTGAGGACATCTGAGGACACTTGAGGACATCTGAGGATACCTGAAGACATCTGAAGGCACCCGAGGATACCTGAGGATATTTGAAGGACACCTGGGGACATCTGAGAACACCTGAGGACATCTGAGGACACATGAGGACATCTGAAGGACACCTGAGGGACATCTGAGGACATCTGAGGAGAATGAGAAAAAAATTGTCCTCTATGTGCAGGTTAAGGCACTGGTAACACAACACGGGTTCAGTTGTGGTTGTAATACCTTTTTTTTTTTTTTTTTTTTTTTTAAACAGTAATAGATAAATCTCAAAATAATAGAGTAGATGATACACAAAGTTCCTTTAAGTCTTAGAGAAACTTACAAAAATGCTACCATCTAGCTAACAGTAATATATTCTTATGTTTAAAATGATAAAAGAGCACTGTGAAAAAACAAAATTGTGTACATTCATGTTTTATTCTCATTAAAGACATTCTGAAATGGCACAGTTTGTGGTACATCGTGTGCATATATTCTACATCCAGATGAACATGACAGTCCATGTGAAGAGGAGCACATCAGTGTCAGACATACAGGCGTTCTCTTGAATAGTGAACGCAGTGAACAGTGGCGATAATGGATTAAGGGTGCACCATGAGAACAGACTGCAGTCACGTATCTGTCTTGGCACAAACACATCTCAGCTCAAGGCCAGAAATAGTCCAGGTCAGGAACCAGGCCGGAGCCAGTCCAAGACCAAAGCCAAGTCTCCCAACTGACAACACACGTGAGCAGATTGGACAAAAGATCTTAAAAATGTTGTTTTGGTTTAGTTTTGTAGTTTTTCTTTAACACAAATTTGTTTTTACGTATGATCAGACAAAGTTAACTTTCTGGATGTGGAAAGTCACCTGCAGGATTCCATGGAAAAAAGATGTTAAAAAGTTAAAACCATATTTTTTCCATGGAGACAGATACATTTTATCCCATACTGTGGAAAATAATATCTAAAGGAACAACAAATCCATGGAAATGAGCAGGAACAGCCTGTTTTTCAGTGCAATAAAAACATCCATAATGAATAAACATGCTTTTTCTTTAGTTTATTTGAGGGGAAAAAGTTACATACTGTGGCTTTAATATCTGACTCAAACAATGCAGAAAGGTCACATTATGCTCTACTTTTAATTACAAGCTTATTATCATTTTCTGGTATTTGGTTTGGTGAAGAACTACTGAATATACCCAATAATTTTGCAGATTTCTTGGGGGAAAAAATGAATGAATATATTACTGTGTTGACAGCCAAAGCTTAACTTGTGAGACACTGATGATAAAATACACACATTGAGAATATGATGATAAAGTAGATGAAGTCATTTGCCTACCCCTATGAACTTTAAAAACATGCATTTTGTTCTATCCAGCTTTGTTAGTGATGTTAAGACCCCAACGGCACTGACTTGAACTCAAAGAGGTTGTTATAATTTGATAATGTCATGATTTCAGATTCAGATTTCATACATCTATGGGAGATTCACTATTTTTGAAAAGAAATCCCCAAACGTATGACCCACAAATGCTGAACCTTATCGTTGGGTATTTGTTTGGGATCGACTCCACAAGCTTCTCATATTAATCTTATGGCTTCACGTCTATCCAACTGACAACAATCACATCTTTGGGGTTGAATAATGAAGCTACTGTCATTGTTTCATGTGGATAGGCCCAGTAATTACAAAGATATCAACCATAAATCAGGTCAACAAATCTGCAATCTGACAGCAAATTCCACCATATATTTCTGAGCTGTCGTCCATGTCAATATTTAACTACAGGGACAGTGCTGCACAGTGCTTAGGTGAGGCATCAAAACTTGGCAGCCATGACAGAGGCAGAAGGGCCGGTTAAGCTGTACACCAGGTTAGTACAAAAATATATTCAAGATCTAGAAACATGTAAAGTTTAAGACCCCCGTGTAGCGCTGTCGGCAAATAATATGACAGCAAAGGTGTACTATGCAACTTTTCATGTATCTCTGTTCCACTGGTTCAATTACGGGTGATTCAGTTGCTCAAAAAATGTCATGATAAAATAAGTTTAATGCTGCACTGTGGAACATTCCAGGCAAAGCAATAACCAAAGAGACCAGCACCACAAAAGTAGCCAAAGTCAATTAGAATTCAGAGCATTAGTAAAACACCAGTGTAAAAGCTATAATAGTTTTTTATTTTTTTTATTTTATTTTTTCAGAAATGTCAGTCTTACCCATCCTCCTGCCCTTTTCCCGCACTTTATGATTTAAATCTATTATTTTAAAGAGAGAGAATTTTGACAGTGTAGTCGACAAATTAGCTTTTTTTGCAATTAAAATCGTAATTCATGTTTTGCAAAAGGGGGTTTAGTGTGCAATATTTGAAAATTGGCAAAAATTGTTGGTCTGCTTTTGATTTGAAAAGCACGCACATATTTTAGAGGATGTCCCATTAATAACCATGCAACTATAAATTAGGACTGCACAGTATATCATCAAATTAATAACTGTCATTTCAGCACACTCAATAACCAGATGAAAAATGCTGTTATTTTAGCTTTTATCTTAAATATGCCAGTTTTACTAATGAACTTTAACACTTTTTTTTGAATTTCGTCCTAACATCAGTTTTTTGTTCACGTCACGTTCCGACTCTGACACACAGAGCGCAGACTAGTAAATTATTGCAATAATCAACCTATGAAGGATCACTATTTTACTATAATGTGAAGCAAAATTAAAAGTGTACTATGAAACTTTTCTGGTGAAGGGTACGCCACCTGCTTGTCTCCATGGAGATGTTATTGCTTTGCCTGTAATCATCCATGGCAACACGATATATAATCTATCCTGCATTTATTCCATTACAGATGTTTTTATTGCTCAAAAATACTATATAAAACATGCATTCCTACTGTGAGCGGTGTCAGCTTTTTGCAGATCAAAACTGTAGCCTGGCTTGGTGGGGATCACTTGTTTGAGTCCATGGAGATAGACAGGTACTGTGGAACTTTCCAGCAAAAGCAATAAGATCTCCATAGATAAAGACAAGCATGTGGCAAGCCCTCCACTAGAAAAGTTACATTGTGCGCCTTTAAAGTGTACATCACTGTAGCTCAAAAAAAAAATGTACGAAAGTTAACATTTTCTCACAAGCATTACTTCTCCTCTAAGTGCTATCTCAAACCCATAGTGTCCTCCTAATCATCTGATGGACTTTCCAGATACACAATCCTCTGCTCCTTCACAACGCCTCCAGCCGCCTCCTCCTCTGAACCTCCCTGAGCTTCGTAGCTGTGGGACATCTCTCCTCTCATCAGCTTCTCCATGATGTCCTTCTCGGAGATGTCTCCAAATCTGTGCTCCCCCTCCTCCGTCGACACCTTGATGCTGTACCCTCCGCCGGCTCCGCTCTGGAACGCCTTCTCCAGACCTGCTCCTCTCAACGCCGCCATAATCTGCTCATCTGAAAGATCTCCGCTTTCATCCAGCAAACCGGACTCCTCCAAGGTTTGAGAGACGTTGAGTTCCGCTACAATGGTCATGGTGCCGTCATCGCTGGACTGGGAAATCTTGCGGACATCTACGGCCACTTTGTCTGGGCTCTCGCGGCTGAGTTTAGTAAGGTAGGCTAGCTCCTCCTTCAAAGGGCCAGACACAGACTCCTGTAGCTGCTCCAGAGCTCCTTGCAGCTGCTCTTTTGGTTCCAACGAGTCCTCGTGAAGAAATTCCAGAACAGAGCTTTGCACGACCGGCGAGACACGAACCTGCAATGGACAAGACATTATTTTATTAGATATCTCCAAACTTTATAAATGTGAATTGGTTCTGATTTAGTCCTTTTTAGACTTGGTTTAGTCCTGCTTTAGACCTAGTTTAGTCCAAGTTTGCTCCTGCTTTATCGGGTTGTCAAAATTATCAAAAATCAGATACTAATTGGTACTAAAACCAGTATCGACACTAGATAATCATTTGAGCAGGTATTACCACTAAAAAAAAGTCGAAATTCACGGGACAGAGATGAACCTTTCCTGAATAGCTTTAGAATGATCTTGAGCTGTATCAGAATAAGTATAAGACATACATAAACTAGTATACAGCCATGGACTACTATGGAACCTTCCTGGATAACTGCAGGATTACACAGATATAATGTAAGACAAAAGAAAGCACTATGATTGAAAATGTTGAAAATGATATTCTGTAAATAAAAAGTGTTGTTTTTTTTTTTTTATCACTGTGGTATTGGAATCGGTACTGAGCATCGAGTCTATCCCTTAGCATCGAAATCGAGTTAGAGATTTTGATATCATAACAACATCTCATCACAGTCTTGGTTTTGTCATGGTCCAGGTTCAATTCTGGGTTTAGTTCCAGTTGAGGGTTTGTTCACACTTAGTTCAGATATAGACTTGGTTTAGTCTTGTTCTAGTCTGGGCTTAGTCCTGTTATAAATTTAGTCCCAGTTTAGTAACAATTTTGATGTGGTTTAAGAATCTGTTTTAGTCCTGACTTTAATTTTAGTCCCCAGTTCAATCCCAATTCTGATGTAGTGTGTAAGTATGAACCCACACCCTTAGTTTTGACTGGGTTAAATCTTGGTTTAACTCTAGTTTCGTCGTGGTTTATGGCGCCCTGAGTCCTGCTTTAGACCTGGTTTTGTTCGAATTTGCTCCTGGTTTGTTGCTGGTTGAATTCTGTTTCAATCTGGTTTAGTCCTGGTTTGGTTCTGATTTAGTTTAGGTTTAGAGTGGACTTGCTTTAGTTCTGGATTAGACCTGGTTACGACCTGCTTCGGTCTTAATCTTCACCTGTTTTAGTTCTTCTTAAGTCCTGCTTTAGACCTGGTTTAGTCGAAATTTCCTCCTGGTTTGTTTTGGGGACTTGGTTTAGTCCTTCAGTTCTGGTATAGTCTTGCTTTAGTCCTGCTTCAGTGGTTTAGGTGTAACCCTGGTTAATTCAGGTTTAGAGTAGACCTTTAGCTATAGTGCTAGATTAAACTTGGTTCATTCCTTGTAAAACCTTTGTCTACTCCTGTGTTAGTTGCGCTCTAGGCCTGCTTTAAATCTAGTTTTTTATTTGGTTCAGGTCTAGTTCTGGTTTGGTTCTGGTTTAGTCCTGGATAAGACCTAGTTAAATGGTTTAGTCCTGGTTTAGTTGGACCTGCTTTAGACCTGTTTTAGTCCAAATTTGTCTCCTGGTTTATACCTGGTTAAATCTTGAACCTAGTTTAATCCTGCTTCAGTTCTGGTTCAGTCTTGCTTCAGACCTGGTTTGGCATTGGTTTACTCCTGTTACGTGTTATGTTTCAGTTATGATTTGATCCTGGTTTGGTTCTGTCTTAGTATAATTTTAGAGTAAACTTGCTTTAGTTCTGAATTACGCCTTGTTCATTCCTGCTTTTGGGCTTGGTTTTCCCTTGGGTTAGTTATAGGTCCTGGTTTAGACTTCCTTACTCCTGATTCGTTTATAGATTGTTGCTGCTTGGGCCTTGCTTTAGACCTGGTTTAGTCCAGATTTGTTTTTAGTTTATGGCTATTAGATAGAAAAGCACTTAGAATATCAAAATATGACCATCTCTGTTAGGATGACCCCAATACAAAGTTACAAAAATATACAAATTTCCTCTACCAACCTCTTCCTCAATGATGCATTCTGGAAACCCTTCCTTAAACGACGGACGGTCACCTGCCGTGTACTTATACTCTTTGCCCTCATCTGGAGTAGCTCTGAGTGGGAGCAGCTCGTCTTGGTAATATCTCTCATCAGAAAGATCATCCACAATTCCATAGTGGCCGTACGACGTTATCCCGCCACCTTCCTCTGGCTCTGAGAATTCATCCGGAGTAGAGACAAAATATTCCCGATGTTCCTTATCCTGCGACATGAAGGACGAATCGCTTTCTCTTGAAACCTCCTCGACTTGACCCAGTCCTTCTTTCCATTGTTCACTGCTGGCTTTCGTTGGCGCATTTTCCAACTCCTCAATTTGAAAATATGTCGACGCTTGCTCTTGATAACTTGTCTGTAACTTCTTGATCTCAGGTTCCTCCTCGTCATCGCTTATACCCTCCACCGGTTCTTCGATAATTTCAACGTTGATCGACTTGTTCCCCGCATCCTCTCCTCCCTTCATCCCACTTAACAAATTCTTGATCATACTTGCTGTGGCTGTATCTTTGATGTCTTCCAGAGACATCTTCTTAGTTCCTTGTTGCAGAAGCTCCTCCAAATCAGAATCTTTCGACATATCCAACTCTTCTTCAACCTTCGATTCTAACACAATTCGCGTTTTGGTAGTTCCGTCTTCTTCCTGGGTCTTCTCGACATGGTAGCGGACTTTGGTTTCTCCGGGTTCTTCCGAGCCTTCTGGTTTGATGGCCTTCTCAATCATTTCCTCAACAGACATGGTGTCCAGTATCTTCCTGGTGCTTGGTTGCATTGACCCACCATTCGTCAAGCTATTGTCAAATGCCTTTCTTTCTTCTCTGCTCTCTGATACATTCCTTTTGCTTGTCGTCACTTTTGATTCTGTATGGGGTTTTGAACTTTGGTGGGTGGGTATAGATACTTTCGGCCGAGGTACATCTTCAGATTGGATGTTTTTGGTGGTATATGGGGTGGCGGAGGTGGAAGACTGGGCGGCCCTTGCTTTGGTGAAGGAGATCATGTCCCTCCTGGCTGCGGGACTCTGGTTGCGGGTGACTGAAATGGGGACGATCCTAGAAGGGCTGAGGGATCCAGAGCTGGGTCTAGGCACAGGGGGTCTTCTGTAAGAGGAAGCCGCTGGGGAGGGCCTGAAGTTGGTATGCACCCGGGTGGACGAGGAGGGGGTTCTGGGAGAGTAAGGCTGAGGGGGCATCTTGATTTCTGTGATGACGAAAAGATAACTTGTTTTAAAGTATTTCACATATAGGAATGATGAGAAAACATTATAACAAAACTAAAAGCTTAAAGGTGAACTTCTCTGGTGAAGCAGTTGAAGTTACAGATCAGATGTGTGGAGAGGTGAACCAACTCACAATAAGAACATGTTTTTTTAAGATATGTTTAATAATAATAACGCACAGGATTTATATAGTGCCTTTCAAGACACCTAAAGCATTCTACAGTGTATTATTCATTCACGCCATACACGGTGGTGGTAAGCTACTATTGGAGCCACAGTTGCCCTGGTGGCAGAATGACACAGTGCTGCCAATCTGACCAGCACCAACACATACCACTTTCATACTTGGCAATGTAGGCAATGTGAAGTGCCTTGTCTAAGGACACAACAACCAGTTTTTGCAATATAGTTAGTATAGTTTAGCGATATAAACTAATTCATTGCACAATAGGTAAGTTTAATGCCATACTGTGGTAAAAATAATGGAGACAGCAGGTGGCAAAGTCCTCCGCTAGAACAGTTACATAGTATGTTTTAGTACGTCTTTAATATTAAGTATTATTAAGTGTACTACAATACAGAACAAAGCTGAAAATAGTACTTTTCCTATTGCATGTCTTCCTATCGCTCGCTTTTAGCTACAAATTCTGTGGGAAACGAGGGGCAAGGTTCGAACCGCCAATTTTTTTAACCACCAATTTTATAAAGAATAATTGGTAAAAACAGAAATAAATCCTTCATAAATACCTATGACTCTTTCTCTTGACTGGTTTGCCCTCCTGTGTGACTCCTCCAGATTGACCCTCTCCCCCTCCAAAAGCGCCCTGCAAAAAATGCAAAAACATAACTTAGAAAAACTTCAAATTTACAACAGTGTCTCAAACATGAAAGATTACCTCACAAATCGCAGTATCTCATCCGCATCTGCCATCTCACCCCTCTCCCACTATCACCTACTTAGTCAAGAGTTTCACCTTTTAAGGCATACGCACCGACAATAGAATAATAAATCTTATAATTAGGTTGAACAAGCTCACCATGTTTGGATATGACTCATTAAACAAAATAATCCAAACTAGAGTCCCATGGAGAGCTCCAGCAGGCAGTACTGAGCTGGTCGTGATAGACTGTAGTATATAATGGGCAGTACAGTGGGCTGTGAGGTGGTCAGTTGATAGGTCAGTGTGAACTCCAAATAGGCTCACGATGACGCAGACCACACGAGCAGAGGTCATAACTCACAGATGGCATGTTCCAATACTGAACAACTCCATAAACAAGAAATGTGCCAGACCGGGACACACGCACAGGCGCTCTTTATAAATGGACACAATTTAGGCAAAATGTGGAATAATATCATTTTAAAAGGTATTAATTAAAGGTGGACTTGCTATCACAGGTATAACATCTCAATAGTAACAAATCTGTATATATATATATTTAGCTTAAATACACAGAACCTTTAAAAGTCCTATATTACACAAAGTTTAGTTTTGTGAGCTTTAAGTTGTTACCTTATCAAAAATATAAATGCTCTATTCTGCCTTGTGAAGTCGGTGGTAGTTTTCAAATTAACAGCTTTTACCTTTAGCTCATTAGTTTGGAAATTCAGCTATTGAAATTATCCAAATGATTCTAGTGAGGGTGTATGGAGTTTAAAAACACAGTGGAGCTCTTCCTGTATTACCACATGACATCACAAGGTGGAACAGGGTGTTTGAGAGAAGAAAACATGAAAAAAAAATATGCAAGGTTTGTATGTTAAACGTGTGAAAATGAAACAAAACACGACTTTGTAATTGCAGTACATAGATACTGAAACATGCACAGTGCCCAAAGAAAAGTATATGCCCCACACTGAGCAGTAAATCTATAGAGCTGACAGCTTCATGTGGTTGTATACTGTGTAGACTCACATGATTACCTGCCATTTTAATCATGAAGTATTGGCAGAACAATTAGTTACAGGCCTAATTAGCACTGTAATCAATCTTTAGTGCTCTACTGGCTTGTGTCAGTCTTTCTAGATTAGCAACAGACAAGAGATATTGCCTAAGACACGACAAAATGGGCTCTGCAATGAATCACATTTTAATCAAATCAAGAAAGATCCAGTATCATTTTCTATCTTGGAGAGGTTTACAGCCAATCCTCTGTCAGTAAAAGCATGTGGTTTGAAGCTGATGGAGGACTTTGGAGGAAGACATGTGACTGTTTAGTATGTTAAATGACAAAGATTATAATACTTTTTGTTTGTTTTTCATAAGTAAAAAATAAAGAAAAAAAAAAAAAAAAGCGGCACTGATCAATTTGAGGAAAGAGATTGTGAATATGTTTTTAGCCTTATCGCCCAGCCTCAACTACACATACAAATGTTCTAACAAGATATTTATAGCTATAGTTAGATGCCCTTGCTGATATAACCAGGTTGTGGCGTTAATGTCCTTTATCCTGTGACCTGTAGTGTTAGACTAGTGCCCTTTCTGTGTGTCATTTGAAGGGAGGAAAAGTAACTAATTACAAATACTCATGTTGCTATAGATTGAGCAGAAGTGAATATATTTAGAACCTTTCAAGAAATTCAAAGCGCTTTACAGTGCAATATCCATTCACTCCGCACTCGATGGTGATAAGATATTATTGTGGCCACAGCTCCCTGGGGCAGACTGACAGAAGAGAGGCTGACAGTCTGGTTGGTCCCCACCTGTCCCTGCTCCTTTCAGTACCAATAAACACAAGCCCACACTGCATCGCCTACTCTCAGAATATGTGGATTGTGGTGTAAAACATCTCAACCTGTTAATTCTTTTAAGACAAATCTAAAAGCCACTAAAATTGCATTTAAATTAAGTTGTATGTTGAGCAGTATTTTTCATGTGTACTTTTCTTAAGTACATATTTTGCGGCAGTACTTGTACTAATTGAGTTAATTTTTGACCATGAAACTGTACTTTTACTTGTATACACATTTCCAGTACTCAGTGCTCACTCAGTTTCACCACTGACTCGCGTGCACATATATGAGCTGTGTGGTGTATCTTCTGACCTGTATGCAGCCAGCTCCAGACCCAGGTCCATCTTGAGCTGCAGGAGCTGCTGATGTTCTACCATCTTCTGCTCCATGTTGTGGGCCATCAGGTCTCTCTCCCTCTGCAGCCGATCGATCACCATCTGACACGCACAAACAAACAGATCAAACAGGTTTTTGAGTGTCAATTCAATATAGAACTGGTCAACTACTTTTCATTCCACATTACTAAACTATGTCGTGTAACTTTCTGGAGGTGGCACATCACCTGCATGATTCCATGGAAACAGAAAGTTAAAACCATACTTCAGAACGTTCTCCATGGAAATGGATATGTTTTATGCAATATTGTAGAATTTTATAGCCACAAGAACAACACTTCCATGGAAACAAGCAGGAGAAAACCATCCTCCAGGCCAAATAAGGTCTGTGGAGATGCAAGTCTGCTCACAGAGAGGATGCAAGTTTTTATATGTTTTCAGTGCAATAAAACTTACTTACTTTACTTGAGTCTATTTTTTAACAAAAAAGTTCCATGGTGGGGAGTTTTTAACCATGTTGTAGTTTCCCTTCTCATTTAACCTTGAAGTTATTTTTAGAGTGATTCATGCATGTTTCAGTAATCTGTTCTCCCATATTCAAGATGTCACTGCCCCAATCTACCCTCGCTTCACTGCCACAGGTATACATCCACTGCTCCATACTTACTTACTTCTTTTTATTTTCTATGGTAAGTGATACACGTAGGATTCAGCACTGTCGTGTAGCCATTTTTACAAAACTTTCCTCTTCTGTACATTATTAGCTATACAGTATCTTAAACACATAGTTTCCAATCTTAGCTGTAGCCACCAGCTCTTCCTGCCTGTGCCTGCCCTGCCCGGCCTGGCTCTATGGTGGGGCTTATGGGGATTTGTCAGTCTGTGTGTGCAGGCTAATAGGTTTAAGTGCTGCTGGGATGGTGGAGCCAGTAAAGAGCAGAGAGGAGGAGGAGGAGGAGGCGGAAGCGGAGGCGGAGGAGGAGGAGGAGGAGAGGTAGGTGCCTTTTAGCAGCTCAGGTCAACTCCAGGACACCACCATTTCACGGAACACATAAAAAAAAACTGTTGTGATGGTGAAAAACGCCACTATAAAGAGGTGGAGCCAGGAGTAGAGAATCTGATTTTGAAACATCTGTAGTGTCAGAATGCTGTTACATTGTGGAAGCAACACAACAGCATTCTGTTCATTCCACAACAGAAAAATGCGGTTCAACATTTTATTTAGATTTTCTTTTAAAACATGAAATATTAATGCAAAGGTTTCTAAATATTGTAAAAAAGCTTTCATGAACTACAACATGTCTTGCATATTCTTGAGATGGAGTAGGAACCAGCTGTGGAGCATCTGTGGGCGTGTCCTCAGAGGGACTGGCCCCTCCCTCCCTCTGCTCAAGGGTAAAGGAACATTGTGCTTATTACGTAGCCATGTGTTTCCATTTGGAGCTGATTCTCACAGCCTCCTTGACCAGTGCTTTAAATAGACTGAATTTATGTTTATGAATCTGTCAATGTCTGCGACAGTGAAGCTAATGCAACTCCATGAAAGAAATGTCCAAACAGACAATGCATACATGATTAATCAGATCGTTATGAGTGATGAACTCACTCTCTTAACCTCGTGACATGATGACCAGGTTCTATGTTATAATTTGATGTTTTGATTCTCAAAACAAAACCAATAAAAACCAGAATGAGCCACATGAGTGTCTCATTGGGTTGTCAGTTTCAATGTTAAAATTCAGCTGGTTTAAACCTAAAATGCCTCTTTCTGATCTGAATCTTTCACCACCTAAACCCCAGCACTGGCAGCCAATCATGAATCAGTGCTAGTGCAGCCTTTGCAGCTCAGTGAGTGAATTCTGGAGGTTCTGAGCTTTCACATGAGGCATGGCAGAATATGTTAGGACTATAGTGAAATTTCAACCTTATCCTGAATTCTGTACAGAATATTCCCCGAACAACATTCATGTTTATCAGTCCAGGATCACTAAAAGTAATACCTTCAGTGGACACCAGTCACCAATCATCAGGCTTTATTTTTTACACAGCACCACGGGTGTAAACAAATTCCACACACTTCTGCAGTGGATAAAGGGCGACTTCTCCACAAGCTCCGGTTTGTGACAGACAGAGGGTGTACTCTAAACTTATGGAGAAGAGGAGGGGAGGAGTGCTGCATCGGCACACACAGCCCCGTCTATCACACCAGGGATCAAAAGATAGAAGCAACTTACTGAAAGAACTCCACTGTAAACACTGAGCTTCTGATAGCTGTAACATAGAGCTGTACAGTGTGCTTGTATGCGTGTGCACGTGTGAAAGAGGGACTGAATGTCAGTGTCAAACCAGGACAAGTATGACTGCTACTTAGTACCAGCCCTACTCTGGCCTGTAGTTTACCTGATACTCCTCACAGTCCAGGTGGAACTTCTCCTGCATGCAGACCATCTCCTGCTCCAGCCTCATCTGCTTCTGTCCCTGGTGCTCAGCCTCGGCTCGGATCCTCTCCAGCTGGGTGGCGTACATCTCCTTCTCCCTCTGGAGGTCACACATGCGAGCCTGGTCCTCCCGGATGGCCTTCTCCATCTCCTCCACCTTCTGCTGGTACATGTCAAAGGTTCTGACCCAGCCCTCAGACAGTCCGAAGGCGTAGTCCTGGACGTCCTCCACAGTGACAGGAGGGAGCAGGGGCCCGCGGGAACTTTGGACGCTCATATAGTGAGAGGGGGTCATCTGGCTGTCCACCTGATGCCTGGAGAGATGGATCAATGGCGAACGTTAATGTAACATATTTTTTTGTCACTTGTCTTCATGGAGAAGTTAATGCTTTGTTGGAAAATTTCACAGCAAGGTATTAAACAAGCAGGACAAGCAGGAGACATCACTAGGTCAGATCTGTGGAGTGGTGACCAGAATGAGAATGCATGTTTTTCAATGTACTGTTTACTATATTAATGCCTGTAATATTGAATAAATGTTAGATAGATCATTTTAATACCATATTAGGGCTGCAGTCGACTACATGCTTGGTGGACTAAAGACATGTGCTGTTGATCGATTAGTCGCGCCTAAAAAGGGAGCATTGCAATTATGTATCTGACCCAAACTGCACTCACAAGACTACACCTGCACAGGAGTGCATGAAAAAAACTGCTATTTATACAGAAATGCAGTAGGAAACAATGTGTTGATATATTTAAAAAAAGGTAGATTAAACTCCCAAATCTTCACCTAAATCACTGCATTTCATATAAATCAGTATAAAACAAATAAAAATGACTAGTTGATTAATACATTATTTAATAAACAAGGATAAGAGACACATCACAGCAGTCAGTTGACACCTGACAAAAGCAGAAAGTCTTACCACTGAAACATGTATATTAACTATTTAGTTTTTTTTACAAGAAAACACAAAGTTTCGTAAAGCTGCAGCTTTTGCAAATGCCCATATTATGATATTTTCTGGTCTATGTTATGTTTGTTCATCACAAACCGACCTGGAGTTGTGTTTGCTTCATTCACACATGTTTAACACACAAACCCTGCATATTTAGGCTGAGGTCTTCTCTCAACTAGAAAAACACTCTGATCCACCTTGTGATGTCATGTGGTATAGGTACAGGAAGTGCTTCTCTGTGTTTTTAAACTCCACACACCTTCACTTTAATAATCTGGATTATTTCAGATCTGGAAATGCAAATCTCTACTGAACTAAAGGTAAAAGGTAGCTATTGAAAACTACCACTTTATGACATCACAAGGTGGAACAGAGCATTTTAAGCTTTGGAGATGTAGACAGATTAATAATAATGGATCACTCATGTGCAAATGAAACAAAACACAACTCCAGATATGTTTTTGATAAGGTAACAACGTTCTAACATGGCTAAAAACTCCCAAGAGTCAATTTTGCGTAATATAGGACCTTTTAATTAAGATGACCCCTTTAATTGGATTATCTTGCTTTAGAATACTGCGTCAGTGGCAACAAGAACTTTTTAATAACTCCATTTATCCTGATATTTTACAGCAATACAATACATCTCATTGGAAAACGTGTTATCGCGATAGCTGTGCCCTCTGACGGCCCAAGTGACTCCCCGGCCCACCTGAGTCGCAGTATCTCCTGTTTGTGCGCCTCCTCCAAGCGCCTGCACTCCTCCTGTAGCTGGACCAGTTTCTGTTGCAGCTCCCCGTTGCTTTTGTGCGCCATGGTCAGCTCCTTCTCGCATCCCCGGAGCTCCCCGGTGATGTCCCTGCACACGCCCGTCTGCTCGCTGCAAAGTGCCTGGACCGTCTGCAACTCTCGCCATATCTTCTCCCTCTCCATCTCCGCCTGGGACCGCTCCAGAGACAGCCGCTCCACCGTGCGCCTCAGGTCCCGCATCTCCGCTTTGTACTGGGGCTCCCACTGCGCGCTCTTAGTCTGCCTCAGCTCGCTTATTTCTCTTATTAGACTCGCGTTTTCTTGCTCCAGTTGCTTAGTCCGGGTTAAATATTGAGCCAATCTGCAGTTGAGCTCCTGCAACTGGCGCTTCTCCGGCTCGAAAGTTCGCGTAAAAGGCAGCATTTTGTGAAATTTGTGTTGTAAAAATAGTTTGGAGTAAGAGATTTAGCTTGGGGAAGAGGTGACGGTCCTCATGAGCGCCGTAGTGAGGCGAATCTAGGATGTGGTTCACGGGCAGCGCGGTTTGGGCTCCGGACAAGTGCAGAGGGAGGAGGACGGAGGAGGAAGGCGCGGTCTGGAGAAGAGGCGAGGCCCGAGTGTTTCCGGAAAAACCCGAAGAGAAACGAGGCTGCTCCGAACTGAATTTTGTGGCGTAACAGCGGCCCGAAAGATGACAGCGCAGGGAACGAGGTGGAGGAGTGTATGAAGCAGTGTTTTTGGTAAAGCTGACCAGACAATATCGCCTACAGGCTTCCGTAGGAGTTATTGATCCGTGATAATGGGAAATAAATGATGACTAGGCTCAGTCCTGCTGTTTAAAGTGCAGGTCTCTGTAGTGGTGTTGGCACAGTTGTGTTCTGATGAAATCGACTAAAAGGATACTTTAATTTAATTATTTTAAATTTTAAACAGGCTATTTTTGCACTTTGTTATTATATCGTAGCTTGCTGTGCAAAGTGATTTCCCTTACGAATTAGTAATTGTAGAAAACAGCGCCGCCAGAATCCTAATGAAAGTCAGAAAATTTGAACATATCACTCCTGTTCTCAAGCACTGGTTTCCTGTTTCATCCCGGATTGAAAGCAAAATCCTTCTGCTGACCCATAAATGCATCACTGATCAGGCACCACTGTATCTGCAAGACCTGATCACTTTGTAATCTTCAAACCCTCAGATCTTCAGGTGTTTCCTTCAGGTTCCCCCACGATGCTCCGTACAATGGGGGACCGAGCCTCTGTTCAGCTGCACCACGACTCTGGACCTGCCTCCCTGTCCCACTCAGAGCCACACAAACCCTGAACTTTTTTAAAGCTAATCTAAAGACCATTTTATTTAGAAAAGCTTATTGTTCATGTTTTTCAGCATTTAGCATTTAGTACTGGTTTAAAGTTCTTGTTTTATTGTAGCACTCTGAGATTCTATGGAATGAAGAGTGCATTATAAATAAAATGTATTATTATTATTATGATTTGAATAATTTTACTAGAAATTTGAAAAAGTACATTTTAGATAATCAAATGTGTCCACACCAGTCTAGTTAATTTGTAATGTTCTGTTTCATTGTAAAAACCTGCACATAATTGATTTTTTAAATTGATTTGGACTGTAGGAAACATACTGTATTGGACCTGGAGACATTTATTGTATTTTACTGCTAATGTTAATGATGAACTGTTAGTCTGATAATGTAACTGTAATGAAATGTGTATTTTTATCTGTTCACCTGCCTGGAGACTGCACATGGAAAGTAGCAGTAGTTATTTCTGGTGCAAATCTTCTTTTATTTTGTAAGATTAATACATTTGTACATGGTCCCTGACAAATAAAGAATAAAAAAGAAAGAACTTATAGACTAGTAAGCTATAAAAATTGATTTGATTTAGTATATATATATTTTGAGTATTTTTTTGGCCGAAGTGATTCCTCTCCATTAAAATACAAATGTGAAGGTACAAAAAAATGTCTACAGGGGAAAAAAAAAAAAATCAGATTTTCATTTGGCCAAAGTGATTCCTCTCCATTAAAATACAAATGTGAAGGTTAAAATGTCTACACTTTCACAAAATTCCTGAACAAGACACGAGGAGGAGGCCGTATGCCACTCCCAGGTCATAGTGCTTTATTTCACATGTTTGAGTCGTACTTGAATAAACTGACCCCAAATGATCATAAACTGTGAGTATTGTTCATCATATAGCCTGTCCATAACTTTCAGATGCCCAGTCTAATTTAGACTACACTTAAACCACTTAAGGACCGGAGCCTGGTGTAATGAATATCCTCTGAAATAAATTGCAAATTAAGTTACTGCAGTTAAATTATTAGAGCTAAGCGCCTATCCTTGCATTTGCAAAAGCGTAGATGAATTTATCAGAGAAAGAATAAGTCAAGGTACAGAAAAAGTGGGTTCTAATTGATACACTAAATTTAATCAGAGAACTAGAGACTGAAAGTGCTGCATAATACACCTTGCATTTACTTTAAACTGGTGCTTTTCGAGGTGAGAGTGTGTTTTGTAGGAGAACTACTGACTAGTATTAAGTAATCTTTGTGTGATAAGACAAAAATAAGTGTAGTAGCAGTAATAGTAGTAGTCATGTTACATTATGTTATATGCCAATAGTGATTTTAAGTCCAGATTGTGACTGGCTTTGGGCTAATATGTGACCAGCAGCTACCACATCCTAATAACTGTGAGTGAAAAGTAATAATATGTGGGCCAATGATACAATCAAACAGTGTCAGTGTGTGGACAGTTCATTCCCCACATAAGTCTATAAGAAAGACAAACTATTCCCAGCTATACGCTTTAGATTCCACCAGCCTAGAGCATTACAAACCTTTAACCAGCAGTTACCACATTTTATGCAGCGCCCCCTTCTGATGGACTGAAGCTAATTCTGCTCAAACAAAGCTTAGCAGGTAGTAACCCAGACACAATATCAGCTTTTATATAGAGCTTTAAGGCAGTGAGGCCATATTTTCAAAATATTGTGCAAATAACTTGTATAACTTTTCAAATTGTACTGTCCGATGGTAACGTGCCATTTCAAATCAAGAATGTATTTTACTGTAAGCCTTTGTCTTTTTGGAGATTCTACATATAGTGACTTGTACTGGGATTGTATCTGGAGAACTGGGTTTGTTCACTAACTCACTGGTCAGCGGGACAGTCCATGCTTTGTCTGATTGGAGATTGTACATAAATAGTGATGTACTGTGAGGAATCATTGTATCTGGAGAAATAGGGACTTTGATTGTAATGAATGGATTTGAATGTATTGTAAATGCAGAGATGTGGGCTCAATGGGAGAGTCTCTGCTTTTTGTGTTCAAGTTGTTTTGTGTTTCAACTTCTTACTGCTCTTTGTTGTAACCAGCCTTTGTAAGCAGTTTGTGTGAAGACTGTTCAGAAACAATGACATTGATTATAATGAATGAGATCGTCAGCAGTCTGAGTTCATCTACATGCTGCCTCGATGTGTTACCCACTAAATTTTTAAAGTTGTTCAACAGTTTGTAATCATAGTTAATATGTCACGTCAATCTGGAACATCCCAAAAACTTTGAAAACTGCAGTTATCAAACCCCTCCTAAAGAAGAGCAGTCTTGATGCCACAATATTGAACAATTACTGACCAATCTCAAATCTGCCTTTTTTTTTTAAGTCCCTGGAAAAGTTGTTTACCAACAGCTTAACTTTCTCCAAATTAACAACTCCTTTGATGTTTTCCAGTCAGGTTTTAGACCCCACCACAGCACTGAGACTGCTCTTATCAAGGTGACAAATGACATCCTCTTGAACACTGATGCAGGAAAAGTCTCAGTCTTGATCCTATTAGATCTGAGTGCTGCTTTTGACACTGTGGATCATGGGATCCTCTTACAGAGACTAGAGGACTGGGTGAGCATCTCTGGTATTGCACTAAATTGGTTCAAGTCCTATCTAGAAAACAGGGAGTTCTTTGTCAAAATTGGAAAATGTGTCTCAGGTAAAATGTCCCTGAGCTGTGGGGTGCCCCAGGGGCCAATCCTAGGACCCCTGTTACTCCATCTCTGCATGCTGCCGTTAGGCCAGTTAATACGCAGCAATAATGTGTCCTACCACATCTATACAGATGACACACAGATCTATGTCTCACTGGCAGCAGGTGAATATGGACCAGTGGATTCATTCTGCCACTGCATCCAACAGATCAGTGTGTGGATGCAAAACAACTTTCTCCAGCTAAATTCAGACAAGACCGAAGTCATAGCCTTTGGCCCACAGAAACATACAGAAAGTGTCGTCAGTCACTTCTGGTTTCTCTCGCTAAAACCTTCAAATCAGGCTAGAAATCTAGGGGTAATAATGGACTCAGACTTGAACTTTAACAGCCACATCAAATCAATAACATCTGCAGCTTTTTTGCAAGAACCAAACGGGGATGTCGATAGACCAGGTGGGTTGATTCTTTCTATACTACATTGCAGAAAAATAAAATGGACAGTGGCAACTTAACCAGTTTAGATGCACACTAAAAATATATGTGGCACCCTGGACATATTTGTTATAAAATGGCACCCTTCAATAATGTTATGTTGTTTTTTTTTGTCAATATGTTCTGTTAATTTCTGTATGACATTACCATTTTATATTGAGATACAGATGTAATGCCAAATTAGTCCAGTAGGCGTCAGTAATGGCGCATTCTGGAGAAGCTGTCACTCAACAAGTTGTTTTCTCTGTGTTTACAGGTGAGTTAAGTGCATAAGCATTAGATAAATTAAATGTAAGAAACTTATGAAGGTGCTGGACATCGTTTTAGCCAAGTTGCATTTTGAGTCTGTGCCGGCAATACAAACAATATACCATATTGTTACGCTAACTACCTTTAGCTTCACTGGTTGAAGTCTCCTGTAGAGGTTTTTAAGCCATGTTATTGTTTATAAAAAAAAAAAAAGTTTGTATATTGTCAAGTCCATGGTGTCTTTTATGAACTTGTGTTTCTTTTGTAACTGAAAATAGCTTCAATTACTAAAATACTAATAATACACCAGAATCAGCTCAGTTCAGTATAAGCTGATTTACAGTCAGTCTAGACAAACGTTATTCCACAAGCTGTTTCATCTGTGTTTACACAAATTAAAGTCATCCTGTTGTACACAAGTTCTGGCCTCTGTGGTCACGTGTGTAACATATATTTTGTGTATCTCGATGATCATGTCGACCCCTCCTCCTGCGACCTGTCAGCTGTCTCCTTGCTGCAGCCCTCTTTTTCTGCCCTGTCAGCCTTCTTCCTCTGAGACCAGTCAGCTTTCTCCACTCAGCCTTCCACCAGCTGACCAAGAGGAGAGTGCTTCTGACAAAGGGGACAAAAATAAGTCTTGTGCACAGCTTGAATGTAGTACTTGTTGGTTATAGGAAAAGTATTCCTTCTGTCATTAGGGGTAGTTTTCATCAGGGTGATGGAGGTGGTGTGTGTAATATCTCTGGTGGCTTCAGCTACAGTATGTGCACAGTGTGTCTCCATGGACTCAGAGGCAGTTAGACATGGTTTTGGGGATACGCTGGACACAGAGACTTGGAATCTGGACCTGACTCTTGGGGATGTGTATCTTCTCCTTACAGACTTGCCAAATGAGTCAGTTATAGATGGGCAGCAGTTCAACTTTGCTTTCAGTTCTCCAGTTAATGGGGCTGTAAATGTAGTAGAGCACGAGTTTATTGAGTCAGGCATGTAGTTGACCTTACATGGCGATTTACAGGAAATGTTGGTATACTACAACACACGTCTTATGACACTCTGTATTAAAAACAATGGTCAACATGCTGTGGTCGACTCTCACTCACGTAGTGCTGAAGGGCTGGTAGATGACTATGGTAAAAGTGTGGTCTTGTATTTTCATAATACTGAAGTGTACAGTTATTTTGACAGCACGTAAACTTACTGTAAGTCGAAAGTAAATCATATAATAATAAATAAAATCCCCTACACACAAAAAGTAAAAGCATTTGGCAAACAAAAATAATTAACAAAATGAACAATTTAAAAACAAAACAGAGCATTCAGGAACAACTAAAAGCAATTTAATCAAAAACTGGAAAATTTCATTTTTGTTTTAGAACAGATTTTAAAGGAAGATGAAGATGGTGCAGAATACATTTGCTGTGTGTGTTTAAAACTCTTTTCTTACAAACCAGGTCTTACCTTGTAGATAGGATGAATTTATGGCTAAACCAAAATGGGGCAGTACTGCAGATGCCTGTATCTCTGAGGCTTTTTACATACCTGCGAATGCCCGGCTCCATTCCTGCTCTTCGATTGTAGAGGTAGTTTATAGATCTGCTACATGCACAACTCTAAACTCTGTATGGGTCAAATGCGTCCTGAATGTGCAGTAAATAATTTACAATTGGACGACATTCCACCTGAACTCGCCTGCTTGAACTCTACTGAACAGCACATAGCTGCACTTAACATTCATTTTATGCAAGTTGTAGCTTTGTTAAAGGGGCCAGTGACGTGTGGCTTCAGGAGTTTGTGAGTCAGTTGGGGATGATATGCCAACATGGTTTTGTTCATTTAGTTCTGCAGATCTGGATTAAAGTATTTGAACTGGCAACCCAAATGAGAGACTCGTGTGATTTAGAATAAATCACCTCTACGGTTGTTAACAGTAGAAGTTATTTGATTTGATCAATTTTATATCATATCTGGGGACACAGATGGGTCAAGTTTATGAAATATAAAATCTACATAGAGTTACTTTAACTTATAATGACTACTGGTGATGTTTTATTGTTGAGATAATAAAATACCATGCAGAAGTCAAGTCAATTTGTATCGAGTCCAGTTGTCAATATTGGAGTAATGTGATGATTGTAAATGATTGTTTGTCAAATGTCTTTAGAATTGTTCATCTAATTTAAGTCTTTTGATTCAAATTTTTCAGTGTTTACGTAGAAACTGTATTTTGGAAAAAAAAAAAAAAACATATACCAAATGTGGTACATAAACATATGAAAAATGTATACAGAGTGTCATCTACCACAATGTTTATCACATTAAACACAATGTGTACATTTTAAGTAACATTCAAAGTAGATTTTTTCAGGAGGTGATGTGGATAAATGCAGATGATAATGTAATCAAGTTTAAAACTACAAATTCTTTTGGGAACAATGTGAGAAGTATTGGTCATTAACATGGCATAGAACTACATGGTTGTTGGGAATTATAGTGGCTGGATATATATCACCATTTAATTAAAGACATCAGTGCTTCTGATGAGGAAACTACATTGAAAGCTGTTTGAACATAGGGTCTTTAAAGAGGGGGTATTACACTTGTATAGGCTATAACTGCTAACACATAACATATTTAGATCTCCAGATAACTTTTTATTGATTTGAAAATGCTATATTTGCCAAACATAGTCCCCTCTCTCACCTCTTCAGAGCTCTTTCACAACACAATCCACTTATGAAACTACTGCACATTGCATTAGATTTGTGAAGTTGTAGTGTATTGTTTTACATCCTGCTTTTGTATTTGGAAAATTGCTGTGCAGGATCGTGGCTGGCATAGGCGTGTGGGCTGAACCTTTGACAAATTGGTACTGCTAACCGTAAGGAGGGTTTGAACAGCCAAGGAGAGATTACTCAAACTGCATGGATGACATATAACACTTTTTCAGGCATGTTTTTGATGAGCTAACGTTATAACACGGTAAAAAGTTAAAAATGCATAATGCCCCCTCTTTAAAGAGCACTACAAACACTTCAGAGTCAAACTTTGTAATCAAATCAACATATAACCATGGTGTTAATTATTTGCAGGTTCCTGTCTGACTTTGTCTTCTGTTATTCAGTATATCACCATCAGAGAAAGACCACTCTCAAACATGTCCCCTCCACTAGAGCCACCTGCTCCCTCTGCTGAAGAACATCCAGGATATACTAAACAAGGGGAGGAGTATTTGAGGTGTCCCCTCCATTGGTCTACTAGAACCCTCATACGCCCTGCCCTTTGCTGAAGAATGTGAACAGGCCATGCTAAACCAGGGGGGGATGTCCCCTCCACTGCTACTATCAGCCCACTTTGTTAAACTGACTATGCAGTTAGATTATGGGCTGTATTCATAATGGTGCTTTTACATGAGTAAGAGCAAAGATAAGGACATTTTATTCAATATCACTGTGAGCATGTGGAGTGTTGTCTCCATCTAGTGGACAAAGTACAGACTGATCAGGGTCACATGCCTGGAGCTTCAGTAGGACAGGCACTCACCTCCTCCTCCATCTTTGCTATTGTTCATCTTCCTCTTGATGAAGTATTGCTTTAACATAAACTTACACAGCATAATAAATGCCATTTATCTTCAGTTAGAGACTATTTTTGAATACTGGAGCTCAATAGTATTGAATCTCATTAAAGGTGCACTATTTCACTTTTTCTGGTGGAGGGTCTGCCTCTTGTCTGTCAAACGTGTTATTGTGCTGCCTGGAAAGTTTCATAATGTTGAACTTAACGATCTCCATGTAGGTGACTTCACTAGGCCAGGTTCCTGGTCAGATCTGTGGAGAGGTGCATGTTTTTCAAGGCATTTTTGACCAATAAAAACTCTAATTGGATAAATCTAAGACAGGTTTAATGCCATACTGTGGAAGATTTCAGGCAAAGCTGAAGTTAATATATAAGATTTGGTAAAGTCTTCTAAAAATTAGTTACTAATCCTTAAGTGCGAAATAGCTTTAACCTTATATTATTTGTACAGTAGAGGTAGTTACAGACCGAGGTGAGTAGTACTCTATTACAATTACTTAGTTACATTTACTTAAGTAAAATTTCTTTAAAAAGTTACTATTCAGAGTACTTTTCTAGCAGCACTTGTATGCCTACTGGAGTAATATTTTTATTGAAGTAACAGTACTCTTACATGAGTAAAAGTTTTGGTTCCTCTTCCCACTGTGAGTAAGTCAAGTGGCAAAATCTTTATGTCGACAATATGAAATGATTTGGACATTTCTGTTTCTCGCATCGTTCCTTCAGATGATTTAGTTTGTCTCATTTTTGTGTCTATCCTTTGAAAATACCAGATTTTGTCATTTAAAGTTTTGTCAGTTACATTCACTTTAAATTATAAATCAGATGTTACGTCCTGACATTTACTCTTTAAATTACTCTTACTTGAGTAATTTCTCGGATCATTGCTTTAAACTTGTACTTGAGTAATATTATTTTGAAGTAACATTACTTTTAATTGAGTAGAATGCTTTGGCTACTCTACCACTTCTAGTTCTAGATATGTGAAAAGACGAAAAATGATGATGAAGTTCCCCCAGTCACGACACCAAAGAAGATACATAGAAAAATCCAACTTTATGCTGAATCAAGGGCTGTTTATACAGTGATTGAAACTGATATCACAAAAAGGAAAATTTAAAAAATAAATAAATAACACTCCTACAGAAAGAAAACTTCAAAAGAAAAGGAAATAATAATAATAATAATATAATAACAATAATAATATAAGAATCATCATAACCAAGCAACATTTGTCCAAAACAGAAATAGTGAGGCGATCCTTCAGCGCGTGTCCAGCCGAGGTTAAGACCATTGTTTGAAATGTGTTCCCTTCTACAAGTAGCCGTCCTCTTTTTGGTTTTCAAAAGCACACATTAAACGATAAGAAAACAGACAGAGGATGAGCGCGTGGGTTTGGTGGTTAAGGCAGAGGCAGCAGACCAAACAAGCCCTGCAGAGCCAACAGTGAACACAAGGGGGCAGCAAAGGGAAGAGAGAGTGAGTGTTTCCATGAAGAGGAGTGAGAGTCAAAGACAAAGTGACATTTTGGGCACTTTATAGTAGTAGTATAGGGACCATATATTGCAAGGTTGCCAGTTTCAATGATGAAATCCAATGGTAAAATGCATAATAAGTACTTAATTATATTTCTGTTAGCATTCAGTTATTAACTATCTTCTGCCCATTTAACAAGTGTTCGTTACCATTATTAGCAATAGATGGTTTTGCA
Organism: Periophthalmus modestus; assembly: GCA_019594935.1. NCBI lineage: Eukaryota > Metazoa > Chordata > Actinopteri > Gobiiformes > Gobiidae > Periophthalmus > Periophthalmus modestus. The sequence goes on from JAIEZT010001390.1 coordinate 1,089,298, forward strand.
CATACACTGTAATCTTAATAAACATTAATATGTGTTTTATAAATGCTAACTACTAACAATTAGCATAGCAATTACTCTTTGCAATTCATACTATGCCATTAATATGTGGTCCCTAAACTAGGTTGAAGAGTTTACATACGTTTTAACCCTGTTTATCGCTTAGAGTTGGACTTGGAACTGTAACAAAAGATGTATTATTATTTTGAAATAAAGTCGGTTCATATGCAGATGTTTTCCCCCTTCTCTGTAAAGTCCCAGAATGTCACTTTAGACGCTCTTGAGATTCTCAGCCCTATAGGTGTTTATACTAGAATAAAAGGAGGCACTAGAGGGGTGTAATACTCTGCTCTGAACAGGAGGGGGCGTTCACACAGATGCTAGTGGGCATGATGGCTGACTACAGCTCTATGTATTGTTCTTAGGCTTTGATGAGGAGACAGGTTGTACATAAGAGGGAGGAGGTAGGAGACATGGTGGGACTATTATCAGTGGGCAGGGCAGCGGGGTGAGGGCGTAGGACACAGGAGAGGAGGCAGGTGGGAGGGCAGTTGGGGGTTTTGAGCGGAGCAAAACTTGGTGTTTAGGTGTGTAGTTCCACTTTAAAATGTACATTGGGAAAATAATTTAGATCTGAAAACATAATCACAAATCTGATGTCACTCATAAATAGGGTGATCACCTGTCCCTCTTTTGGCAGAACCCACTTATTTAAAGAATGTCTCACTTATCGTTACCACGTGAATTATAAAAAGTGAGATTTACATAGAAAACACAGACTACTCATTTCACTAAAACATAGTTAACATGATTATATTTAAGATTTTGCAAAAAAAAAAAAAATCTCACCTAGTTATTTCTGTTTTTTAAAAGAGTTTGCCATTTTACTTCCTGGTTGGACACGAGCAGCAGATGTGACTGTCACCTAGCAACCACAACGTTAACAAGGACCAAAACTTGTCTAAATTGCACAATAGTTATGGTTATTACAAATAAGTGACAACAACTTTACTTTGTCAGTGAGAAATCGTGAGAAAAATGCTTCCTTGCGCGTAAATGGACTCTGCATTTTGGATTGGCGTTGATGACGTAAGTAGAGGTACAGTATTCTGTTTTAGATCTCAGTGCTACTTCCTGTATTTTTGTACTTTTCTTTGCAACTTTTTTTCCACAAACTGCAACTTAACTGATGTAAACTTATGCTAAAAATTTACCATAGGAACTATCCCGCCAAACCAAGCAAAATGAGAAAAACATGCGCACTTTAGGTCCATCCTTCCACCACATTCAATAATCCTCTTTTTTCCTCTTTTTCTACAACTCCAGGTGATCACCCTACTCATAAATAACTCTAAGAAACTGCAGAAATGTTGCTGTAATTGTTCATGTCTGTCATATAATACATCATGTCATACCTAGTTTTGCTCCTGTAATAATAAACCCACAGACGGGGCAATAAGAGGGGGGCGATGGAGAGAATGCACAGAGAAAGCAAAAAGCTTCAACTTTGACCTGAGATCGAACCGCACCTAGAGGGGCTATACTAGGCGCTAATGCTAACAAGTACAAAATTTTAAAAAGGGTGCCGAAAGTACACGCTCGCACTTTGAGCTAAGGTGTCCATTCCAAATAATAATTATAATATTAACATTAAAAATATTATCAGACATCCACAAGACACATACAGGAACTTTTCATCACAAAACGAAAGGCTTTGACAGAATTTTGGGGCAACAGAAAAAAAAGAATAATTTTCAATATTTTCTATAAACAGGTATAAGAAAAATGAACTAGTGGAGACCGATAGCAAACCTGAAGAATTTCTTTGTAACATCCAAAAAGAGTAAAAAAATCATAAAATAGCAGCTTTGTTCTGTACAGACATAGAGGCAAACATTTTCTGAAAAAGTTTACAAAAGTGACCAACCAAATGATGTGTATAAAAAGCACCGCGCAGTCTAAACCTGCACAGGCGTATATAGAATAGATCATGTGAAATGTACTAGAGAGGCCTTCCCAAACAGAGCCGCCGCGCTGGAAAGGTAACACGTCTTTCCTTCTGGTTGGAACAGTGGTCTATTTGGTTCAGACTAGTCTTTATCAGCACAAAGATGGTGGGCTAAAAGCAGAGGTGATGTGTCCCTTGATTGTAATATTCAGTCATTTGTGGATAAATGTAGACAAAATAAAGGCTGTGATGCAGAGATGAAGAGGCGTAGACAGAGCTAAAGCTAATATTCTGAAAGAGAGGCAGACACGTGAGATGGGAGAGTAATGAATACGGTCTTGGATGAATTATTGTCGATCATTGTTGGACTGTACTCGTTTAGCCGATTAATTGGTCGATGGTGTCTTAGCTGATTAAAATTTGAATTAGGTAGGTAATTATTTTATTTCTGATTATATGAGTTAGCAAAAGATTTGGTATTTTTTTTGGTATTTACACGACCGGTCAAAAGTTTGGAAACACTTCCTCATTCAGTGTTGTTTTTCTTTTTCTGCTACTTTCTACATTTTAGATACATAAAGACAGCATCAAATATAGAGCAGATATATGGAATTATGTAGCAAAAAAAAAGTTAAATAACTCTAAATAACTAAATATTTGCTATATTTTATATTCAGTATCCACCCTTTGCTTTGTCGACAGTGCTACAAACCCTTGTCCTTCTCTCAGTGAGCTTCTTGATGACGTCAGTGCAAAAGGTGGCTATTTTTAAATGTATTTTATCTTAAACAAGTTTGAGTTATTTTGAGTTTATTTTGCGTTCGCTACAGTCCATGTGTTCATTCAGTTTTCATGCCTTCGGTGAGAATCTACAACATAATAAATATGAAAATAAGAAGAAAATAAATGAAAAAGTTTGTCCAAACTTTTGACAGGAGGGTTTATGTAAAAAGTCAGATTAAATTAATGATTCTTAAGTTTAATTCATCTTTATATAAATATTTACGAACAAGAATTCTTTAGCAGCCAGGGCTAATTGTCACGTTTATGGAGGAGTTTAGTCAATGACAAAAGCGGATATTTTGAATTTATCAGTTGTGTTCTGATATTAAAGGCGCTGTTGATATGATATTCTAATGAAATTTTAATAAAACACAAAAAAATATATATATAATTCAGTCTATGAGATCTGTTTGAGTTGCTGGATGCATATTGTACTGTGAACACTGACCATTATCTGAATATTGTTTCATAAAGTTCTTGACAATATCCATCATTCGTACCATGCTATTTGTTAGTCGTGTGAAATTTCAGCAGGTCCATGATGTGTCTGTCACTGTACTTGAACCAATCAGAGAAAGCCTTACATCTGTATTATTTTCCATTCTGTTTAAATTCAGATCCATCTCATCTCTGAATCACAGTCTTGAAGCGTCATTTAAACCTGTACAAAGAAATTAGCACAAAAAAAAAATAAATCTAAAATTTAAAAAACAGATTTGGCAACAGTTTGGCAGATTCAGACTCTCTCGTTTGACCAATAGAAAGGCTTCGTTTGAGGCATCTTCATCAGCGCGTACAAAAGTCACGTCCTATCGGAAAGTCAGAGCCAGAGTCGGGAAAGTGCTCTTCTGTTCGGGTGCACCAGCGGATATGTGTCTGTAGGGGGCGCTGGCAGATATGTGTTTTGTAAAAAGATTTCAGTTTATTTCACAACGTCTCAGATTGGGCTACACGAGGAGTCCCCAGTGTCGAGTGTGAAATCAAAACAACATGAAGGAGTGGAAATCGCCCCGCCTGATCCGTACCGCCTGATCCGTACCACCAGCTTTAGAGATGAGGCTCTGGATACCCTGTTTATAGAGTTTTTGTTTCCGAGATGCGCCTAAGACACTGCAAACATCAATACCTATATGTATTCAAATAGCAGAATTCAGAAGCTTGATTTGAGAAGTTTGGACTGATTTAGATTAAAAATATTTGAAGGTAAAATGAGTTATAAAATGTTCTTGTTTTTTGTTTTTTTGTTTTTTTGTAAAGAAAAACCGTCAGAAAATATTGTCTTGGGGAATAAAAATCAAACCAGATATATAGGAATTTAGAATTAGATGCGATAAAATCAAATTCAGTATCAGAAATTTCAGAAAAACCTGTATTTCAATTTTCTCTCAAATATTAATAACATTTTAAAATTTTGTCCACTGCACAATTTGAACATGTCTAGGAGTTTTATCAAATAAAGATGGATTTAGTTTCGTTACTAAAGGATAAACTCAATACTTGATACACTAATGATTTTTTAAAAAACTTATTTACTTAAACTTTAACTTAAATGAGTATCTAGTTTCGATACTAGTTTTAATATTAGTATCTGATTTTCAATACTTCTGACGACCCTATTATCAAAATGTAATTATAAAATTTAAATTATACAGTAAAATTTGTTGTTTTTCAAAAATCAGCAACGAATCTCTTAAACCAGCTAAATGATAGTAATACGTGAATACATTTGAACTAGTAATAAAGCCTCAAATCAAATTCATGAATTCGTTTGAACTCATACAGATACCCACTGCCGTGACATCAGCAGGCGGAGGACTGGGGGAGGGGCAGCGTGCGTTCGTTCTTCCTGCCTCCGTTCATGTGCGCGTACGGCTGCAGCTCGTCAAAGTTCGGCCGCAACACCACCACCGGGCCGTTGGCGGAGAGCCCCTGTCCCGACTGTTTGTCCGGGGACGCGGCCGGGCTCTGGGGGGTGACGGAGGAGGGAGTAGGGGGGGTCCCGGCTCCTAACAGCGGGGTGCTGGGGCTCTGCTGTCCCGTGGAGGGCGTGGAGCAGGACGTGGGCGGGTGCTGGCGGGTGGAGGAGGGGTCCAAGGGGATGTTCTCCATGGTCTCCACATCCATGTGCTCCAGCTCCTCGGTGTCGGGGGGCTTGTTGTCCTCGCTGTAGAAGAAGCTCATGTCCCTGAAGGGGGGCTCCATCTCCTCCTTGATGCTGCTGATGATCTCCAGGAAGGACGGCCGCATTTTGGGGTTGTACTGCCAGCACATGCGCATCAGCTCGAATCTGGACAAAGGCAAAAAGAGCATGTTACATTAAATACGCAGTACTGATTTCAAGCACTCATTACAATCCAGTATAAGTCAAATAAGTCAGCTGTCACTTCTTGTTCATTTGGCATTTTTAAACATGATGTGTTGTAAACTTGATTCATGTTGACACCCGTCTTCACAGAAAACTGCCTGAGCGGCTCGTCGCTTCTACACCCTGTTCAAATGCAGAAGGGCCTGGAATCGGACCACAAGGGCTTCAAATCTTTGTCCCAACTTCAGATGAACCAACTGCAGCCGCTGAGACATCTCCTCTTGAAAATCATCGTATCATTCAGAACAAAAATATATAACTTCTTTCACCCCAATAAATGAGTTTAGTGCTTTGATTCTGCTTGCACTGTTTCTAAGTCCTCTGCCTTATTCCTCTGCCTTATTTTCTTTCCTTGTAAGCAGCCATGTTTGTTTTGACCCATGCATTTCTCAGATCTGTCAATCACGTCAAAATGGAGAAGTAAAATATGGCTCCAGACACACCTTTATTATTATTAATTGATTTTTTTTTGTTTTCTACCATTTTATAACATTGTGCCCTCACAAAAAAATGTCTGAAGAAGATTTATATGTCATCCGTGCATATTTGAGTATTTTTGCGATGTCTTCTGGGCTCTATTCAATACCTTCCTTACGATTAGCTCTAAGATTCTGTGCAATGCTTCACCCTCACCTACACCACCCATGCTCCCACATGACAATTATCCATAAATATATAAAAACATGACACAAAACTGTTCACAGCAACTTGACAAACCTGGTGCACGTGCAGTAGTTTTGAGGTGCACTCTGATTGTGTTGCTCTAATTGGCAAGCAAATGTGGGGGGGACTCAGGGCATCAAAAACAAAAGTGAAACACATAAAACATCTCAATATGTTGAAAAATAAAGCATTTTCAAAATAATAAAAGGTAAGCAGTTAATACCCTCTCTTTAAATTATAGTCAAAGTGTGTGGTTTTGGATGACCGGGCAAACAGTAGTAAGCAACATATCCCTGTTTCGTCCAGCAGAGGGCAGAATACACTAAGGAATTGAGTAATTTCTGTTTATTTGACCTCATTTCAGATGCAACAGCTTTAAAGCAAGGTACAACATCCCACTATTATTTATAAGGACATTAGTTTTCTTTTTTTTTTTTTTTTTTTATCTTAAAAATTTTGTGCATTAAAGATTAAATATTTTTTGTTTAGTTTAGACTTTGAGGTGTACCACTTCAGACAAATAGATGCAGTCACAAGTACCACCACGACCAGGACCAAACTAGGTCTAAGTGACCGCAACTAGAAATAAAAAATAAAAAAGACCCAAGTACCACCTGTAGAAGCCCATGTACAACAGTTGTAATACAGAAGTCTTCTCCAGTCTGTGCTATTACCATCATGTGGTCAGCAGTCTACAATGTGCTCCTTTAAACGTGCTATAAGTAACTTTTCTGGTGGAGAGACTGTCACCTGTTTGTCTCCATGGAGATGTTATTGCTTTGAATGTAATGTTCCACAGTATGGCCTTAACTTATCTACTTCACATTTTAAGTGTTTTGTTTGCTTAAAAATACCTTGAAAAACAGATTTTTTGCCATGCCTGGTAATGCCCCAGCTTGTTTCCATGGAGATAGATATGTTTATGCCATACTGTGGAACATCTGAAAACACCTCCATGCAGACTAAAGGTGCACTGTGTAACTTTTTAGTGGAGGATTCGCAACCTGCTAATGTTCAAATCAGTGAACTCCAACATCAATTCTGAAGAGGACAAGTCTAAAGTCGGCCTGTGCAGTGAATCAAATTTCAGTATTTGGATTTAATTAATAGAGAGGTCTACGGCCAATCCACAAGTACAAGCATGTGGTGTGGAGGACAGATTTTTGCTCATGAAATCGATTATGAATGAAATTTGTTCTTACTAATAAGAAATCAAACTGAAAATTGTGCACAACCATATTGACCAGGGCCTCACTTTGATATTCACATCATTTATCATCATGACCCGTCTCCATGGAGATACATTAACGTCTGTAAAACATTCTTATCAAAACAAACTACCTCAAAGCTCGATTTCAGTACGTCCAAATACCTTCACATAGGATTAAGGACCCCCCCCCCACACACACACACACGCAAACGCACACACACACGCAGACATGCACACACACACACGCAGACATACACACACACACACACACACCACACACACACACACACACACACACACACACACACACACACACACACACACACACACACACACACACACTGTATCCAGGACAAAACACAAGGCTGCCATGGCAACGCACGCTTGTGTCTGCTCAACACCGCTCTGTGTCTGCCTTTTAGCCTTTGAGCTGTGGAGATAGATGGGGGGGGAGAGAAGGAAGGATAGAGGAAGGAAAGGAGAGAGGGAATAAGAGAAGAGAGAGGAAGGAGAAAGAGGAGATAACGGCGGAGTGAGGGGAGAGGAAGAGGTGAGGGAAGAGAGGAAAGAACAGAGAAAGAAGGAGGAGATAGGGGAAAGAGAGAGCGGGGATAGGGGAAAGGTGTAGGAGAGGGAGCGAGAGGGAGAAGAGAGAGGGGGGAGAGAGAAGGAGGACAGAGGACAGAGAGAGGGAGAGAAAGAAGGAGTAAATAGAGGGGGGGGATGCCTTCTCATTGAGGTCAGAGACAAACTGGACAAATGGACTGACATGGACAGTCTGCCCTCCGCCTCCAAAGACAGATGAGGCTACTTAAGGTCACTGCAGCATTGGTCTTAAAATAATGTATGCGTACATAAGAAAAACAACTCTATGAACAAGTCTAAAAGAGTCCCTGTGCCCTCTGCTGGCAACAAGGGGAAGTGCAATTCAAATAAGGTTAAAAAGTGTACAAGTTAGTGGTCAGACAAGAGTACACGGTTTGATAAATAATAAGAAAACCACTATATACAAACTATTTACTGTAGCAACATGGCGTAAAGAGATCATCACTTAAGTCTGAAATGCAGTTAAAATGATCTGAACAAGTTTATCACAGGCGTCTGGACCAACAGAACCTCAACTTTCTGGACTCCATATAGTTTAAACTGAGCTGGACACAGGTCAGAACTATATGGCAGAACTTTGCTGTTGAACTGTCAGATTACAGATTTCTTGACCTGTTTTATGGTTAATATCTGTTATTCCTGGGCCTGTCCACACGAAAAACAAGAACTGGCACAAAGTTCAACATCTTCTCTGTCAGTATAAATGAGCTAAGGTGGATCTATTTTCTATAACATTTCAGAAAGATCCCGAAGATGTCTTTTTTATCAGCTGAAGTCTTTTAAGACATTAGGTTGATATGGCAAGTTTGTGGAGCAATTCCCAAACAAATAATGATAAGGTTCAACATTTGTGGATGATACAGTAGGTTTGGATTTCTTTCAAAAAACGCATATCTCCCATAGAGTTTTATTGCATCACAACATTCTATAGGCCGATAATATTTAATCATTGCAAAATACAGTGTGATCCAGAGGAAAAACTGGCCCTTGCACCCACCCTCAGCAGTAAATATACCTATATGAATGTCAGTGGTGACTAGAGATCAACCAATATGTTTCTTTTTTTTTTTTTTTTTTCAGGGCTGATACCAATACTAATTGTTTAGAATCCAGGGCAACTGACAGCCAATAAGCTCTGCCGATATTTTTGGGCCGATATGTATGGCCGGTTTTCATTATTTCCCCAAATAATGTAATTTTAATTTCAACCACAGCCCGTTTTTTTAACCACAAACCTATGAGGGAGCTGTAGTCATGTGTTAAGTGCAGATTTCTCTTTGTATCAAACTATAAAAAGCTTTGCATAGATTTTTAGACACAACAAATAATAAAAGATCATCCAGGGCTTGAGATTTAAGTCTGATTTTTAAGCCGATACGCTAAAAATTGCAAATATCTGCCCGATATAACGGTGAAACAGTGTATCATTCTATCTCGACTATTGAGTCATGACATTTTCTTCTGTAAAAGCTCAAAACATCTAAACTCTATAACTCTGCTAAAGATCTAAAACAATTAAATCAAGTCAACCTTAGTTAAAACACATTCATCACTGATACAGACTCGGATCAGACAAAGATGAACAGAACCTTTCTCTGCTTAAATCAAACGTTTCTGAAAGGAAACAATTATTGTGGGGAGAAAACAACATCTCCACTGACAAAAATGAGTCAATAAAAAACAAAGAAACACATTTTGTCTGTTGTGCTGCCCATAGTCTCCCGCAGCAACTCAAGTTGGACTGTAGAGGAGCTTTTTTTTTAATAAAATGATGTCAATGCATAACCTCTATTCATGGGTTTCGGACAAACAATTCCTTCCTGATTTGAAGGAATTTGTGAGGACCCGGCAAGACCTTTTCCCCATTCAAAAAATACAATATTTTGATTTGAAACGCTTAATTGCTATGACCACGGAGGACGGTTGCCATAGCCTGAAACCCATGAATAGACCCCTGCCCTCCATCTCGAACTATGATATCAACAAATTCAAGTACGGGGACTCCAACTGTACACTGAAACCGTTGCTAAAATAAGCATTGAATAAACAAAACCCAGCCCAAGTATGTAATAGGTAAAGAAACAACATTACAAGACCATAAACACCTTTGCTAATCTGTCTGCTCTATAAATCACAAATGAAGACGCATTCCTGTGGCGTGTGCACTTGCTTGGCTGACCGTGCTGCCCTCCTCTCGCCCTCATAGGCAGCTGGAATGAGCAGCATCTGGGCCGGCCCCACTCCAGCCGGGGCCTCCCTTCTATGGGCCGCTCACAGGGGTCGCTCACGGGGGCCGACAGCAGGGGCCCGCGCTCACGTCAGAGCCCCTTTTAAAAGCATGACGTGAATGTGAGTCCTGGTCTTGGCTCAGCCTCAGCTCACATCACATGATAGCGCACACTCGCACCAGAATAGACCAGAGCCAGAGTACGAGTGCGGCCCGAGTTGTGTAAGCGGTGCTGGGTAACAATGTGTCTGCAGAGGGCCTGACATAGGAGCCCAGAGGAGGGAGGGTTTCTCAATCAGGGGGATTGGCAGAGTTTGTGTTCACAGGGCTTTACCTGATTTAAATTTCTTCTGGTTGAGATCAATGACCTTTATATTATGTAGTGTATAGTGAAAATGCAGATAAGTGAGAAAAAAAAGACTGAAAAACGTAACCTATGCATTTAATAAAGCATATTGTTCAGTAATAAGCTACTGAGAGGATCACTCATTTTTATCCAATCAACATTCATCCCTAAGAATCATGGGAAAAAACTGCGTGACACTATCCCAACCACCTGATTCTCTGTCAGGCCGCTTTTTCAAGAGTCAGAATGCAACATTAAGAGGATAGAGATTAATGGGAACTGTGTGGAAACAGTTCTGACATGGCACCATCCCAAACACTTGTGTCTGTGTCATGGAGCAATATCACAGCGGCAGAAAGGACTACGCTCTCACGCAAACCTGCTCCTCACTCATGGTTTAAAATCAGGTACAGGTCCTTTAAAAAAATAACTTTGCTTTGAAAAAACGTTTTGCTTTGAACTATTGAAACTAAGCGAGTGCAGGACCAGATGTTCAGTGATTCTGTCTCAAATAGTCGCCTTTAATTATAAACACCAGATTCTGCAGCAACAGTAGTTTAGGTGGTAGAGTGTTAATTTAAATTCTGTTCTTATTCTGGTACTACTATTTTTGTGTCTTGGGCAGGACACTTTGCACATCTGTTACTAAGATGGTCAGTAGAAAGGCAGTTCGACATACATACTCTAACATAGAGTAAATAAATGAATGACTTTAGGCTCTTTGAGAAGCTTGCTAACCAATCCTTCCTGTATTTTATTGTCCATTTATATTCATATAGTTTATCTCCACCATAAAACACAGGTCAGACATGTTTTTTTTTTTTCTCTTTTTAAAGTTTGGGATACTTCTGGAGTATTTGGGGTATGTGCAGGTGGGAGGAGGTGTACTTACAACATGTCGGGGCAGTTGTCGGGTTTGTCCAGCAGGCCACCCTCCATCACGAAGCGCAGGACCTGCTCATTGGACATGCCCTGGTATGGCTGCTCCGCTAACGTGGCGATTTCCCATAGCACCACGCCGAAGGACCTATGACATGGCAAATGTCAGCTACTACATACAGCAGAACTTGTTTAAGTGGCTAAGTTACAATCAATTTGCTCTTTGAATTTACTTTGTTGAGGCAAAAAATTATACTGTCAAATTTTTACTTTATGATAAATGAGAGAAAAATATAGTTGTGTTAAAGGCTAATCCGCTTGCAATCTGGTTTATTATTTTGCCAAAAGATGGTTGCTTCTTATATATTAACAGTTGCAGATAGTCATCACTAGAAGTAGCAGCAATACCACAGTGTGAACCTACCACACGTCGGACATAGTGGTGAAGACTCCGTCCTTCAGAGACTCGGGGGACATCCAGCGCACAGGCAGCAGACCCTTCCCTCCCTTTCTGTAGTAGTCTGTCTCATAAATATCCCTTGTCATGCCAAAATCTGCAGGGCAATAAAAACAGAGAGGTTAGGGACTGTATATCAATGAATGCCATCTAATTAAACCTGATGTGGCTGTGGGTCAGTAGTGGAGCATTCACCCACAAGCCAAGAAGATTTCTGGTTTGATTTACGGTCTGACCAATGCATGCTGTTGTGTCTTTTGGCAAAATACTTTACCTGCACAGCATTTGTGTCTGAGTCTGGTAAGTAATTGGATGGGAGACCACTGGAAATACCAGGTGCCACAGTGGGGCAAAAATGGCAAAAACTGTGTCCTTAAGCAAGACACTTCACCCACATTGCCTAGTATGACTGTGGTGTAAGTGAGAGTGTGGTGGTGGTGGTCGAAGGGGATACTGCAAATTGGCAGCTTCACTCCCGTTAATCTGCCCCAGGGCAGCTGTGGCAATAGTAGCTTACCACCACCCAGTGTGGAGTGAATAATGCACAATATTGTAAACTTTGAACATCTGGATGGTGCTGTATATGTAAGTGTCACCTTTAATCCCTTTCACAGGAAGCCACACCATAACACCTAGTCTATATATATATATATATATTTGGCATATTTCTATCCTTTAAGCAGTCCTACCTCCTATCTTCACTGTGAAGTCCTCAGCCACCATGCAGTTCCGTGCTGCCAGGTCACGGTGCACAAACTTGTTGGCGTTCAGGTAAGCCATGCCATCAGCGATCTCTCCCGCCATCTGGATCATCTTCTTCAGAGGAGGCAGCACCTGTGTGGTAGAGTTCTGACAAAAGAGGAGGGGGAGAGGTCAGGATTTGGATTTTCTTTGTATGACTACGACAAATAGGGCTTCTAAGAAGAATCAACTCGCTTATAACTGGTGCTGTACCTGATTTTTACTTCTGTCTTAAAAACGTGAAAAACAGAACTAGGGTTGCAGTCCAAAGTTATTCCTCCCTTGCCTTATGCATTCCGAGCATCCTGATTATTCACCGTGATGAGTTTATAAACACTTTTTGTCACCAAGTTTTGCCATCACAGTGTTTCTAACAACAACTAGCATGCTAATGTGCACTTCCTGGTTAATGCACAATAAATCACAATTAGATGCAGACAGTACAGAGCTGACTTATTTTTTTCAAGAGCTGATCTCTACTGGGACAAGACAAGTCGAGTGCAAAAAAAAAAAAAAATCTGGTTCAATGCCTTTAACTGAGACTAAACCTGAGCTAGACCCGAACTAAACCAGGACTAGAATAGGGTCGAACCAAGTCTACATCAGCACTAAACAGGGCTTAAACCTGTAATAATAATAATAATAATACTGTATAAAAGCCATCAGCTATATGGAAGATACAATTTAGACTACCTTTCTTACATTGACAACATGGGATTCTACCATTCCACAGCTGACCATCAGAATCAGTTTTTTTTTAATAAATGTGTTATATAGATAAAGTGGATTTAGATCTGAATCAGTATTAAAGCACTTGGCATCACACTTTTTATATTGGTTTTGGAAAAAAATGAATTTATGACGCCAAATATTGACCAAAGTGTTCTGTTTGAAAACCAAGAACACGTTGCTAACATCTTGTCCTGGCCTGATTGTATTGTTTTATTCTTTCCCATAGCTGCATGTGGCCTTGGCCTGGTCTCAGTCTGGTCTCTGGACACTCACATCCTGTTACAGCGGCCTTGGCTACAACGTAATTCATTATCTACAGAGGAATACAATGAACTCAATGTGTTTTATCTCACATTTGATACATAAAAAAAGAGTCGTATGTTTCTGGTTTCAGAGGTTGATACAAGTTTATCATTTTGCTTTCTTAAAGGGCCCGTATTACGCTATTTTCAGATCTATGTTATGATGTTTCTTCATCAAAAACACACCTGGAGCTTTGTTTTTTTTCATTCACACATGTTTAACACACAACCCCAGTATATTTAGGCTGAGTTCTTCTCTCAAACAGAAAACACTCTGTTCCACATAGTCCACGTATCATCAAGAGGTAATATAGGAAGCGCTCCACTATGCGATTTAAACTCCATACACCTTCACTAGACTCATTTGGATAATTTCATCCTTGGAATTGCCCATCTCTACTGAGCAAAAAGTAGCTATAAACTTGAAAACCACCGCTTCGTGCCATAACAAGGTAGAACAGAACAGAGTGTGGGTATTGTAGGGTATGGTAGTAGGTTATGGTGCAGTTTGGTATAGTCATGTATGGTAGGGTGCAGTGGTAGACTATGGCAGGATATGGTAGAGTATGGTATAGTTGGGTACGGTAGTAGGCTATGGTTTCGTATGTTACAGTGGTAAGTTATGGTATGGTTTGGTTATGGCTTGATATGGTCGAGTACAGTATTAGGCTAGGGTATAGTAGGGTATATAGTAAGGTACAGTGGTAGGTTATGGTATGGAGGGGTATGGAGGGGTATGGTAGGTTACGGTTTGGTATGGTTGAGTATAGTCGGGTATGGTATTAGACTATGTTATGGAATACTCACTGGTTTTCGTAGCGAGCGCAGGTGACTTTTGAGGTCTCCGCGGGTCATCAGCTCCATTATAACTAGAGTGGGCTGTCCTTGTGAGACCACGCCCAGCAACCGCACCTGACCAATCACAGAGCAGAACAACACCATCAGTTACAACACAGGCATCGCATTAACTCCACATACTAATAGAATATCCTTAGCTCTTACCACATGGTGACAGTTGAACTCTTTCATGACCGAAGCTTCGTTCAAAAACTCAATCCTCTCCCTCATGCTGGCTGTCTCGTTGACCGTTTTGATTGCCACCCTGGTCTCCGGCTCGTCCTTGACCACCCCCTTGGCGGTGCCCTCGTACACCATGCCGAAGGAGCCCTGGCCCAGCTCGCGGTGCATGCTGATCTTCTCACGCGCCACCTCCCACTCGTCCGGCACGTACACTGTCACGCACACAAGCGCACCCTCAGGTCAGTACAGACAGCAGAGGTGAAAAGGGTAAAAGTCGGACAAAGCGCCTAAAGTCGACCCACAACCACACTGCAAATAGAGCTGCTAAACTGGGCAGTACCTGGAGGACTAAAGGGGAGAGTGAGAGGGGAGAAGGGGTGCGGTCTGAAGGAGTAAAGGGGAGAGTGAGGGGGGAGGAGACTGTGGTCTGGGGGTGTCATTGGTCTACAAGAGATCTACACTTCAAACTCCGGCCCTGCAGCCAGGTGTTTGTAATCTGAGACACCTTTAATCACGGCGGTCTTTTGTAATGTCACATAGTAAATTACAGAGGCTATTGGAGGCAGCACCCACTTAAGATTTTGACTGTTTTTAAAAATAGCTGCAGATTTATCTAGTTTGCACAAAAATCACTAGAAACAGTAGATAATACCATTCAAACACCATATACACAGCAAAAAAGATTGGTCTGGTGTTAAGTTCCACTTTAAAGGAGAGGGCGTTAGATCTTACTCTCGGCTGCGCTGAAGTACTCCGGGTTCACAGAGGCGTACAGGACTCCGTTGCCAAGGCGATCGTTATTCCTGTGGGGAGAAGCAGTCTGGGTTAAGAATGGTACGGAATGGCATGACATTTATGTTGAAATAGTAATACACTTGTACAGCATAATCGCTTTTAGGCTTTTAAAGGACAACACAAGAGCCTATATACTCTTGGGAAACTGTGGGTCATTATGTTATAATTTGGGCATTTTAAATCACAATATTGATCTAAAATGACTTAATAATGACTTCTAGGTTGGACAATTGTGGAGCCCGCTGATGTATTAGAAGCTGATTCCCACTTGCCCCTTTACGGTATGTCACCGTAAACATCATTTCAACAAACCGCTGACCCCTCCTGTGGGTAGCTGTAGACCACAGATTTTTTTTCATTTGTGCAAAAATGGCTATGTGACGCTGCTAAATCCTACATGTATCACTGAAAATAAAATTGGAGAAGGAAGTATGTACAGATCAGTGGGCGTGTACCGGTGGCGGTGAAAACAAGTGTAGATTGGAGCAACGACGTCTTGAATGAGTAAAGCGATTACTCAAACAAGTGAAAACACCTATAACATGGTTAAAATCTCTGAAAAGTTGATTGCGGATTAGGGTATCCTTTTTTAAAAAGCTGTGTACTGCTAACCAGCTTTTAACTAAATTCTTTCTAACAAATCTATTGACATCTATGAGTAATCCTGGACAGTTCTTCGAGAATCTCACATATCTTCACACACATCTTTGCATTGTCTAGTGCTTCAACCTACATAACACAACCGACATGAATGCTAACAGCTGCAGTTTTTAGCTTGATCAAACCATTGTAAACATAGTGAACAGCTCCAAAAGTCAGTATCTAACTTATATAAATATGAAACTGTATAACTGCACTACCCCTCACCTCTTCTTGCTCATGTAGAAGACCCCAGTGATGATGGCTGCGATGATCAGCATCACTATGATGGGCAGGATGATGACCAGATAGAGCTTCTCCATGTCCCCTGTTCATAGGACCAGCACATATGAGTGTAAACATGCTTATGATCACAGAGAAGATACTGTTCAAGGACGGAGGGCTCACGTTTGGGTGGAGGCACGTAGAAGGACACGCTCTCCGTCCATGACCCGTTACCAGCCAGAGACGTGGCTCGGACCCGGGCCGAGTAGTTCCCTGTTCCTAAGAAAGAGAGGCGCGCCCCCCTGTGGACCCGGTAGTGCTGCTGGGACACACACTCGTGCTTCTCCGGCTGCAACACAGGAGGGACAGTAAATCAGACTGTATTTATCTTTATTCATCTATATCTGTATTCACTTATTGTCTGGGTACTTTTCTATGACTTATCTTAGCATGTATGGAATTTTTAGTGACTGGCACAATAATAAAGCTTAATGTGATTGTGATTTTAATAAATGTATGGAAGCCAACTCCAGCAAGTCCTACCAGCAGTAATAAATAAAGTCACCTCAACTTTCTCTTTGAAACTCGACCTGCTCCAATAGTAAAAGGGACAATTGATCAGTTACCAACTTTTTATATATATATATATATATATATATATATATATATATATATATATATATATATATATATATATATATATATATATATATATATATATATATATATATATATATATATAAATGTGCATAAAACTGATATTAACAAAAAAATTCCTTTCTCTGTCAGACATAACACCGTGTATGTATGTCTCAGTCTCTGACCTCGTGGCCCAGCCTGTCCTTGAAAATGTAAAACTTTCCCCTCTCTGCTCAGACATAATAGTGTGTGTATGTAATAGTTCCAGTCTCTGACCTTGGGGCCCAGTCTGTACGTGTGTATATATATATATATATATATATATATATGTATGTATGTAACTGAGTGCATGCACGTGTATGTATGCTTGTATGTTTGTCGCTCTGACCTCAGGGCCCAGTCTGTACTTGATCTCGTACACAAGCACCACTCCGTTGGGCATGACGGGCTCAGGCCAGTGCAGCAGCACACTGCCCTCTGCCTTATCATCAATCTGCACCTGCACGCGCTCCGGGATGTCATCTGCTCCCTCTGTTTCACACAGCACAGAACACCAGTAAATACACAGCACTAATTCCATATCTACATGAATACGTATTACAATGTGATGCAATTTTATGGAGGCTACAGTGATTTAAATTTGCAGTAACTGTCTACGTACTGTCTATGTTTATTTAGGCCAATTCAGGAGGAGGCCTGAGGGCTAACAAAAATGTTTTTTAGGGCTAGTTTGGACACCCCAGTATTTCTGGTTTGCAAAATCTGATCCCATTTTAGAACATTTTTTTTTAATATTGTTTAATTTCAACTGGTTTTATTTTAATAATTTAATACTTTTCATATGTAGTGAACATATTAACTTATTATTTTGTGATTCTATATTTATATTTTGTCAATTGTAACAATAAAATTTTTTTTATAACTATTATTGTTATTATAAAATTGTTCTATACCAATCGAACAATTAATAATGAATATAATGAATTTAAGCCATTTTAAGCAAGTCTAACAGTGCACTCTTACCTGCTGGTTTGGTCCTGGCAAACACAAAGTCGGAGGCGCTGCAGCGGCCCACCTCCTCATTGCAGGCGTGCACGTCTATCCTGTATAGAGTGAAGGGCCGCAGGTGCCAGATGTCCAGGTACTCTGAGCTACTCTTGTCCTCGGAGAAGGGGAACTCTCTGATAGCGGGCAGGCCCTCTGTGCTGTTGTCCCCCACTCCCATGGACACGTTAGCCTGTGTGCTGTTAGCCACGGCAAAGATGTCTCTACGGCGACGGTCTGGAGGTCTGAAACACACATTAGTTTAATCAGGATGATTACACTTTGTTGGTCACTTTAGCCTTGTATACAGCAGAAAAAAGAAAGCAGTTTGTAACAAGCTAAAACATGTCTGCCTGCTGTTAACTGGCTGATCTGATGAAAAGTTTGGTGAAGATTTATGGACTTTAAAAACACAAAGGAGTTTCAAGGATTAGGACGACATTTTATTCAGTATCAGAAAGTGCATGTTAGGATGTTAGTTGTTGTTAACTTTACCATCATGGCAAAACTCTACTCTGTTCTCTGAAAGTTGTGAAAAAGCGCTTATAAACTCTAATATAATATAATCTAATATTATCTAATATTTAGGAGGCTCTGAGGCTCTCTGTTGCTCTCTTTCTCTGTCACTCTCTTTCTCTGTCTCTCTCTCCTTCTCTCTCTCTGTCTCTCTCTCTCAGTACACTACAAATGCACTCCCTCTCCTCTTCCATATTTCAGCTACAACCCTGCAGTAGAATCATCCGCCTCCTCAGCCTCTCCATCTCCTCTTCTTCACCACCGTGTTTAGTCTCTGGGTAAACTTTGATTTCCATATTACTGATCAGAAGTAGAACTGTCCCCAGACTTGATCTTAAATGAGTGCAGAGTGCAGACGTCTATGTGTCTCATAGGAGCGGGCGGAGGGATATTGCTCCCGGTGGTGTAGTGAGGAGTGATGAGGTCAGACAGATCAGTGGACACACGCACACACACATACGCACAGATGCACTGGGCGCATTTTCCCCCACAACATTATTAGACTGGAAAAGAGGGCAGCCAGACAGAAAATGGTTGAATATAAAAATAATAAGTGAGTTTTCTTGGCCAGACAGTCTGAGAGCAGTGACAGTGACCTACACTTTATGTAACTGCCCCAAACTAGATGGAGCAGAGATGTAACGCTCACAGTAAAAGACAACTGAATGGAAGGGCATCTGACATAGGCCTACCTGGTAATGTTTGGCTACTTCTGAAGCCACAGCTGCCCTGGGGTAGACTTAACACTACATTCATGTCTGGACAAGGTCTATGAAGTGACAGTATTGAACAGTATTCATTGGTTTAAATAGGGATCAGACATTAAATTGGGTAAGTGTTAGGGATGTCAAAAATCAGATACTAATCGATACTAAAACTGTTATCAAAACTAGACACTCATTTTACCAGCTATCAATACTAAAAAGTCACATTCACAGGATAGAAATGAACCTTTCTTGAACAGCTTTACAATGATCTTGAGCTGTATCAGAACAAGTCTAAGACACACAGACTAGTATACACCCATGGACCACTGTGGAACCTACCGGGACGACTGAGGGAATACACAGATATAAGGCCACATGGAAATATAAAAGAAAGTACTATTATTTAATGTTGAAAATCACAGTCTACTGTTTAAATGAAGACAGTTTTTTATCATCATCGTAGCATTGGTATTGAGTATCAAGCCTATTCCTTAGTATCGAAATCGAGTTTGAAATTTTAGTGTCGTGACAACACTAGTACATGGGCTAATGCTCTACCACTGAGCCACTGCTGCACAAGTATATTAACACTAAAATATACTCTAGCTTTATCATACTTTTTTTTTTTCTTTTTCATTTTTCTTTTTTGTAAATGAGCATTATTATTTTTTGAAGAAACAGTTCAGTTACTAACAGATATTCATTACTACTACTCAGAGGTGGGTAAAGCAGACCAAAAGTTTTACTCAAGTAAGAGTAATGTTACTTCAGAATAATATTACTCAAGTAGAAGTACAAAGTAGCGATCCAAGAAATTTTACTAAAACATAAAAAAGTATTTGGGAAAAGTACTTCTGAAGAAAGAGTTTAACTTAAAGAGTAACTGTCAAGACATAACTTCTGATTTATACTTGTATGTTAATGTAATATGAAGGACTAAACGTTAAATAATGCACAAAATCTGGTATTTCCAGAGGATAGACACAAAAATGAGACTAAATCTCTGAAGGAGCAGTGCAGGAAACACAAACATTTAACTAATTTCATACTGTCAACTTACTCACAGTGGGAAGAGTAACCAAAACTTTACTCAAGTAGGAGTATAGTTACTTTAATAAAAAATATGACTCAAGTAGGAGTAAAAGTGCTGCTAGAAAAGTACAATTTCTTAAAACTGTAAGGAAGAGTACTACACACCTCTGCTACTATACGACTATGAATACCTATTACTGAAAACCCTACACACACCCTCCACTGTGACCTGTTGCTCAGAGACTGCAGATCCTGTGGTGTGGAGGAGACCTGATCCTACAGCCCAGCACAAGCACCGTGGGAAAGCCCAGTCGCGCTAACCTGCTAACACGCTAACATTCCAGTGTGACAGACAGAAGAGGAGCTGCTGCAAAGCCAAAGCCCATCAGTGAAAAATGAAATGAGCTCAAATGTTCTGTGAGCAGCACCTGGCCTTCAGACTGTGAGGATGAGGACGCTGCTGCAGAGAGGAGACAGAGGAGGGTCAGCTGGAGGGGTTCAGAGAGTCAGCAGAGTAGTTCAACTGCATTCAAACATCAGGTAGAGGCCCAGATTTTAGTCACTTTAGACAATAAAATACTCTAATAAGCCTCTTACTGTGTACCATAGCAAAACATTTGATGCAAGGCTTGAATGATCACCCAAGACGCTGAATAGAAAAGTAAACATGTTGCTATGGTTCACACGTCTTAGTTAACTTCAGACATTGATCTAAGCTTTTACTGTTCAAGTCTAGTGCATTGTTAAAGCCACAATATGTAACCTTTTAACAAAAAAAGTATGCTAAAGTAAAATAAAACATGCTTTTATTTTTCATTTTGGATGTTTTTATTGCACTGAAAAACATGTGTCCATACTGTGAGCAGGTCTGCATCTCCACAAACCTGACTCTTATTTGGCCTAGAGGAGGACCTCCTGCTGCTTGCTTCCATGGAAATGTTGTTCCTTGTAATATTTGACAGTATGGGATAAAACTGATTTATCTCTATGGAGAATGTTTCTATGGAGAAAGTTAAATGCTGTTTCTTGAAAGTCCCACATTAGTATTTTGGTCTTAATTTACTTACTTAAATTATTAAAAGGATATACATAATAGAAGACACTATATTATTAACACTAACACTAATTTATTTATTTATCTTTATTTATACAGGGGAACCCAAGGCGAGCACCTGTTTAAAATACAATATAAGCAGAAAAAAACAAAACAAGCAAGTCCATATAAAACACTAAAAACAGAAGCAGGTGTGTATAAAATTTTGTTACCAGATTATTAAATTACGATTGTGTCACCAGTGCCTCCAGTTTTGCTTTTCCTTGGAGTGTATTCCATTTTTGTGAAGCAAAACAGCTAAAAGCCTCTTTCCCGTCTCAGTTTTGGTGTGACTAGTCCTTAGTCTTATACAGTCATGTGATCTGGTATTAAATGTTGCAGTATCAATGAGTAACATACTGTGAGGTCATTATTTATAATAGTGGTTCCCAAAGTGAGGGTCGCGACCCCGGGGAGGGGGTAAGGAGTCGTGAGATGATTTCCAGAAATGATTTTATTTTGAAATATATGAATACAATTATTTATGTTTTACTTTAGGTCATATGTTAAAATAGAATTGTAATAATAAGCGTAAGATGATTATTGAAATAAACTGAAAACTGATAGGGCTGGATTTGGGTCTGGTGCAGAGCCACACGGAGCTGATATCGCATACACTCTTGCGTAACTCGGTTAATTCCTATTTTAAAACATACTTTTAACTAGCCAACAGGACATCTATTCAGCTCTAACTCAAAACAAATGCACAAACAAATGAACTAGAGAAGCACAGCTGGTCCTCACGTGGACTTACATGCTCTTAAGTTTCAGTTTTGTTTTCTCTGTAGACGTCATAGATCAAAGGCAGCGCTGTGGAGCACAAGCTGTCTGTTGTGAAAACTTGAGCGGGTCATCAGCAGCCTAAAAATGGGGGTGACGGTCTGAAAAGTTTGGGATCCCTGATTTACAATTTAGTAGTCCATTATTAACTCACTCCACACACGATGTACTGGGTTTGAGTCCTCGGTCAGATTAGACTGGAGTTTACAAGGACTGCATGGTAGTTGTTTTTTGGGCTTCTCAGTATCAGCACTGAAGTATGGGTCAAATGCAGAATCTCATCACTTTTAATGAATGCACTACCTCCCCAGACCTTTTTTCCCCCAGATGAATTCATATGCATCCTCACAGCCCTCCTAACTCACAAAATATGTACTAGAGCAGTGATCAGCAAAAACTCCCATATCAAACCCATTTTTTCTGCTCTCCTCACCACACCCTCCTTCAGGTCATCCCCGGGATTACACCCTCCCTTGGGCACTATAAGGCAGCTGTGGTTTTATTAAAAAATCATTAAAAACATATAGACCATGACATTTGCACACGGGAGAGAGATCAAGAGAGGAGGGGCTGTTATGGATATGATTACAATGGAAAGTCATGATTTATTTTTCTTATTGATACTGTAATACTTTGAGCTGCCAAATGGATATCACATGACAAAGATCATATTGATAGCAAAAGCTTCATATTGTAACAAACAATTGTTGTAATTTTGTAGCCCTATTTGTGTGTTAAAATTTTACTTTGAACTAGAGTTGTCCAAAGTAGTGAAAATCAGATATTAATTGATACTAAAACTAGTACCAAAACTAGATATTATTTTTAAGTAGGCGTCAATACTAAACATGTCATATTCACAGGACTGAAATGAACCTTTCCTGAATATCTTGAGCTTTATCAGAACATAACCGCATAGACTAATACAGTGGTCCCTCGCTTCATCTTTCGCGGCCTTGTTTTATTTTTTTTGTGCAGTTTTGTATGCTTTTTAGCTTTTAAGTGTATGAACGTGCATTGTGTTCTGCGTCCTGATTGGCTGAAGGACTATAGACCATTGTCCATCAGTCTCCTCCGTGTCTCCTGTACAGTACAGAATGTGTTCAGCCAAATTTACATAAATGTTGGATCGCAGTGTGACTCTGAAGTGATAAATGTTTGCAAGTTTTCTCCCGAACAAAACCCACAATGTCGATGAAACGTTCTGCACCGACAAATTTCAGAAACGCTTTGGACTTAAAAGTGTTTTTCTGCACGGAGAGGCGCCTCTGTGGATACAGCTGGAGCAGAGGCACGAGAACAACACATTTAAAGAGATCACTGAGGAAGGAGGATATAATATACGAAGGTTTGAACTTTGAGAGAGAAATGTGAGAAAATGTTAAAGCCTGTCTGAGAAAAGTGTATAAAGTGTGTGGTGAGAGGTTTCACCGCTTTAAAAAATATATATAACTGTAAAAAAATAAAGCTGACTACTTTGCAGATTTCGCCTATTGCGGTTTATTTTTAGAACATTACGCACATGGATCGCTATGGAACCTACCTGGACCACTGAGGGATTACACAGATATAAGGCGACATGGAAATATAAAAGTAAGTACTACCATTTAATGTTGAAAATCACATTCTGTTGTCTACATAAAGAATGTTTGTTATTATCATTGTGGTATCAGAATCGGTATTGAGTATTAAATCTATTCCTTAGTATAAAATCAAGTTTGAAATGTGAGTATCGTGACAACACTAATGTGGAGCCATGTTGGTGCTATACCTTTGCAGGAAGATGGCATTGTGGAGGAAATTCTCGAACACCTTGAGGAATACGCGGTTGGCCTTCTCCCGGTCCTTCTCCTCCTGGGTCTTGGGGCAGCCGCAGCAGGGGCCCTTCTCGTTCTCCGCCGCATCTGACTTGGTGGGTTTGGTGTTCTCCTCCTGCTCGGTCAGGCCATTTGCCGGGACGCGGATTGGAGTCTTTAGTTCTGCGTAACAAAAAACAGGATTATCTGCCTGATTTTTTACCTTGTACTTGAGCAAAATGTGTGTTGCCCCTGTACAGATGTATTGTATAAGCAGCTCTTCAGGTTAAAATAAGTCTGCTTCGTGCTGTCTGCATCTAATTATTGTCCGATAATCAGGAAGTGCGTTTTAGTATGCCAGTTACCGTGAGCTTTACCGTCATGGCTAAACTCCGCTCTGGTTTCTGAGAGATGTGAAAAGCACTAATAAATGAATGAATAAGAAGAATAAGTGAGGAATAACTTTGGCCCACTGCAGTTTAACAGTTTAAAATGAACGAGCTTATGTATGGAGTGAGCATATTGAAATAAAAAATAATAATTAGCAGAGTTGTTATTGTCAGTAGGATGCTAAAAGACAGGTAGACTGAAGTTTAAGCACTAAAATCTTATAATGAATAATGGGACAGAAAGTGTATGGATTTTAAAAATGCAAAAGAGGACTTCCAGATGTATTAGTTTATGCATGACAGTTGTTATAACCAAGTGTTTTCAGCCGTTAGATTGCTTAAAGGAACCATATGTAAGATTTTAAACTTGATGTGCATGACCCATCTCTCCCTGGATACGAAGTAAACATGTTAAAATCAAATAAAGCTTTTACTGATAACAATTGTTATGCTGATTTATTTATTACAAAAACATTGGACATGATAACTGTTTATGTTATAATTTGGTCTTTTGGTTCTCAAGACTATTATCCAATCAGAAAGCAGAATGACCCTCACATGAGTCTCTGATTTGCCAGTTTCAATGCTGAAATCCAGTTAGTTTAAACATGAGAGAGCTCTCCCTCTGATCTATATCACTACCAAAGTCCCGGCACCTGCAGCCAATCAGTCAGTGCTAGTGCAGCCTCTGCAGCTCAGTGAGCGAATTCTGGAGGTTCTGATCTTTCACATGAGACACCCTAACCCTAACCCTAACCCTAACCCCATGTATGTGTCCTCTATCTGCAGGTTCAGTTGTGATTATAGTACTTTTTTTTAAAAACAGCAAAATACAAAATTTAAAACTTTTGCTGCGGATGAGACCTGTATGACTGAGGGATTACACAGACAAACCAGTAAGATGGCAGGCTACGTAAAAAAACAGAAAACTTCTCCAGGTGTGTTTCCATTGTTATTGCAACATTTTGTACTGTATAAAAAGTGTAGCTCTCTTTAGCTTGCTCAGACTGATGCATGTGTGGTGGTGAGGCAGACCTTTAGAGCAGTAGTTGTGTAGATAAAGCTCGCGGTCCTCGGGTTGCTGCTGCCAGCGCACCAGGTAGTAGCTCAGGTTGCCATTGGGGAAGGCTGGGGGAAGCCACTTCACTAGTAGATGGGTGGAGGAGTTAGCATAGGCGCGGGTTTCTTTAGGCATCGATGGCACTGGAATCACAAAGGAAGTCATTGTTTACATTAGCCCTCTAACAGGAAGGTTAATGGCTTAATCCCCACAACTGCCTCGTGGAGAATCAATATCTGGGGCTTAGAATAGGCCTAGAATTTCTGGAGTCCCAAATAAACACACAGAATCCAATTCAATTCATTCATTTAAAGGCCCTGCCCCAGTATTTCAGAAAATGTGTCTTGCCCCAGTACAGATATATTGTAGAAGCAGATCTTGAGGTCAAAATAAGTTTGCTTTGTACTGTCTGCATCTCATTATAAAGCGTTTTATTGTCAGACAAGTAGGAAGTGAGCGCTAGTATGATAGTTGCTGTTAGAATTACCATGATGGCAAA
The DNA here is from genome assembly GCA_019594935.1 of Periophthalmus modestus. Lineage (NCBI taxonomy): Eukaryota > Metazoa > Chordata > Actinopteri > Gobiiformes > Gobiidae > Periophthalmus > Periophthalmus modestus. Next base: position 1,114,788 of record JAIEZT010001390.1, read on the forward strand.
AATCTGCTCTAGTCTCTAAGAGTTGTGAAATGCACTTATAAATTCATCGTTGTGAATAATTAGGATGCTCTGAATGCATAAGGTAAGTGAGGAATAACTTGGGACCTCTGCAAACAAAAAATCAGGTACTGTGCCTGAGGAGTGAAGCAGTTTCAATTAGGTTAAAACAACAGCTGTAACTTCTGGCAAATCCAGGGCTGCACTGATCCGTTTGAGACAAGAACACATATGCAGGATAAATATGCAGGATTTGTGTGTTAACCATGTGTGAATGAAACAAACCACAACTCCATGTCTGTTTGGAATAAGGAAACAACCTTATAACAGAAAGAGTGCAGTATAGGCACATTATTATAACTTGTTCTGAAAGTCACATATCAGTTAGCAGAGTACTGACTGGAGGGCCGTGTGCGGATGTAGACGATGCGGCTCTTGGCCCCTGGGAGCCGGTCCACCTGCAGAGTGATGCCCTTCACAAAGATGGCGTACTGGGTCCAGGGCTTGAGCTGCTGCAGGGTCACTTTGGGGTCAACGCTCTGATCATCGGGGAGATCCACGTCCACCATATTCCAGCTGTTAGAGCCACAGCCGTCCAGCCCGTCGAACTCTGTGATGTTCTGGAAAGGACTGAAGACACAGAATTATGTAAGAGCGTGGAGGGATGGACAAGGTCAGTGTATGTAGTAGAGTTGTCAATAGTGTCAAAAATCAGATATTTATCGATACTAAAAGTTGTCTTAAAACTGATTTGAGCAAGTATCAATATTAAAAAAGTCACATTCACAGGACAGAAATGGACCTTTCCTGAGCAGCTTCTGAATGATATGATAAGACCACATGGACTTGTGCAGTGGTTCTTAAACTTTTTTTCTGGCGATCAACTTTTTCTAATTGGTCACTTGTCGCAACCCAATGCCCTTTCATTGTTTTTTATATTTTTTGAATTTTTTTTAAAAAATATGGGTTATTAAATAGGCCTCTATAAATAATCTAATATTAAGAAATGTTTTTGTATTTGTTTCGCAGTGACATGTGCACAAACAACAAAACAAAACATTGTCTTTAGACCCATGCGTCCCATCAGTTACCTGCGGGTTGGGTTTGGCAAAAAAATGATCAATAGCCTACATAGCGGCGTAGGAGCGGGGGAGTGTTATGAAAGGTTGACCACCATCTTATATCTCCAAGGTAACCTGTATGTTTGCATTTAGGCCAAAATAAATGTTCTCATTAGGCTTGTTTCTGTGTGAATATGGGTCAGATTGTAATAAAACACTCATCATTGTACAGCCTAACAAGGAGGGAACGAGTCTGTGCAGTCATTACTGTCCCTCTGTCCAGGATTTCTGTGGGAGCTGATTTACCTGTGTCTGTTCTGTCTGCTCTGCTCCAACGCCCTGCTCCTCTGTGTTACACAGGCAAGAGCAAGCAAGAGAGAGGATAGAAAGGAAAAGACCCAAACTCTCACTTGATTTTAAATGATTATTAGTCTCTTAGACTAATTAGACTCTAATTAATTTGTTAAAAAGCATTATTTCTTAGGTGCTGATCCCATATTGTCACCAGTAAAGTAGGCCTAAAACTGTAGTTGATTAGCCCCAGGCGGGTTCCAGGCAGGTTGCAGACGGGACCTTGGTTGTATATGACGGCGTAAATGCGAGAAGTGGGCAAGTGAGAGGAGGTAAAAGGGAGGGTGCATACTGAACTGTAGCACATTTGTCATCAAAAAGACATTCTGCATTAACAGTTTTGAGAAAAAGTTTTTTTTCTGTATGCGGAGGGACAAGACAGTTTTTCAGCCTTCTCTGTGGTGCACTGAGGGCAGTGTTGAGATCCTCATTCTGCTGAAAACTCACACGACCAAACAAAAATCTACTAGTATCAAGTTTACAGTATTCCTTTATTTTGAAATCTAGTTTGAAATGTCAGTATCGTGACACTAGTATGCACTATGTATATAGTCTATATGTAGTATGTGTAGTATCCAGTCCCACCGGAGGAGCTGGAGGACGTGTCTGGGGTGAGGGAAGTCTGGGAGTCCCTGCTTAGACTGCTGCAACCGCAACCCGGCCCCGGATAAGCGGAAGAAAATGGATGGATGGATGTAGTATGTATGTAGTATGTATGTAATATGCATGTGCTATGAATGTAATATGTATGCACTATGTATGTTGTATGTATGTAGTATGTATGTAATATGTATGTACTATGTATGTAGTATTAAGGGCATACGTTTCTTTGTAGTAGACGATGAAGCTGACATGGTCCGAGTAGTTGTGAGGTCGGTAGTGCTCCCAGCTCAGCCAGATGGTGTAGCTCGTGGTGTGGTTGGACTTGAACTTCAGAATATGGCTTTCACCTATGGACAAAATGCAACAGTTACAAAAGGCCTGGATGTGAGACCAGAACCAGTGAAGCTGTACTGTAAAAGGACATTTACACGTGAGCCACAGGATTCAGCTCGAGCTTAAGTTCGAGTATGTGTTTTGTCCCCACCTGACCACCTCACTGGCTTAATAAAACAGCACAAACACGGGCCATCTGCTTTTATTTCCTCTGGAAGTGTTTGTCGCCTTTTACATTGACTAAGTTCTTCCTGCTGCCACCTCCAACGTCGCATCATCGATTCACTGATGCCAAGTTTACGTGCAGTGACACTATTTTCGTCTTTGAGGCCAGATCCATTGCCTTTAACTTAAAAGCTGAATCATTTGCATTTCGTCATGTGTTTTCCATGATGAGGGTGTGCTGAGGGTGATGCACAAAACGACACCTCAAAATCAAAACTAGTGCATTCTTCAGCACATAATTTCCCCACGTCTGTCTCACTTTTGCATTTACTGTTAGAAAGAGCCCCCTAGTGGCCATTAGCCAGTTAAAATCTATAAATTACCCGCACCGTTGTATAGGCCGCAGGATTCAAAGCGTGGGAAAAAAGTAGTGGCTTATAGTCCAAAATTTACGGTATTCAATTTGACCAACATTTAAAATGCCCATCATCATCAATTACCTACATAAAATGGGTTGTTGCTATGGTTGCGACGCCATGCCTAGCAAAATGTACTCACAGCTGGCCCTACAGTGCTAGAGTATTACGGTGCAGTACTCACAGCTGGCCCTCTGTCCGTTGTTGTGGAAGTCACTCTCCTCTTGCTTGGCTGTGATGCCTGTACGTTCCACCATCTTGTGGATCTCGGACATGCACAGTTTGGGGTTCATGCGGAAGAAGAGGCGCCCCTTGTCGATGGTCAGGTTGTGCTGTGTCCAGTTCCACAGGTACTGCAGGTTCAGGTTGTTGATAGCTGAAAACGAGTACATTCTGGGAAGAGAGAGAGAGACAATACATTATAATCACACAGCTCTTTCTTCAGTGAGGAATGGGCAATACAACAATATAGACTCAATTGACTGCCACTTAATTTTATCCCCACTCTTCTCATTGGTCAGCCCATGTCATGAGTGATAGCCAGATTCAACCAATCACAGCGAAGAGTGAACTCTCAGAAGAAACAGACAGATATACTGTATATACCTCTTGAGGTGAGTAAATGTACAAGAAATATATTTAATAAGATATTTTTTGCCATATTGCTTAACCCAATATCACATGTATTGTAAGTGCATTTTCTTATAGTACTCGCTTAGAGATACATATGGAACTAAAGCTATGTAAAGTATTAAATGTCTAAATGTCTACACTATTACCTCATTAATGTTTTCCATTTGGGAGAGAACTCAGCTGAAATCTACAGGGTTTGTGTGTTAAATGTGAATGAAACAAAGCATAACTCCGGGTATGTTTTTGATGAGGAAACAATATTATAACATAGATCAGAAAATATCATCATATATGCCCATTATTTGCTTTGGATCAACATTGATTTTTCAATGTTTACTTTTTATAGTACAGGCATTAATTTTATTTTGACCCTCTTGTTATTTTTTGCAGATAACAACACTAATTAAAACTAATTTCAACGTCTCTATATTTTGTAAATCAAAATGATGTTTTTCATTACAGCAGCATGATGTCAGTGCATTCCCTGATATCCATTTGCTGTGACATGTGACATTTGAAAGGACATGTGCTGTACTACACCTCCATACTAAATACATGCCTTCCTTATGGGCATTCCTCGGGTGTAACCTAAGCCTTGGGAGAGAGTGAGGAGACGGGTACTGGCTTTCCCATGACCCCTGCCTCTGACCGACAGCCAAAAGTCAGTCTCGTATCTGAATGAGCTGCTGATCCAGGCTAACAGGACACTGATAGCACAACACTATCTGTTTAGCCAACTTATCAGGCTGCACTCTTGAGATGAAACAGCCATGTGTAAAGTGCACTGTGCCGAAATACTTAAGACTTATATTTGGTTTATCATAGAAAGTGCATACAACAGGTTTTCATGTTGTTCTAATTATGACTTGGTTTGGTGGGATAGTACTTGTAGTAAATATTTAGCATACTTTTCCATTAGTTAGTCCAATCGGCAGTGTGTGGAGGGAAAAAAGTTTGAAAAGCAAAGTAAAAAAAAAAAAACAGTTCCAGTTCCATTTTTGACACTTTGAGTACCCCCTCTCTGTGCTCCTTCACTCCTCCATCAAAGCACTATCAAATTACAATCAGCGCCCATCCCGCTAATCAAACTACAGTACTGCATATCGCATCAGATTTGTAAAGTTGTAGTGTTGTTTTATATCTTGCTTTTGTATATTTATGGACAACGGCTGTGTGTGAGCATGGGTGACATAGGCTTGTGGGCTGAGATTTGGACAGGATTGTGCAGCGTAAAGCGTAAGGTAGGTTTGAACAGTGCCCAGGAGAGATCGCAAAATTACTCCAACATGCATGGGTGACATCTAAAACCACGTCTCAAGCATGTTTTTGAAGGGGAAACAATGTTATATATGATTATATATTGATTTAATATGGTAGAAGTCTACAAAAACTCGATTTTGCCCCGTTTTGAATTGTAGTAACTTAATTATTGTAGCTGTAGACTAGAATATAAGCTATTTTTGAACACTTTTTTGGACATGCTTTGATGAATGATGAAGTGGAAGAGGGATTAATCTGTAGACCTTTGAAAACCTACGTCTTGAACAAGATCAAAACAGAAGAAAGTAAAGAGAGGCAAGTTCTTCAAAATAAGCAGGCACCTCCAGCAACCTCCAACCCTAAGCCAAATAAGGCGAATGGACCTTCAGTTCAGCATAATACTATTAAACTGAAGCATGGTTCCAAGAGGACAGGAGGCGGTGTGGGTTTAAAGCTGCTGTTTGATGAACCAAAAGTGGAGGTATTTTTCGGACAAGTGGACAGGTTACTCTTCAGGCCTACTTTGGAGAACCAGCTTTCTACTAGCAACACAAATAATGGGAAGACTCCAACAGAAGACAAGCGAGAGGCTGCGGTGTCTGAAAATAATCCTCTTGAGTGAAACATTATTGAATTGGCTCCAGTACCATCCATCTCCGACTCAATGGAGAAGAGCAGACATTCAAAAACAAGGAAGCTCAAGTGCGATTCTAAAAAGGACGGGGGTGGTGTTTGGTTGGAGATCCCAGGAGAAGAATCTGAATTCAAAATTTTCTTTGGACAGGTTTAAGCTTTTTTCAGCTGGCATTACAAATAGTGGTACAACCCCAAAAGAAGAAATCCCTTGTACAGAAAATTACCACATCCAAGTTCTAGCGTCTCCAGTAGTGTCCACACACACAGTGGAGCCTAAGCCAGATCAGGAGCTTCAAACTCCAAAGAAGAAAAGAAGCAACTGGAGAAAGACCCGTTTTGAGAAGCAAGACACGCTCAAATGTAGAGCTTCTGAGATCATCCGAACCTAGAGTCCAGTCTGAAAGTTCAATTTGTCCTCCAGAAACCCAGAAAATCCCTGAGCTGATGGAGTGCCCTCCACCTGGGTTCAGACAGGGAGAAAGAGGCACAGCACGACCAGCATGACCAAAGCCAGGGACCGCCTCTGGTTTGAGATGCCAGATAAGGGGTCTGACAAGGCTCTACTTTTTTACAACTCATCTAGAACCAGGGCTTATGACCACGAGACCCAAAAAGTCTCAAGCCTTAAGCAGCATTCTAAAATATAAAAAATAAAGCAAAACAAAAAAACTAACTAAAGAGTAGGTGGAGTGTGTGTTTTAGTTATACCTAGATCTCAGGTAAGTAAAAACATAAATATATCTAAATTCACATTATGAATGTTTAATTTTAACCTTAAAAAAATGTAAAATTCAAGTAAAATTATTGGAATAATGAACTCAGTGGTTCAAAAAATCATAATGATGATTAATTGGGTCATTAATTAAATCACACAAATGTTTTATGTAGAGTAAAAACAGAATTTCATACATTTACACATGGTATACACAGCTGATAGGAGATTTGCCCAAGTAAATCCAGAATAATATCTCCCTGTATTTTTATACAGAGGGATATCAGTCTGGTCCCCACTCCATCACATCTCAAGCCAGAACCAAACATGATCGTCCAATCAAATCTTTTTATTTCAATGACACATGTGAAGCTCATTGGTCACCTGTCATTTATAAACAAAACCAAATGCCTCACCTCAGATTAACTGAGGTTAGTGCTTCACTCACTGATTCTGCAGAAATCCATGATGTTGTTCAGTCTCCTGTGATATTTTGTTCCTTTCTTTTTTCCTCATTAGCAGTCATATTTTTTTTCATACAGACAGACCATGCGTGTCTCTGACTGGCTATATATCTCAGTTAATGTATGTATATATTGTCAACTTTTTCCTCCATTACAGACTGGGATGTAAAAAGTAATGGTGAAAGAGGGCATACTTGTCCAGGAGCTGGTTTCCTTCGATTTGGCGCAGGCTCTTGAGGAAGGAGAGAGAGTCCAGCGTGTGGGAATGTCGGATCCTCACGTAGCCTGTCACCTTCTGGATCAGACCCATGAAGCTCTCCAGCTCAGATGCAATATTGTCTGTGAAAGAGACAGAATCTGTATCAGCAAATAACATTCAGCAGTTTGTAACATTTATACATATAAATAAGTGCAAGATTGTGTCGCATGCTGCACATAAGTGTTGATTGTGTCACTGCAAGAGATACAGTTACATTAGCATTATAGTATTTTGTAATATGAAAAGTCTCAAAATATCATTGTTTTGTTGCAGTGAAAAGGATTAGAAAAAGCAGAAGGAATAACATAGACTGTAATTCACTTGCTCAAATCCAATGCAGCCAATGAAAAAAGTATTATTAGCACAGATTTGCTATGTTTTTGCTTTAAATATTAAATGTTTGCATCTAAAGGAAAAATCAAATCAAAGTTTCAAGCTAATTTGTCAATTTTGTAAAGAATAGCAAAGCTTAAAATGCAAAAAGGTCGATATCTACATTAATTTAAATTATTTTGATTAAAAGCATTAAACTTGAAGTGAGTACCTTTCATCCTCTTACCTCAAAGACATGTTCAAAAAGTAATTTGAACATGAAAAATATTAAAGGTCCTATTACGCAAAACTGACTCTTGTGAGCTTTAAGCCGTGCGATAATGTTGTTACCTCCTAAAAAAACATATATGGAGTTGTACTTTGTTACATTAATTTCATGTTTGAGTAATCCTGCATCATTTGTCTACTTCTCCAAAGCTCAAAATGCTCTGATCCACTTGTGATGTCATGAAGCAGCAGTTTTCAAGTTAACAGCCGAAATTATCCGAGTGATTATAGTGAAGGTGTATGGAGCACAGTGGAGCACTCCTTGTATGACCACATAATATCATATGTTATGTGATAATACATAACAGTGTTTGAGAGAAGAACTCGCCTTAAATATGCAGGGTTTGTGTGTTAAATGTGTGAATGAACCAGAAAAAAACCCTCCATGTTTTTGATGAGGAAACAACATTATAACATAGATCAGAAAATACCGTAATATGAGCCCTTCACCTTTGATGAGACACATAGAAAACCGGGTCAGTTGATAGTACCAGTTGTGATGTAAGGCCTAACCCAGACTGAGTCCATACGTCCCCTCAGACAGTCTCTTAATGCTCACATCCACAGGCCTCATATGCATGGATTAAGCTCTGATCCAGCCCGCGGAGTGAGAGCTTACACTGTAATGTGATAATTGGGTTAGCCTAAAGGGGCTGGAGGTCCTGGTGGTTCTGTGGCCCTCTCTGTACCTCCCAGCAGCAGCTCCCAGCAGCCTCCAAGTGATCCACAAGTGAACAGAGGAGGTCTGGTTCCCAACCATATTCAGTAATAGCCGTTTAAAGTGATATCTACTTATAAAGCAGTGATTGTTGTAAGTATTGTAGGCTTACACTTTTTCTGATCCATGTTTCAGCTCATTTGTACACTGTAAAGTTGTAAATTCACTGACAATTGAAAAAAAATCACTTTTGTTTCTAAATATTTTTATGTTATTTTTTCAGAGCATTTAGTACGACCCTTCTGACATTAATATGAGCAAATAAACCGAGGAACGAACCCTCATTGTACAGTGGTACTTTGAGTCACATGGGTCAAATTCAGAAACCCAGCGGTGTTACCGTCGACATTTTAATACCAGAGATGCCCCAAGTGTAAATGCCATTTAAGGAATAATAAGTGGTTTTCAAAGACAGTATGTGATCTCCACAGACCTGACTTGTCCTGATTTTCTTCCTGTGGGGCTGTCTTAAAGAAAAGGTGTTTGTGAAGAAACCTCAGACAAAACTACTTAAAAAGTAATATCGAGGACCAAATAAGAGCCATACGCCCAGAAATGCTTTCAAATGTTATGTAAAGTGTGTTGGATCGGACTATTCAGTGTGAAACGGAAAATGGTGGACACTTAAAAAACATTATTTTTAAACATTTGGTCATTTTTACTTCCCCTAGTTTAAGTAGTGATAAGTTCAAGTGTAAGTGAACAATTATAACCGTATATATAGCCAAAAATCTTGGAAGGTTCAGTTTACCTACTGCTAAAATTTGGTGAGTATAACTTAAGAATTACAGGAGCTATTGAAGATTTAAAAGTGTCAGTGACTTTTGGGCCACCCTGTATTAAGACTCCCAGCAAGTTGATGTCATGGTTGTACTGTTGTGCGTTTGTATGGGGAGGTATTCATTCATGCCAGACCTACATGCAACTTGCGACCACATAGGATCTGGTTGTTAACAAATTTAAACTCCAAAGGAAATAGGCATAAACTGCTAAAAATTCAGAACAGTCCAACAATCACTTTTACAGACAACAAATGGCATTATACAAAAGTATAGCTACATTTCAAATAGCATTTTGGCTTTGAGTTATGCATAAAATGTTGTGTCACAATAGGAGGACGTGTATGTTTGAGGCTGGGCTGTACCATGTAGGTGGTTGGCTGAGTTCAGTGGGTGGTGCATATGTATGTCCAGTAGTGATGCACAGTTGAGCTTTTATTCGGACCTGCCCCACCCGCCCTGAGTTTAAATACAACCTGACCCTCTTGACCTGAAAAAAAAAGGTTCAAATGTTGGGATCCGACCCTAAGCCCGCGCACAATAAAACAAATGTTTTGCGCGCCACTGCAGCTGGCTGTCGTATTTGCGCTTTACTGTTTACACTCAGATGCGTCAGGTGGGCAGGTGGTTGGGTAGGCAGGCGGTGTGTACGTATAGAGGTGGGTCTGTTCACTTCCATGGTGGCTGTTGATGTCCATGTATAATCTTCAGTGTGTATGTGGCTTGTGAGAGGTAGGTTTGCACGTGTAGGGTGGGCTGTACACACTCCCATAGCTGTGATGATGATGATGATGATGTGTGTATGTGGGTGTTTAGGTGTGCAGGTGACGTGTATGAGTAGTAGTAGTTTTGTTACACTGATTCCCATGGCGGACATTGATGTCCAGGTCAACATCCAACAACCATCAACATCCACCATGGCGCTTGGCTTCATGGGCAGGTGGATGGTTGGGTGGGCGGTTGGTTGGGTTGGGGGTTGGTTTGATGGGCGGGTGGTTAGGTGGGTAGGCGGTTGGCTAGGTGCTCGGTGTTTATGTGAAGTAGCAGTAGTTTTTAGTTGTACTCACTTCCATGGCGGATGTTGATGTCCAGGTTGCCTCCAATGACAGTGCAGTCTTTGAGAGACTGGGCAGCGTCCACAGAGTCGATGACCGCAGAGGGACAAATCTTATCACATGGGCCGTTACACGCACTGCACAGCGGCCTGCAGACACAAACAGACACACATACATATAGAGATTGATATAAGTGCCTTAATTGCCAGGTTCTTTATGACAGAATTTGATGTTTTAGTTCTTAAGATGATTACCCAATTAGAAAGCAGAATGAGCCCGACATGAGTCTCTCATTTGGGCTGCCAGTCTCAATGCTAAAATCCAGTTGGTTTAAACCTACATGGCCTCTCTCTGATCTACTACCTAAACCCCAGCACATGCAGTCAATCATGAATCATTGCTAGTGCAGCCTCTGCATCTCAGTGAGTGAATTCTGGAGGCTCTAAGCTTTCATGAGGCATGTCCTGTCCATATACTATGAAAACTTGTCCTCTATTTGCATAAAAGTATAGGCTACATGCAGTTCATTTAAGAATGTAATTGAGGACAGATCAGATCATCAAACAGATCAGATTTGATGGAATAAAAAAACTAACATTGACATAGACATCCCAAAACAATTCTGCATGCACAAATCTCCCACTAAACATCTTAACCTTGTAAAGGCATTTAAATAGTCTATCTAATGCTTAAAAAACGTATTCTAGACACTTTCCCATACAACATAGACCTCAGTGTACAAAACATGAAGAATGCATGTTTTTTTCAGTGCAGTTTGGGTTGTGCCTGAACTTTCCCCCAGCCCACTCCTCATTCCAGACTGATAAGTTCACTGCATACACAAGGTGCTTGGGTCTTTCCTGGGCCTATAGTCTGCACTGCTCCCACCTCCGGGACTACATTGGAGACAGAGTACACCGAGAGCCTTGTAAAATCAGACAGATAAACTAAGGTCAAGCCGAGTGGAACAAGGCTTTCTGAGAGGAGAGCAGTCCTAATCAAGTTTAGGTCAAGGATAGGCCTGTCAAACAACAATCCTACATTTTGAGGGGTGATATACTGCCACAAAAATATCACAATATTATTGAACCTGCCCTTAAAGTGAATATGACAGGTCAGACTACTCATTTCACTAAAATATAGTTAAATTTGACTAAGTCTTGACTAGTTTTTTTTTTCTATTTATTACATACACAAAACAACAAACATCTTTATTTTATTATATTAAGGTTTAAACTGATAAATGCTTTCCTTGTACATAATTGGTCCTGTATTTTGGATGGAGTTTCTGCATTGATGACGTATATCAACAAACTCATATCATATGGATATTATGCTTTAAAAAATGAGGTTAGTATTAGTTAGGGATCACAATCATCAGACTGTTCTGTTAAAGGGTCACTTCTGAGAGAGGAGTGAAGACCTGGGTCAGGGAGTGCATGTTCTAACTGTGTCTGGGTGGATGTCCTTTGAGTGCTCACTAGTCTCCCGATGAAGCTATGAAGCTAATCCTCCAGCCAGGTACTCCTGACCAAGATCCTGACCCCAAAACACGTTTCTTCCAAGTGAGACTAATTCTTCTGAAAATGTATTGTGGGAAAAGAAGTCTGACTAAAAAAGAAGCTTTTGGTTTATTGCTCTGAAAAACATAAATCATTACTGTGAGCAAGCTTCCATCTCCACAAATCTGAGTCTTATTTGGCCTGGAGGAGGGACTCCTCCTGCTTGTTTCCATGGAAATGTTGTTCCTTTGGTTATAATCTTCCACAGTATGGCATAGAACTTATTTTTAACTTAATGTCAGTGGAATCATGCAGGTGACTGCCACCTTCAGAAACATTCACCGTAATTGTTTTTCATTTTATGCGTTAATTTTAAATCTAAAACCCAGTTTTACCCCAAATTTCACCTTTGTAGACATTTGTAGAATGAAGAAACTGTAACTTACAACTAAAAGGTTGAAAAGGTTTCGGTTTCAAATATTTGCTACAATACAATAGCTACAATTTATATGTCCCTGAGCTAGGCTCCTCAGACCAGTACCTTCAGATTGAAAATGATTTCTGGATGGGTCAAAACATCATTTCAAAAACAGTGTCCAGATGACTCTGAAGCTTTCTCTACCATGGACCCTCTTCCTAACACTAAACATTAACCACCACCAAAAAGTCTCCCCTCTCTCAATGTCTTTGCATTTGAACATTATAACAGAAGCTAGCGACTCATATCGCATGTTATAGCCTCTTACCGGTTGGAGTCGTTCCGTATAAAGCCCGAGGGGCAGTCCAACATGCACTCCCCGTCGTGAATGACAAAGTGGGTATCCTCAGGCAGGTGGACGTGGGCACACTGCTCCAGTGTCACACACCTCCAGCCCTCAAACATGTAGGTGTCCGGGGGGCACTGGGGCACACAGCGACCCTCGTACTGGTAGTGCAGGCAGGCAGAGCAGGCCCTGTCATTGTGCGGTTCCCAGCACCGGCCCAGGCACTGGCTGTGGCAGCACTCTCCCTGGTCTGTGCAGGCATGCTTACACTGCTCCGGGCACACTGTAACACAGGACACAGGGAGAAAGAGGATGGTTAGTCACACTGCAAAGGACTGTGTTCATAATCAATTGTCAGACTTCAAGAGGTCAAACTGGCTGGAAATACAGAAATCAATATGCATAAAAAACTACAGTCTGTAGCCCCTCAAACACTAGTGCAACAACAGCTGCACTGGGGTAGACTGATGGATGGATGAAGTGAAGGTGTTGCCCCTGGTCACCATAAACCAGTCATACCACATTCAATCAAGGCGGTGAAGTGTCTTGCCTAAGGAGACAACAGAGTCAACAACACTGGTCCAAGCGGAGTTTGAACTGCCAACTTTTGAACCACCTGAGCCACTGTTGTGACTGTTATTCCATTATAAATCATTATAAACCATTATGAATCATTAGGTTTGAACACTACCCTTGTTATCTGACTATATGTGATTTCTAAATCTACAAAAAGGTTAAACCATAATCACTGTAAGTGGGGCTAAGACACATACAAAGGTGTTTAGTATTGCATTAGGGTAAAAAATATATATATAAAGAGTTTACTTAAAAAAATAAAATAAATCAAAAACAAATGTGTGTGAAGTGACATTTATGCACTGTTTCACTTTCTGTCCAGTACGACTACTACTACTACTACTCCTAAACACTGCACTGTACAGTAAACTTGTTTGTCAAGAGTTGTGGCCAAAACAAAGGAGTCTAGAGCGTGTGAAAATGCTTGAGGAGCAGTGCTATGTGAGAGAGGAAGTGCGGAAGTCAAGGTTTATTCTAAAATCCATCTGCGGTCTTTGTTTGCGGCTGAGTGAGGACAATACGTGTTTACTGTTCAGGGTGAGGGTCACCGAGGAGGGTCCACAGAGCCCAGATGAGGCACAACTACATCTGTACACTCAGCGCATCATGGCAACAGCCTCCTGCTCCCTACAGCTGTGATGGTACAATAAACATCCTATAAACAGGTTGTGTTGTGTGTTACGACAAATTTTGGATTTTTAATACAACAATAATCTGAATTCATATCCTCAGTGTGAGCCAATCTGACTTGGCTTATTCTTGATTTAGGGTTTCTTCTGGTTTAGACCTTGTTGGTTTAGTCCTGGTTTATTCCTGGTTTAGATCTGGTAGTAGACCTGGTTTAGTCCTAGTTAAGATCTGGTTTAGACCTGTTTTTTTTCTTAAGTTCAAATTTAGACATGGTTACTTCTTCATTTAGTCTTGGTTTAGTTCTAATTTGATTTAGTCCTGGTTTAGACCTGGTTAATCATTGATTTGGTCAAACTTGGTTTATTCTCCTAGTCCTAGTCTAGTCCTTGTTAAGTCCTGCTTTATTCAGTTCAGGCTTAAGTGACAGTTTTGCTACTCTAAAATAAAAAGAAGTAAAACATAAAATATATATATATATGATAATGTAGTAGAAAAATAAGTATTATTTAAGGAGTAGTACTTGAGCCATGTACAAGCACCCTGAGTATGACCTCAGTCTGTGAGAGGATTTTGGAATCTGACCAAAAGGGGGCAGCCAAAGCAAACTGTACACTCATTTTTTTTTATTATCAAGTTCTTTTCTCCTCTATCTCTGCTCTCTTGCACCCTCTCCTCTTTATTTCTCTTCTTTCTCACCTCTCTCTCTCCTGTATTTTACTGTCTCTTTCTCTCTCTCCATCTTCTGTTTCTCAATTCCTCCTCTCTCCTTTATTTTCTCTTCTCTCTATTCTCTCTCTTCTGCAGCATTTTAACAGATTCCTCAATGAAGAGACATTCCAAACATGTGTCCTCGTGCCAGCAGACAGAGGAGGGAGGAAGAAGAAAGACAGACAGAGAGAAGACAGGAAAGAAAGAGGGAAGAGGAGAGAGAGGAGGACAGAGATAGAGCCATATAAGTCTGCTTGTTTTCAGGGGGCAACCAAACAACTTCAAGCCTCAGATCAGCACTATTTATAGAAGAGTCTCAGTCCACACACCGTCTATAGTCCAGGTCTAGTCCAGGTCTAGTCCAGGTCTAGTCCAGGTCTAGTCCAGGTCTAGTCCAGGTCTAGTCCAGGTCTAGTCCAGGTCTAGTCCAGGTCTAGTCCAGGTCTAGTTCAGGTCTAGTTCAGGTCTAGTCCAAGTCTAATGCAGGTTTAGTCCAGGTGTAATCCAGGTCTAGTGCAGGTCTAGTCCAGGTTTAGTCCGGGTGTAGTCCAGGTCTTGTCCACGTCTAGTCCAAGTCTACTGCAGGTCTAGTGCAGGTTTAGTCCTGGTCTAGTCCAGGTCTAGTCCCGGTCTAGTACAGTTCTAGTTCAGATTTGGGGCAATAAGCAATAATATAATTTACTGCAATAAAAGGTTAGACAATAATGGTCAGACTGTGCAGAAAAGTCTTATCTATGTTCTGGCCTGGGTCAGTGTTGTTTTCACTAATAATAATGTAATAATGTGATTGTGACGCAAAATGTCAACCTTGTCCCATGTCCTCTACCAAAAGCTGCACAAATACAAGTCAAACAGCCACATTAGTCTCAATAGTGTACGTGTCCATGTAACTCATGCAAAAATGCTAGGTAGATACTGATAAATTAAAAAAAAAAAAAAATAAAAATTATGAAATTCTGATCTATTCTCATTTTGTTACTATAACTACAAGTGGGCATCAAAATACTGATTTACAAGTATATAATAATTAAAATCAAGTATATATATATTTATGGTTGTCTAATTGTTGATGTATTAAGGACTACCCCTGCCACAATAATTAGTTTATTGACTTAGTGTTCAATACATGACAGATGGAACAATTCTTTGTACTAGTGGGGGAGTTTAAGTTATTTTTATCTTTTTTTTTAAAACAATATTGTACATGTAGAATAATCCTGTTTGTGGATAATCCTGTTTTACGGTTATTGTGTCAGCGGCATACATTTTTAAAAATATTATCATTTATCGTCTATGTTTTTTTATCGTACATCAAAATGTGTTTTCGTGACAGACTTATTGAGAGTTATTATTTACGCACTTAAACTTTCAGGTATTTCAGGTATCAACATAAATGAATAATAGATGCATCAAATACTCCAGACTTTCAGCCAAAATACCACAGCACTGTACAGTCTATTTCTACAGATGTGGGAAACTTGATGCCATTTAACTTCCGCCCTCTCTCCCTCTCTTTCCCTTTCTTTCTCCATCCCTCCATCCTCAATCCTGACACTATGAGAGGAATCCCCAGAATGTTCCGGGCCACAGACGCCTCAAAGCGGAGAATGTTAATCTCTCGTTCCGCTGCAGATCCACAAAACAACTCGAGGAACCAGCGCTGAAACCCGAGAGCACGCCGACACGTTAGCTTTAGCCGCTAACAGATGCTAACAGACGCTCACAATAGGATTCTGTAGTGCTGCAAGTGCATTATAAATAATATAGGTTTAGTCTTTAGTCTGGGTTTAGCTTTGGTCCTGGTTTAGTCCAATTGGTTATACGTAGTAAGTCCTGGTTTAAGTCCTGGTGGTTTTCCTGGTATAGTTTGGCTTTAGTCCTGGTTTAGTACAAGTTTAGTCTTGTTTTAGGCCAGGTTTAGGGCAGGTATCTTTATCTCTTTTGTGCTGGACTGTTGAATTTCTGGTTTGCTCCTGATTTTAGACCTGCTTCAGTCCTCATTATCTTGGCTTAGTCCAGGGTTAGTCCTGGTTTAGTCCTTGTTTGGTCCTGTTTTGTTTTTCTTTTAGTTTTTTTTTTTTTTTTCCATTTTGTCCTAGTTTTTATGGGTTTAGATTTCTTTTTGTTCCAGTTAAATCTTAGTTTAGTCCTGATTTAGTCCTGGTTTGGTCCTAGTTCCATCCTTGCTTGGTCCAAATTAAGACCTAGTTTAGTCATGGTTTAGTTTTATTTAATAAGTCCTAGTTTAGACCTAGTTCAGCCCTGATTCTGTCCTGGTTTAGTCCTAGTCAAGTCTTAATTTAGTTTTGGTCTAGTCCTAGTTTAGTCCTTGATTAGTCCATATTAAGTCTAGTTTAGTCTTGCTATGCTGCACATACGTCCACGCTCGTGCCCTCTCCCTGTACCACTGTGCCTCCTGAGAGAGCCTACACAAGATGGCTCCGTTTCCCCCTGCCTGCAGAATGGACCCTTATGGTCCTTAAGTGTACATAAGTGAGGGAGGTGAACGAGGGAAATACTTTTAGATAAAACATAAGTGAATCAAACCGAGCGCTCATAAGGCTGAGGACGCCAGAGTTTTGTCCTGCAGTTAGCCCTGCCACGATAACAGAACACAACACTTAAATAGTTAATTTGTATCTCCCTCCTCAGTTCAAGTCTTATCGTAGAACAGAAAAATAACCAAAATTGTCCCATTAGTTCAAAAATGATTGTTCTAACTGTCATGCATTGAAGGATAAGTCGATAGTATTAGTATATAGTATTTATTGTGACAGACTATTCTCTACAAAGAAGCTGTGATCTGGAATTTACTCATTTTTAACAACAGAAAGTTTGAGCATTTATTTTTGTCTTTTTGTATTTTTGAGATTTGGAAGTTGTCCTTGTTTTAATCTGGCCACAGTACAGCACTGCAGATATAGAATGTAAGGATATATCAGTGAGGGCATTATGTAGCATTTTTTAAGATATAAAAATAAAAAATATATATATATATGAAATAAAATGTGTGTAGCAGATAAGATAGATAACGGTAATATTTTTCTTTGTTTAATTGTTAACTAATCACCGCAGCTTTCCAGAGCTCCATAGCCTTTTACTCGCCTCCTTTGCTGTTACCGGAACTGTCCCTGCTGGTCATGTTTTCCCCTTAACTCAAGGTGCGTGCCAATGGAAAAGCCGTGCTTAATCACCATGGTAACCTCCCCCCTTTACCCGCCCTCCTCCCTGCGCCCTCCCTCCCCCCCGCACGGGCCTCTACAGCCTGTGGCCCTGGAGCTCGGCAGCAGAGACACTTGTTTACCGTCTCGGCTCCAGACTCAATAACATGTCGCTCACGGGGATTAGGACCCGCCCACCCGCTCTCCTCCGCTCTCCCATTGGCCGAGGGCTTAGAGCTCCCAGACAAACAGTCCCGCCTCCCCTTCACCTCCTCCCCCTCACTCGTGTGTGGAAAATAATGAATGATTTCCCGTGTGCTGTCTGTCACGCTGACGGGCACAGGGAAATCCACTCTCACCGATATTTTGACACCATATTAACTCTGGCTCACTTAGGGTTTATAGTGTGAGGCATTCTGACAGTATAAAACCAGTCTTTACTCTATTACCATGTCAAGTCATATTACTCCATATTCAAAAAATGTTAGGAAAGATTTAGTAATATGAAAATATCTAAAAGAATGGGCAATGTTGGAGATAGAGGGATTAAAGACAGCATTGTACCAAGACGTTTGGAGAATTGAACATGAGGAGACTGTAAACTACAGCTAAACCAGGACTGAACAAGGGTTAAACCAGGTCTAAACCAGGTCTAAACCAGGTCTAGAACAGGTATAAACCATGATTAAAACAGGACTAAAACCAGGACTGAACAACCAAATCTAAACAAGAACTAAACCAGGTCTAAACAAGAACTGAAACTAGGTCTAAAACCAGGTCTAAACCAGGTCTAAACAAGGACTGAACAAGGGTTAAACCAGGTCTAAACCAGGTCTAAACCAGGACTAAAACTAGGACTAAACCAGAACTAACAACAAGAACTAAACTAGGACTAAACCAGGACTAAACCAGGACTGAACAAGGGTTAAACCAGGTCTAAACCAGGTCTAAACCAAGTCTAAACCAAGACTAAAACCAAGACTAAACGGAACTAACAACAAGAACTAAGCTAGGACTAAACCAGGACTGAACAAGGTTTAAAGTTGGGCTAAACCAGGATTAAACTAAGACTAAATCCTAAATGTATTAACATGTATTATATATTGAACTAGTTCGATTCCAAATCTCAAGTAAGCGCTCAGAATCTAAATGAGATGACCTTTCTCGTGTGTGGCTCACTGAATCTCAGTGCATATTGTGAGGTCAATATGTTACTCTTTACTCTTGTTGCTCAAATTTACAAATGAAGTTCTGTAATTATAGGCTACATGCAATCGAGGTTAAGGTCAGGAGTTGAACCAGGAACCTTCTTGTGAAGCGTGAATGCTATCTCCCATTACTATCTTAAAGGCTCCATTTAAGTAGAACATTTCTGTGTCCATCTCTGTTTCTTGTCCACATCTTACAGGTCTCTCTCCATCTCACATGATTGAGTTAGACTGAGCATGCTCCTCTGCACTCTCCAGACTCAATGGTTCGGTTCATGTTACTCCTGCAGACAGACAGAAAAAGACAGAGAGACGAGGCAGACAGAGAGACAGACAGAAAGAGACAGAGACAGACAGAGAGACAGAGAGAGAGGAGGGGAAGCAGCATCTCCAGAGCTCCCTCAGCCCCTCCTCACACTATTGTTCTGACCATCACCCCAGATGCACATTCTCATGCACTCCTTCATTGTGTTCACACGAAGATCCCGTGATAAAGCTTTATCAATACGGGAATGCAATTAGTCTGTCTGGCTTCGCAGGGCAGCATTCACAACACAATAGAAAGAGTGAACTTCCTACCTGGAACCCTACACCTGTTTTCTGCTCGAGACTTAAACACTATTCCCAGCTGAGGCCAGAGAGACAGACATTTCACAATCTACCATCAGAGGTGGGCGATACTTGACAAAAATATCTCGGTTATGGGCTGAAAATATTCATATCTGTGCAATCCAAACAGCTCTCGCATCTCTAACTACAATATGAAAGGAACTACACCAGATTTGTATCTTTAAAATGTTTGCAGTGGTTCAAACTTGCTCCTCTTTCCCAGCTCTTTAAGCACTTTTCACAACTTTCAGGGGCCAGAGTGGAGCTCGGACGTCACTATCATGCTAACGACAACTTCCTGATTGGGCTTCAGAAGTCGTGCACCTCCATGGACTGTTTTGGGGCTGGCTGCAGAGTAGGGCTATGGTGTTTTTCTCACCACTGCTCGCTGTGTTCAGGCATGTGCGGTATTTCCCCTCGCACAACAAAACACACACACACACACACATACATTATCTCTGTGGTAGATCTGGAGCGGTGTGTTGTTGTTGTTGACATTGTTGTATGTTGTTGTTGTTGGCATTGTCGTTTTTTTTGTTGTTGTTGCTGTGCGATGCTGTTGTTGTGTGTTATTGTCGCTGTTGTTGTTGTGTGTTATTGTTGCTAATGTTGTTGGTGGTGGTAGTGTTGACCTTGTTGTGTTGTTGACATTGTTGGTTTTGCTGCTGTTGTTGATGTTGTGTGTAGCTGTTGTGTGTGTTATTGTTGTTGTTGATGATGGTGGTGTTACCATTGTTGTTTGCTGTGTGTGTCATTGTTCATTGTTGCTGATGTGTTGTATTGTTGTTGTTCATTTGCTGTTGCTTGTTGTGTTTCATTGTTGCTGTTGTGTGTTATTGTTGCGGTTGTTGTTTGTTGTGTTTCATTGTTGCTGTTGTGTGTTATTGTTGCTGTTGTTGTGTTTCATTGTTGCTGTTGTGTGTTATTGTTGCTGTTTTTGTGTTTCATTGTTGCTGTTGTGTGTTTCATTGTTGCTGTTGTGTGTTATTGTTGCTGTTGTTGTGTTTCATTGTTGCTGTTGTGTGTTATTGTTTGTTGTTGCAGATGTTGTTTATTGCTTGTTTGTTGTTGTGTGTTGTTTGTTGTTTGTGTGTGTTGTTGACATTCTTGCTTAACATGCACTAATCCAGCTCCGATATCGGTTTCGATATATCGTACTGTAGTATCTGCGAATACCCAGTATCGACTATCACCAGCGCAGAGATGAAAACCTTTAAACAAAAATAAAATAAGACAAAAGTGATACAAATGTTATAACTATAAATAAAAGTTAAGACATCAGACGACTTTCTGGGCCAACTACGACGAGTAATTAGTCTTATCACATCAGATTATACGCCCAACCAGGAAATCGACTGAACCAGTATGTGGAAGCTGATACCCCGTGCAGCAAATATCACATTGGTACGTCCCCTGGTTGTTGTTGCTGCTGTTGTTGTTTATTGCTTGTTGTGGTTGCTGTTGTGTTGTTATAGAGCAAAGTGGATGTACGCACTGGGGTATACATGTGAGAACACTTTAGTCCACTCAGACTTCCTCACAGGGGTATTAGGATTTCACGACAGCCTTAGATCAGTGAGCACAAAGCAGTCCTCTTGAAACAATTAGACAAGTACACAGTATGGGCCTCGTTAGGAATGTGAGGGATAGCAATAGCCTACAACAAATGATAGGACTGTTAAGTTTTCCATTACCGTCTGTAGTGAAATTTATTCTCTCTAACTGACTTATGCTTCAAAGCTGCTCTGTGTAAGTTTAGCGGGATTGTAACTAGGGACGTCCCGATTCGGTGCTAGTATCGACCGCCGATCTGGAGTATCGTCTTGGTTGTATTTGGTGAATAGATCCGGCCAGCAAACTCCACATGCAGCTGTTGCCGCTAACGCTCAGAGCCGCTTTAACACAGACTGCGGAGGATCTAAAACTGCTAAAAACATTATTAATAACGGAGATAATATTTGTTTTACCTCTGCAAAGTCTTCACGGACTCTTAAGACTGGAAATGATTGGACAAATCAGTGGAGGTGCAGAGCTGAATGTGCTAACTTGTATGTAACTACGTATGTTAAGTAGCCATGTGAGTGGTTATTCTATATGTGTCCTTTAATCCGCAGTTACTTTATATTAAGACTTGGGCGGTGCAATTGCGATTCAGTTGTTTTTAATGGTCAATGATCAGCTCTGAACTACAACCAATCCTCTGTCAGTGAAAGCATGTGGTTTCAGAACGGGACTATTTTTTGTGTTAAATGTCAATGATCGGCCATGAGCTGTCAAACCTCAAGGCACATGTGTCCAGGCGGGTTATGCTGACCTCCACCGGACCAGACAGACTGTCCCAGAGCCTGTCCCAGAGAATGTCCTCAGCTTATTCTGGCCAACTGGGGCAGAGGTCTTCTAGTGATGGACGAAATATGTCTCTAGGCTCTTCAACAGTCATAGCACGTCATACATATACGGCTCATACTTTAGAGAAAAAAGGCTACACAGAACAATTGAAGATAGGGCTGAAAGATTAATCAAAACAGAATCGATCTGAATAGATGCAATTAGGGAATCGTTAAGTTTGCAAACAACAAAATATCCAATTTTTTCTGCATAAAAACTGCTAACCTTGTAGTTCATGCAGTTCATATTTCAGTCTTTGTGTCAATTCTTCTGAAACACGCTTTAAAATGTGAGCTTTGTAATTTTAAACATAAATCGCAAATCTAATTGTAAATCGACATTTTGTTCAGACCTATTTGAAGATACGCTACTACTGCTACTACTACTACTACTACTACTACTACTGCTATTGTCATACAGTTACAACTGGGACAGACTGCAGAGCCCACATTAACATGCACGTTCCGGTGGTTTCAGGAGGCTCTGCAGATTCCGGGTTTGTTTTGGTTGCATTTTTTCTCCTCCTCACATTTTCAGGAGTTTCCTCTGTGAAAAGGTATGGCGGTCTAAAAATAGTGGCCTTCCCAGATCTGCCTCATTAACGCGGCATGTTTCCTGGCACTCTCTGGCACCACGGCCTGTCTCTGGTCTTTGGCTGGGGCTAGTGACAACATGCTCAAGTCCTGATCCAACACTGAGGACTGCATGGTGCTGGGTTAGACCTGGTTTGGTTCTGGCTTAGTCCCTACTTCAGATCCCGGTTTAGGCTTGGTTTAGACGTACTTGAAGTCTGGGTCATTTGTCAACATTTTGTTGCTCCCAGATCAAGCCCTGGTTCAGACATGGTTTAGTTCTGGATAAGTTTGTCACACTTAATTAAATCCCGGTCCAAATATATGATTTAGTCTTTGTCTAGTCCTTGTCTAATCCTGGTCTAGTCCTGATTTAGTTCTGGTCTATTCCTGGTTGAATCCTGGTTTAGTCCTGATTTAGTCCTATTTTTGTCTTGGTCTAGTCCTGGTTTAGTCCTGGTCTAGTTCTGCATTTGTCCTGGTCTAGTCCTGGTTTAGTCCAAGTCTAGTCCTGGTTTAGTCCTGGTCTACTCCTGATTTCGTCTGTAGTGCAAACTGGTTCATCCTGGTTTGGTTTTGCAACTCTGGTTTGATCCCACTTTAGACCTGGTGAAGTCGAGCTACGCCAACATTATCTGACCTGCTTTAGATCTTTCTTAGACCTGGTTTAGTCCCGCTTTAGTCCAGGCTGCAAACTGACTGCATGTGTGTTGTTCATAACGCTGTGCAGAAGTATGTGCGTTCAAAGTAAACAATCTGCTCCTATTTTGGTCCGGACCTGGGAGCAGTGCAGTCGGTTGTGCTCGGGCCTGTTTCACTACAGTGGTACAGTCTGGGCGCGTTTGGTACTTTCCACTCAGATGCCCTGGTACTGATTACAACAAACCAGAGGAACATCTCCACTGTGCGGGATGGAACGAGCCGTAAATGTGTCTAAATGCAATTGAGTAGCTATTTGGGGTAATTGTACTTTTTGAGTAGATTTTTAAACTTGTACTTGAGCATGTAAGCAGCATGTAATTGTAATGCAATTATAATTGTAATGTCAAATAATGAAAATGATTGCTGTAAAAGTTCCAGTTGTCCAAATTCATGACTGCCTCAGCTCTGTCTCAGCTCCTCTCTAAATCTACAAACACACGTCACCTGCTCTCGTTTGGTCCGAGCTCAAGGAATATGTGGGTCATGGTTTAAAATGACGAAATGTAGTTTTACGTTGTTTAATTTATAAGCTTTGTATAAAATGGTGATCTAAAATGCTTCCAAAATTGTGTTTAAAAAGCAGCTAGTAACTTATATTTTAGTAGTATTTTTAATGCTTATTTTTTATGTTTACTTAAAAACAAATATGGCAGCAGTACTTGTACTTGTAATTGAATATAGGGATAATTTCACGATTTTATTGACCAGGTTTCAGATCATTTTCAAAGTGGTAATACCCCCTGTATTACCACTTTGAAAATGGATCCTATACTGTTTCTGTGCAAGATTAATGATGTGGCTGCTGGTTGCAACAGTATGAAAAAAAAAATCCTATGTCATTCCAGTAGCATTTTTACCAAATTATACACAAATATATGTTAAAAAGATAAATTTTTTTTTTTTTATAATAATCTAGTCATAGGCCTGATCTCACAGCAAGTATGACTGTTTTTCAATTAAACAATATGAAAGAAAACACCTGCAATAAAATAAATGCAAGATGTTTAATGCCATACGGTGGAGCATTCCAGGCAAAGCAATAAGATCTCCATGGAGATCAAGTTACACAGTGCACCTTTAATCACAACAAATGTTTTATGTTTTGTTGTTTTGCCCATTGCCAACATTTCATGGCTTGCTCAAGTGAAAATAAAGGAGCTTTGTAATGTTTCGATTTAAATAACACAAAAAAAAAGAAAATCAACAAAACATTTATCTAGTACGTTTGCAAAAAAAATCCTAAAAAAAAACAAAAAAAAAAAGTAAGTTCATGCTAACGTCCAGTGGTTAGCAATTAGCCTGCCCCTCTCATGTCCCTCTCTTTTACATGTCTGCGCTGTGTGGTGTGGAAACAGGGGTCAGGGGTCAGGGCAATGGAGCGTGACAGCTGACGGCCCTTAAAAGCACCCCTTTAACACGCCGCCCGGCCCTGCGCTCTGATTGGCCGACGGTGACATCATGGCTTTAACCCCGGAGCGAGGGCGGAGAGTTCACCGCTTCTTCTCTACTTCAGAGAGTCAACAACACTATGCACGCCGTCTTTGTGCACCTTTTACGGAGCTCCAACACAACCCGCGGCCATGTTGGTCAGGGAGGGGAGAGGAAAGGAGGGAGCAGAGGTGGGTAAAGAAGCGCAAAACTGTATTCAGGATAATATTATTCAAGTAGAGGTACAAAAAAAATACTACTATATGAGAAAAATACTACTCATGCAAGAGGACGCAACATTTTATTTATAATTTACTGTGGATGTAACTGGAAGCACAAAACGTAAAATAATGCACAAAATCAAAGGATTGACACAAAAATGAGAAAAACTAAATCGTATCTGAAGGAGCAGAGCAAGAAACACAAACCAAAATTTCTATGCAAGTAAGAGTACTGCTACTGCAATAAAATATTATTCAAGTAGGAGTAAAAGTATCCTGATAGAAAAGTACAATTTTTGTTAAAGAAAGTTAAACACGTAAATGTAACACACTAAATGTAACTGAGTAATACCCACATCTGGGAGGGAGAAAGACAGAGAGGGAAAGAAGGAAAAAAAGGGGAGAGATGGAGGGAGGAAATAGGCCTAAAGCTTATCCTGATAGTTTCAACTGCAATATAGAGATGAAAAAAATATTGATGTGAACATATTAGCATGACTATTTTATTTATAACAATTTATGACACTATTAATAAAATAATAAAGCTTGCTAATTAAATATTTATATGTGGTATTTAAATCAGTGACAAGTAGAAAAACAAGAAAGACAAGAAAGAAAAGAAAAGAAAAGAAAAAAAAAGTAAGAAGTAGAGGGACAGATGGATGGAGGGATTGAGAAAAACCTTGTGCGTGGCATGTGGAGTGTTTTATTGAGTGTATGGGACCTAAAACATCCGCATGAGACACACAGCCTGACAGGACACAGCCCGACCAGGATAGGGCGACATCTATTCACAATTCATCATCTGTAACACGTAAAGATTTGGGTGAATGTGTCATCTACAAAGTTTTTACAACAAATCTACAGTGAGGAGCGAGGTTTGCTCTTTGTGGAGGGAGGGCACCGGACTGGGCCGGGGTAGGAGAGAGGGGGGGACCGGGACAGTCGTCAAGGCGCCCAACACACGCAGACAGATTAGCATTAGCATTAGCAGGATTACAGCAAGAGTCGCATGCGAAACTCACAACAACTGTCAACAACAACATCGCCATCAGGGATTCAGGGAACTACTACAAATACTACTACTACTACTGCTTCTACTGCTAGTGCTACTGCTAAAACTACTACTAATGGGCTACTACTACAACAACTACTACAACTATCACTAATTACTACTGCTACTGCCACTACTACTGTTACTACCACTATTACTACTACAACTACCACTACGAATTGTGCAACACACAAGTAAACAAATGACATCTGAAATAGCCGCACACAATACGTAGGGTTAACGCACTTTTCCAGCACTTTTCCAGCACATTTCCAAACAGCAGATAAGCATGTGTGTGTATAATGTGTACACAGCGATAAGAAGGCCTTTATTACACACACAGACTACACCACGCTCCTGTCCAACAGATAGAATCCACGAGGACGAGTTTTAAATAGTATTTAAATAACGAATGAGTGTCTGGAGTTACAGATGGCTGATATATGGATGTTCATGTTCAAGTGTTGCTTTGAAGGTGTGCTGTATTAGATTTTTTTTTGCATGTTAATCATTGGTACTGGAACATTTAATACCAGATCACATGACAGCATAAGGCTAAGGACTAGTCGCACCAAAACTGAGACGAGAAAGAGGCTTTCAACTGTTTTGCTTCACAAAAATGGCATACACTCCAAGGAAAAGCAAAACTGGATACATTAGTGATACAATCGCAATTTAATAATCTGGTAGCACACTTGTGTATACACACCTGCTCCTGTTTATAATGTTTTATGTAGACTTGTACACTTGTTTTGTTTTCCAGTTAGCCAAAGTGCTCTCATTGGGTCCTCTGTATCCGGTAAATAAAGAAAAAGAAGAAAGAAAGACGATTTTACTAGGGAAATAGTCCTTTAGTCATTAAGCTGATTAATCAGTCAATGGTGTTTTAGTCTTAGTACATACTTTTCTGTATAAGTACTCAGTGCAGTTGTAGTCTTGTGAGTGCAGTTTGGGTCAGATACATAAAGATATGTTTTGAAAACTTTTGCGACACCCCCCTTTTAATCAGCTAATCGATCAGGAGGACATGCCTTGACTCAACCAAGAGTCTGTGGTGAGTTCTGTTGTTTAAAATCACAAAATCTCACAGTATTTGCCAATATAATATAAACAGCTAGGAGATGAGGCTTGCCTCACACAGAGCGGACACATACACAATGAGCAGGGCATGTTCATTCATCGCACTCTCTCTTGGCTTCTTTTCTGAAGAGTGAACATTTTTGTAGATTTACTTTTTGGAGTGCCTTGTTTTCTTGTTGTCAGGACAACATGAGGGAGCATATTTGGTGAGTTAATTTGACATTAAACGCCGCTTGAACGGAGCCGAGGTGAGGCTCACATCTTGCGGTCTGCCTCCGTCTCTGCGCTGGGGCATGTCTGAGGACGCACATTTACTACAGAAATATAGACTATAAGTTAAAAAATTTCACTGCACGGTTTAACTGAGGCTTTTTACAACTAAATAAATCATTATTAACTATATGCCTTGACATTCAAATTATGTGCAGGAGGATTATCTAACCAATACAAGTCACTGTATGACATTATGGAGCTTAGCTCAGTTGTTTAGACGCTCGCTTCTGCACTTTGCCTCACCAGCTGTAAACCAGCTGGGATGAGTATTGGCAGATACTTAAAGTCAAAGTAATCAATGCCGTATATCAACTGAAAAAGTTGGATTGGCACTAGGAATGGGATTATGTTAAAATTTAGACTCACAATTATTTTGACCAAAATAATCACAATTAATGATATTATCCCAATAATTATTAAACCAAGGTTTACAGTTTTTTTTTAAAAGTCACTAAAACATCAATTACCATAAAATTTGCAGGTGTCTGAGCAATCACCTTTGTTTTTTTGCTGCAAGTGAAATTAACAAGGAATTAAAAATACATGTGTCAATTATATAACTCTTAAGTATAAAAGAAAACACATCACCTTGTTGGTCGTGTTTTTCAAAGCCATAATAATTCCACACATCAGACTTCATCTTCCTGAGTGGAGGATACACATGAGATCCACTGCCTGCCCACTAGTCATGAGTCCTAGTTCCATTGTTATGATAGAGGAGTCATGTGGGTAAACATCTAAATATTGTATTGAAACCGGAAACATGGGGTGCCATAAAGGAGATCATAATCGTGTACGATGATCACGATTATTAAAAAGTGCCACAAACGATTAATTGCAGACCTTTTTGATCGTGGTTAGCGATATTATCGTATATCGTCCAACCCCTTATTGGCACATCACTACTGTAAAACTCACCACACTGCACTGTTACCAACTATTTGAATCCGCAACATCAAATGAAGCAGCTAGCACGAGAACGAAATGTTTTAACCAGCATCCAGAGAAAACCCACCCAAACACAAGGAGAACATGCAAACTCCGCACTCAAAGATCTCACACTGGCCAGTAATTGAACCTGAGACCTCTCCGCTGCGTGGCGTGAGGGTACAGGGGACACATGCCAGCGCTGAGGCTGAGAGAGGACCACAGAGGAGCAGAGGAAGTACTCAGCCCCCTCTGGGTCAAACTTGAGACTTCCAGAGACGAGCGAAACTAAACACCCACTCTCTCTGCCCATAACAGACAATAGGGCCCATTGTACAAAGCACTGTTACACTCAGGGCTGGGGACGCGCTCTCAAAACATGTCCCTATGTCCCCCTGTCCCCTCCCAAGCTGTGTACAGACAGACTTAGAAGAGAATGGGGGTGAGAACATGTTTCTGTGTCCTTCTAAGTGATAGACTCAATCAATGTTCCCTCTAATTTTTTATGTATCTGAGCAAACACACAAACTCCCTGAGCGCTCTCTTGACCTCTGTGAGCACCATCAGACGTGCACACTGTGAACACGCGAGCATTACATCCAAACAACTTACAAGATCTATTAAAAGAATCAAATTACAACAGTAATTACTGTCAAATTACTTGTAATACGAGATTTTGTATAATTACAATTAAATAGACAACCACAACCAGTTATAGACAAGAATCTTGTCCATAACTACTCTCTATTAGAAGCATATTTAGTTTAACTGTGACAAAATATGAGCAGCCAACTGAACCAAGTCAAAAAATAAACTCAATTGAAACTATTTTGAACACATGCTTATATATATATTTTTTTTCATATGAAGATCCTGCTATGCACTGGGTAAGAAAGAGAGTCTCACTATAGTCTAGGAAGAGAATAGCTCAACACTAGAATAATCACAAACTGAGGATTTAAATGCCACCTTATGTTTCCCTTCTGTCCTTCTCACTTCTGCAGTAGTTGTTCGCCTTATCCAAGTTGATGAACCGCATTTCTTTTTTATTCTGGCTTGGTCAGTGCCACTGCCCGTTCGCTTCGACATTATTCTGAAGGGTCAGCGAGCAGCACCTTGCCTCATTCGTGCTGTGTATTCGTCCTGTCGTCGCCGATAGACTCGCGGTTGTGGACTTTCCATTATCGTAACTCCGCAACCAACTGCGCTTCGTGTAAATTCAATCGGCGTCTCAAAGCAGAGGCATGAGGCTCTTTAGATATTTTACTGTCATAACGATAATCTGCCTCTGTCCCTCGAAGATGACGAATAAGAGCGAAGGAGCCGCGGGGATTTTCCCGCTCTCTTATTCAATGCGTCAAAGAAAAAATACGGATGGATTTGTAAAATAGAGGTAGTTGTGTGAAAATATGCAGTATATTCTGATACTTTAACATGATTTAAATGGATAAAAAAATAATAAAAGTCTCGGCGAGTTGTACTGGTCTGTAGTGAGCTCAGTCCTTCACCTGAGTCATTTTGCAACATAAACACAGGTGGCCAACAGTATCAATGACGTGAGTGAGCTACGTGAACACGTGACACGTACGTGAATCATCATTGTCTGACCACCAGTAACACGTCACTCTCTGTCAATGTGGAAAATGGTACAAAATAAATGATGCGTTTATTTTATTAAGGATTGTTTTTATTTTTTGTGCGCAGCGCAGATTTTCTGTGCGCGGAGACAGTGGAAGCAGTGCGCAATTGCGCACGCGCGCAGCTTAGAGGGAACAGTGGACTCAATACTCAATACTGATACCACAATGATAATTAAAAGCACTCTCCTCACACAGTAGAATGTATATTCCCATGTGGCCTTATATCTGTGTAATCTCAGTCATCCAGGTATGTTCCATAGTGATCCGTGGGTGTATACTAGTCTATGTGGTTTCATACTTGCAGGAAAGGTTCATTTCTGTCTTATGACTGTGACTTTCTAAGTATCAATACTTCAAATGAGTATCTAGTTTTGATACTAGTTTTAGTATCGATTAATATCTGATTTTCAATACTTTTGACTGAGTGGGGTCATTACTGTTATATTCCAAATGATAACAGTTCTTAGGCATTGTCTGTTTCCAATTATAATTACACAAAAGCATCTTCAGTCTTATTCAGAGAGCTCCTCCATGTTTTTGTGTGGAACCATTAGACCTCACCAGACGCACCAAGCCGTGAGAGCGCCAGGCCACCAGCAGGGGGCCTTCACTCTAGTCATGCAGCACAGATCAGATTAGAGCAAAATACACTGCCCTTACTCTATCCTCCTCTCGGTGTCAGCTCAGGTTTACTTAGTTTTCACTGTTTCAGGACTTTGGTATCTCATATTGTACATTAACTGTACAGAGTATATGTTTTTTTACACACTATAAAAACAAAACAATATGTATAACCCATTTTAAAGAGGCTGTACTATGCAAAATTTACTTTCTGAGGAGTTTTCTACCATGTAATAACATTCCCTCATCAAAAACATGCTTGAAGAGGTTTAATATGTCATTCATGCATGTTTGAGTAATTGAATGATCTCTCCCGGGCTGTTCGAACCCTTGTTGCAGTTAGTTGTAAGATCCTGTCCAAGGCTAAGCGCATAAGCCTACAAACAAACACGGTCATTGATTTAACAGTGAGATGGAAAGATAAAGCATTTCCTTTAGTTCCCCAATATAAATAAGACATGTATTCATTTAAGAATAAAATAAAAAATAGGATACTGCAGTGTAATTATTGCCACATAAAAGTTTAGTCCTAAATGAGTAACAATAGTATCTCCTCCAGCCACAGAGCTGCTAACAGGCAGAGTGTGACTGAGCCTCTGCGTCAAAGCTGATGTGAGACACTCATTTAGAGACTGCACACTTGCACTGTACGTCAGCCTCTTGTACTGTCCGTTCCAGACCTGCATTCCTCTATATACACACACACATACACACAGACACTGGACACACACTGGATACATACCAGGAGCATGCCTTTACTGCAGCCAGGCTAGTCTAGTGTCATGATACTAACATTTCATAGAATGTGACTTTCAACATTAAATCGTAGTGGATTCTTTTATATTCCCATGTGGCCTTATATCTGTGTAATCCCTCAGTGGTGCACGTAGGTTCCACAGTGGTCCATGGGTTTATACAAGTCTATGTGTCTTATACTTGTTCTGATACAGCTCAAGATTATTCTAAAGCTATTCAGGAAAGTGTCATTTCTGTCCTGTGAATGTGACATTTTTTTGTATTGATACTTGTTCAAATGAGTTCAAGTTTTAATACTAATTTTATTATCGATTAGTATCTCATCTTTGATACTTTTAACAACCCTAGTACCCAGAGTCATCCACAGTAGAAACAAACCTGGGACAAAGTCACTCACCATAAAGCTCAATAGGTACAGCTCTTGTCACTGAGTTCAGATGTTTCAACAGACTTTTAAAAAAAAGTATTCTGTATTCTTTTCTTCCCGAGAGAGGAACTTATTGCACATGTTCTTTGCGGAAGCCGGAGCACCTGGTGAAAAACGAAGCAGACACGGGGAGAACATGCAAACTGTATAAAATTTGTACCACTCTGCAAGAGAGTCTGGCTGCAGCTATACTGGGGCACTGGTGCCTTTCATTTGTACCTACATTTCTCTCAAAAGTCTGATGTAGTGCACCTCTTTCATTAGGATGTTCTGCACAAAACAGATGTCATTTCCTGTAATCTGGTGTATTTTAGATGAATAAATGCATGTAGCAGCCTAACTGAGAAATATCTCCCAAGTGGCTTTTACCTATTTTATTATTAGTACAAATATAGGTATGTCCACTCTTATCAAACTTAACGAGTGTCTTACACAAGCTGCTGACCATTTGTGTCGAACTCTGGTGCCAGTGGTAGTGGACCCCCAGCCCTCAGCCTCTCAGTGCTCCACCCCTTCACTCCAGCACACTTAGCACACTGAGCACCCCCTGAGTCACTCCAGAGTCTTGACAAAACTAAAGGTTCAAACATCTGTTAAGACACCTCACGCTTTATGTTGCTTTTAATGCAGCTGAAATATAGTGAGAAACTTTGCCGCAGTTCTTGGCACTATTGAATCCACAGCTATACTATCTTAACTGTTTATGCATCAAACTACAGCAATATGAGGCAGACTTTGAAAAAATGAAAAAAAGGAAATAAAAGCTTTGGCTAATGGGCTTTGTAGAATATTTCCAAGTGTCCTGCTCACAGTGTCTGTAGCGCATATGGAGCAGGCTCCGGAGGCACTGTGTCATCTGACCAGCTCAAATGCGATAACACTCAGTTTTAATAAAAATCAATGCAATCCTCTGCAAAAGAAAAGAATTCAGAAGTGTTTATGTGGCAACACTCCTTCAAACACATGATGAATTAAGGCCAACTGAATCATATGTTATTTAGGCTGATCATTAAGGTCTGATTCATACTTGAAGAACACCAAAGTCCAGACTAAGAAGTTACAAAGTGTTCTGTTATTGTCGTTCGTTCACATTCCCTCCCTCAAATCCAAACAATCGGACTTTCCCTGGCGCCTTCTCTACTGTCGTCTTGCCAACGGGAGCGTGTCCCATGATCAATATGTTAATAGTGTTATCTGCAGCAATGATGGCTAAAACAGTAAAATATTTTGTTTTTATGGTGTGGTGACTTTTGTTTTATTACAATGCACTTTAATGCTTAAAGAAAGTTCACATAGGTTGGCTCCAAAGCTTCAGGTGGTGCTTACTGTGCTGACTTGTTACAATAAAGCGGAGGATCAGTAGGACCTGAACCACCAGCACCTGCTGTGTCTGACCAGCTGCTTATGGTCGACAGCATCACAGAGCCTTGACCTATAATCTGTACTTCTTCTTATATTTTGAGCTGCACACGGGGGCAGGCTCTCCTCGTGTCATCATGCTCTTGGCCTCCTGCACACTGCATGGACTGGTTTTTCCCATACTGGGGCACAGCTCATTTATACTGGAGCACAGCTGAAGGGTCTAGTGACGTCCCTGCTGCAGACCATCACCCAGAGGACCCTCCCTGCAGACCTCCACCAGGATGTACCTCCACCCACATGTCCGTCATCATTTTTCATTACTTTACATTATTAATGATTTAATTAAAAATTTTAAAACTAATTTCAAATTGTTTCAAGCGCAGTACTTGACATTTAAACACCAGGAGATTTCATTTTTAGTTTGAAATTAACTATCTTTGTGTTGTCTCTGCTCTACTCTGGTTCTGTAGATAGAACCAGTAGATAGAAACAGATATTTAACTGTCACCACAGGCCTTCATATACAAGGGCGATATAGCATAGACATATTAGATGTAGTTTGTTCATTAATGTGTTGCCATAGGCCCTGTCTCTGGTTAAGAGCATAGACTGTATAAAGAAGTGTAAGCACAAATCTGTTAAGGGTTTGGGCTTGCCTTTAATGTAAAGCAATGTTAACTTTTATAACCTTACGTTGAAAACAGTGACCAGGAAACAGCAGACTTTGTCTTTGTCTTTTGGCATGGCCGCTGTTTGTTTACTTTTAGGGACTTGTGGATGGAGGTAAGTCACGTGAAGATGGAGGTCTGTGGGCTGGGTCGTCTGAGTGGAGGGTTTTTTTTTTTTAAATCAGCATTTTAGCATTAATTTTAGCTGCCCCCATCTGTATTAAATTATTATTACAGAATGTTGTGATGTTATCTGATGATAACATCACCCCCCCTTTAGCCTCTACCCACTCCGTATTTCTTTTTTTTAACGTTTTTACTTGTACTTGATCATATTACCATTCCATTACCATTCAACTAGTTAGTAGTTAGTTCAAATTGCATGGAAATATAGTGCTATGCTATCGTCTGCACACAGGCTCACAGGGGTGTAGCACTGAGGTGGCAGGTTGTCAGTTGAATTCCCAGCAGAGGTGTGAAATAAAACGTGTCACTGTGTTTGATAAAGATCCATGTTCTCCTTTCCGATTGGCCGCTCACCAGGAGGAGGGGCAGGAGAGAGAGAGAGAGGGGAGGAATCATTCAACAGGCCTACGTGCACCAGGACAGAGCACCCATCCCGAATACAGTCAAAACACGGTATCCTATGTTAGTCAGACACAAAATACGTGATGTTACTGTAAAAGTATGTAAGCTTTAAAAGGGCAATTTTCCCCATGTATCTGAGCAAAATACGTCTTGTCCCAGAGCAGATGTATTGTATAAGCAGTTCTTACTCACAGTAAGTTCAAAGTGTACTGTTTGCATCTAATTATACAGCGTTTTATTGTGCAATGATCAGGAATTGCCTGTTAACATGCTAGTTGTTGTTAGCTTTGTGACAGCAAAACTCTTGACTCCGAGTTGCGAAAAGCACTTATAAACTCATCACTGTGAATAATTAGGATGCTCAGATATGTATAATGTATAAGGTAAGTGAGGAATAACTTTGGATCTTTGCAGATTAACTAACTTTTCACATTTTTAAGACGGTAAAAATCAGGTACAGTGCCTTTAAACTAACTTAGCTGATTTAGTCTTTACTTATTATCAAGTCATGTTACTTTTACAGTAGTTTTGCATTTGAGGTATGGGTCAGTCAAAAATGAGGAGGCCTAATGGGCTTAAGATGGATGAGACTGCCCACTGCTCCATGTCTGTTTAAGCAGCTGTTTGTGTCTGACCAGGACAAACAGACACACGAGACACCCCAAAACAGAGGGGACACCCACTGCACCAACATCCCACCAACCGCCAACTGTAATCCAACAACAAGCACCCAACTGGAAAGGCTAAATCAGGACATAATCTGAGGGTATGAACGTCGTCATCAGATCTGTCGAGAGGCGACCCTACTCAGAGTAAGAACGCATGTGTTCTATAATATTTGGGGCAATAAAATCACCAGTAACTCAATAAAGGCAGAGTTTAATGCCGTACAGTGGAAAATTACAGGCAAGCAATAACATATCCATGGAGACAAGCAGGTAGTGGACCCTCTCACCAGAAAAACTACACAGTGCACCTTTAAATTTATAATGGTTAAAGGAACTGTATGTAGCCTGCGCTCTTACAGTTTAAAGAAGGTACTGAATATGGGTTGCCAGAGTTTTAACCTGCAGAGTTTTTTTTTTTCATTCTCAGTTTATGGACAGGCTCATGGGAAAGCTCAGAACCTCCAGAATTCACTCACTGAGCTGCAGAGGCTGCACTAGCACTGAGAAATGATTGGCTGCAGATGCTGGGGTTTAGGTGGTGACGATTCAGATCAGAGAGAGATCTTTTAGGCTTAAACCAACCCAAATGAGAGGTTCAGAGAGACTCATTCTGCTACTAAATTATGACATATATAACTTGAGCATCATGTCTCTGTAATAAAGAATACACCAGCATTACAGTTGTAGCTATATGTGATTTGAACATGTTACCTCTTATCTGGAGACACAGGTCATATTTCTGTAATTTGAAATCAAAATTTTGAATATGGTTCCTTTCAGATGGTCATTGAAAAGGTGCTCTGTGCATGTTCTGTGCAGAGTCCTCCAGCCTGTGTAATTGGTCAAACATCTACAGAATGTGTTATTGCACTCGTCATTGGTCAATCCACTTAACCCTTTATACGACTCACAGGAATGTTGTACAAATATGTGATTAGGCTCTAAGGCTAAACGCACATTCCCCACAAGATCATCCCTCTGGCATTTCATAGCCACAAATTCTGCCTGAAATTAGTGGTACTGTTGTGCTACTATTTAAGGAATTTAGAAAAAGTAATAAGAATTGGACTGTTTGGACTAAAATGTATATTAACCTTTTTTTTTTTTTCTTTTTTTTGTGTTTATGTCTGCTACATGACACAAATAACTATGCAACGCTGCCGATTCCTACTTGTATCACAGGTTAAGAAAATAATGAAGTAAGTGCGTCAGTCAGAGTCTTCTCTTGTCTAATC
Source organism: Periophthalmus modestus (assembly GCA_019594935.1). Taxonomy (NCBI): domain Eukaryota; kingdom Metazoa; phylum Chordata; class Actinopteri; order Gobiiformes; family Gobiidae; genus Periophthalmus; species Periophthalmus modestus. The sequence goes on from JAIEZT010001390.1 coordinate 1,150,598, forward strand.
CCCCATTCAAAATTAACCCCCCCTCCTCACTCACTACGTTTGCCTGCGCAGAGAAATACGACTGCACTAAATAACCAAATTCACCTTGTGTTTGCCTTGTCCTGGTCTACAACAGGCCAAAGAAGCAAATAGGTGCAAACAGGGGGATAAGAGACGTTCAGAGGCTGCTAGTAATTTAGGATTAGCACTAACACTTTGCAGACATGCTAGGAACTGCGTCACTCACAAGTTATTTGCTCTCTGCAGCAGAAATAAACACACTGAGTAGTTTTTACTTTGATTTTTAACAAAGCTCACCAAACCAACGAAGCAACATGTCTTATATTTAACAGCAGGTCTCACGTCTTGTATTATACAAAGTGGATTCTTGTGAGCTTTACGCCGTGTTATAATGTTGTTGTGTTTTGTTTCATTCACACATGTTTGTCTAATACTTTATTATTAGTCTGTCTACATCTCCAAAGCTCAAAATGCTCGGCTCCACCGTGTGATGTCATGTAGTGGTAGTTTTCAAGTTAACAGCTACCTTTAACTTTAGTTGAGCAGAAAAAGGCAATTACAGAGCTGCAATTATCAAACTTATTCTACTGAAGGTGTGTGGAGTTTAAAAACACAGTGAAGCACTTTCTGTATTACCACATGACATCACAAGGTGGAACAGACTTCAGAGAACAGGTTTGTGTGTAAATGAAACAAAACAAAACTCCGAGTATGTTTTTGAAGAGGATAAAACATTTTAACATAGATAAGAAAATAGCCTTTAAATGCAGGGTTTAAAACAGCAGTTAGCAAAGCAGACGTGACATCACCAGAGAGAATAGCCACAGTGAGACAGTAAATGAGACTCAGCAGCCAATACAGTCTACCATTGCCCTCCTGCCCCTCCTGTCCCTCTCTTCCTCTTCCTCCTCAGCTCCTCTTCCTCCTCAACACAGCTCTATCTGTCCCCTCCTCTGTCTAATAAAGTCTAATGAAGAATCTTTACAACTCTTTAAAGCTTTGTTTCCATTGGTTCACTTTGGAGCAGATCTGTTAGCTAAGACATGGCTACACAAGAAATGAGATGATTGGACAAGAGAGAATGCAGACTCAAGACGACAAAAAGCAGATATAGACATGAAATAATAATTTCTCCTCAAACACTGATTTGATCTTATGATAAACCACAGTATTTTAGCTTGTATGTTGAGCCGACATGCTTCACAAAATAAAAGATAGCACATTTGCAACAGCTGTTTCCTGTTTATCGATGCACTGGACTCACGTAAACTGATATTTCCAGTTCATAATACCTCTAACATGCACCGAACTGTGCCAATGGAAAAGAGGCTTAATGTTTTTGAAGTACCGCTGTCCATCAGCGCTTTTGTGTTTACTGTGCATGAAGCAGGACCCCTGCACTGGCACATAGGTGTCCTACAAGTGCCTGCTCAAAACAATCACATATAGAGCAGAGTTTGCACAACAGAGTTTTGCATTTTTTAGATTTGATCTGGTCAGTGGCTCGTTATTTAGCAGTTTGGACAATGATTCTTCATTCAGGCTCTAACTGAAAAAGGAGAAAATTAAAATTAGTCAAATAGCGGAATGGTGGCAACTCTAGCCAAAGGACTGAACCAGGAAACCCTCAGTGGAAGGGCCAAATCAGTTCAGCCCAATTTCTGCACTCTAAATGTTTGATTAACACGTAGTATCAAGAATCTAATAACCCAGAATCAGAGTAGCAGTCAGTCAGTCTTGGGGCAGCTGTGACTATAGGTTACCACTTGCTCATGAGAACTTGCCCCAGATTCACCACTGGTCTCACACTGCAGTGTAATGTATGGAAAGTGTGTGTACAGTGTTTGAGGCCGTCTGTGAGGAGATGCCCAGAGCAAACCTAATCAGAAGCCATCCACCGTAAACCTCCTGCTCCCAAAATCTGGAAGCGTTTTTATAAACTGGAAACTTCTCCCCAAATGTCGGTGGGTTCAGATGGAGAGCAGGGACAAAGGAGCCCATTGTAACAAGGGGAGCCAGGAGCCGAGCTAAACAGGGACGCAGCTGGTAAACAATGCCTTAAATGTTACACAGTATAGCATTAAGCGTCCTGTACCTGATTTTTACCACCTGAAAAACGTGAAAAATAGAACTTGCTCTTGCAGTGGTCTAAAGTTTTTCGAAAAGTATTCCGATCATCCTAATGATTTGCCGTGATGAGTTTATAAATGCTTTTTAGAGACCAGAGTGAAGTTTGGCCTGGTGATGCTAGCATGCTAAAGGCGCACCAGCATTACTTCCTGATTCATAGACAATTAGATTACATTGCTTTTAAAATATATCTGTATTGGTGCAAGACATCACCTCCTGTCTTACTGTCCTTATGTCCACAGTGTCCCTCATGTCCCACTGTCCTCCTGTCCCTCCGATACCTTCACAGTCTTAAAGAGCCAAATGGACTAAACAGAGTATAAAATTGTGGATTATCAAACCAATGAGAAACCATTGTTATAATATTGAAAAGAACATTTAGAAGGAACTGTGTATTCTCTGCTTTACATCCATAGCTACAGGACTGAACTTAATGGGCCCATATCACGCCATTTTATTAAATTTTTTTCCTGCACTAGAATCTGGAATAATTTGGATAATTTCAGCCCTGCCACTCTCGACTGAACAAACAGTAAAAGGTAGCCATTAACTTGAAAACTCAGGCTTCATGACATCACAAAGTGGAACAGCGTTTTGAGCTTTGAAGATTTAGACAAACCAATAATAAATGATTACTCAAACATGTGTGAATGAAACAAAACACAAGTCCAGGTAACATTATAACATGGTTTAAAGATCACAAGAGTCAATTTTGAATAATATGAGACTCTTAAACCCTGACTCCAGAGCTCCTGTCCTCCTGATACAGATGCTGTGTCTTGAGGGTCTGGAGGGTCTGGAGGACCCCACAAGCCTGTCTCTGTGAGTAGAGGTCTGAGACTCTTTAGATGTGGATTGTGTCTCCTGAACATGTTCCTGTCCCAATGTCTCCCAGTTTGTCCTCCCGTCCCACTGTCCTGCTCTCTGCCCTATCCTCCTTTCACAATGTACCTTTGTCTCACTCTCCCCTGTCCACCTGTCCCGCAGTCCTCCTGCCCACAAGACGTCATCAGCATTCCCTGGGGGTATAATTCCAACTGTAGGCACTGCTCTGTCTGAAGCTCTGTTACTCAAGTTAGACTTTAATCTGAGACTTGTTTTAACACAATCTGCCAATAAAGAACTGACGTAGCTGAAACTACAACAGGTCAAATGATTTTGTACTGTTAAACAAGTCCCTCTCACATAACATTACAGTCACAAGCTAGCTAGTATTAATCATCAGTTTTTTTCAGTTACTCACTCATCTTACAAACACCTAAATAGGACCATGAACGCTCATATAGGTCACTGTCCCCCGTTCCTGCTACCCTCCAAGTGACAAAAGGTGTATGTTGACAATATGAAATGATTTGAGTATTTCTCTTTCTTGCATCGCTCCTTCAGATATGATTTAGTTTGTCTCATTTTTGTGTCCATCCTTTGAAAATTCCAGATTTGAAAATACAGATGTTCTGTCCAATTACATTGACGGACAGTTACACTCGAGTAGAAGTTTCCGCAAATACTTTTTTCATTCTTAGGTGAGTAATTTCTTGGAACACTACTTTGTACTTCTACTTGAGTAATATTATTTTGAAGTAACGTCATTTGAGTACAGTTTTTGGCACCTCTTTTCATAGTGCGACTGTGTCCTTTGGCAAGACCCTCAAGCCAGCGAGTCTGCACGAATGTGTTGTGTGAGTGAGCAGGTGTTTGGAGGGGCCATTGGCTTGGAGTAGCAGCCACACACCAAGACAGATGTGGCTTACCGTCCAGTAAACCAATACCATCAGAGCTGACACCTGATGCCAGTATTGATATCAGCGCAATATTATTTACACAGTGAAATGAAAAAGTTACACAATCTCCAAGCGATCTGTAGCCAGCCTTGAAATGTTTTTGAAAATCACTTGTTGGATACGGCTGCCAATACTACTACAGATAAGAGCAGATAGCTTTGTAAACACTTTGTTTTGCTTGGCATGATTTAAGGCAGTGTTGTGGCATTACTTTTCAAAACAACCTGCCAATTTAGCACGCTCCTGGATCAGTACGGCGAAGTGAGTCGAGATTTGGGTCACGGAGTTTGACATACGCTAACATCCAATTAGCAGCAGTAGAGACAGTTAGGTTAAGTCACCGCCGAGGCTAGAAACAACACAGTGCAAACAGCTCGATATCATTGATGTGTGTGTGTGAGAGACGACAGGGAGGAGAGCAGGACAGTGCCGGGGAATACCACAAAAGGAAGGATGAGCTCTGAAGAGTCACGGTCCTAGTTTAGTGCCTTGCCTGCTGCCATAACACAGGAATAACACTGAAACATATTGCAATAAACCTTTCCTGAAACTGCCTGGCTGTGTACCTGTGATTTTTTCCGATACCAGTAACTTAATAATACTTGCTTTTCGATACCAGTTCATGAATGGTTCTTTTTTAGGTGCCTGTATTTTTTAAAGAGTAAATTAATGGCCAATATTATTAACCCTCAGTCTTCCCTTTAAAAGAAATCACACTTAGGACCTTAAGGACATACATATCCACTTACAAAAACAGCTGTAAAATCATCATAGATTCATAATTTGTCATACTTTTTTTCAATCAAATCCAAAGATCTATCCCTGCTCTAATCAAAAATAGATTTTTTTGGAAAATGTATGTATATTTACCCCTTTAAATGCCTATGTGAAAACTTGAATTTCACATGTAGTGTACAAAATGTTTACCAGAAAACAAACCCCAGAATATAATGGGGACTTATAGACTAAAATTTGAAGTTGTTGGCATTTTTTATTTTTGTGTAGCATCAGTTTAAATTAGTTCTGAAACATCCTTCCCATTTGGACTTAACTAGGACTAAACCTGAGACTAAACTAAAACTAAACCAGGGACTAAACGAGGACTAAACTAGGACTAAACCAGGCGCTAAACTAGGACTAACCCTGGGACTAAACTATGACTAAACCAGAGGCTAAACTAGGACTAACCCTGGGACTAAACGAGGACTAAACAAAAGGCTAAACTAGGACTAACCCTGGGACTAAACTAGGACTAAACCAGAGGCTGAACTAGAACTAACCCTGGGAATAAACTAGGACTAAACCAGAGGCTAAACTAGGACTAACCCTGGGACTAAACTAGGACTAAACCAGAGGCTAAACTAGGACTAACCCTGGGACTAAACTAGGACTAAACCAGAGGCTGAACTAGAACTAACCCAGGGACTAAATCCGACCAGCACTATAGTACTAAGACTATCAGAGATTCACCTATATTTTGGGCAACTGGAACCATGAAATAGGTCCATTATGCATATTATATATCAGACAGAAGAGAAATACTTCCATATGATTGAAGTAGGTCAGTGGTACGCACAAGCTACTCATTGCAATAGCACTTAACGGGGCCCATAGAAAAGCCAGTGTGTGTGTGAAATGAGCGAGTGCTTTATTCAATCAGACTGTGCACACATGAGGAAACAGCAGTGTGCAAGGAGCAGAATACACCGCACAATCTGGAGTTTATATCACATTTGATCCGAATTCACAAATGTTTTTTATCATCTTGTAGTAGCCACCATAGCAAAATGAAAATGCCAAACCAAAACAGGTAGGCAAAGCTAGGCCTGTCACAATAATTACTAACTGACTTATCGTTCTATAAAAAACAGACAGAGCAATAATTTTTGTGGGTCAATATTTATCATGGCTACTTTTTCTAGTGGGAACTTTTTGTTATTTTCTATAATAACCCTCTATGACTCCTTACTAAAGTGTTTCATTTTGCAATTATTTGCAGCTATAAAGACAACAGTTTAAAGTGCATGCATGGAAGCTTAGACCACCCATTTTACAATAACATAGCTAACATCATTATATTTCAGATTTTGCACACACAAAAAAAAAACAAAAAAAAAACAATCTTGCATAGCTTTTAAATTGTGTGAAGTCCATAATTGAATTTTGATTGGATATGGCCAGCAGATATGACACTTTGGCCATACAGGTTTGGCCATTGTTAATATTATGGTTGCTAGGTAACAGTTACGGCATTACCTCTACAAGTTGCACAATAGTTATGATTATACTAATAAAAACAAATGAAAATTGCCAGAAAAAGAAGGACACAGCATGTGTGAATGAAATAAAACATAACTCTGGGTATATTTTTGATGAGGAAACAAACTGAATAATATGGGCACTTTAAATGAGGCGAAAAGCCATTGCATTAAATTAACTTCTGTCTGACCTGAGGAGGCTGCTGTAGTCTGTCTGCATAAACAGGAGACGTGCATCAGATTCCCGGGGTTTTCCTGAACGCATCATCCCCCCGGCCCCAAAGACACACACACACACACAGACACACACACAGGAAGCACATAATAGCAGACATTACACAGTAGGTGAGTGGAATGCACAACAGGCCCATGTACAAGCAGCTACACGCTTGCGCCGGGACACGCTACAGGACACGGGACAAAGACGTGTTTACCTGTGGGGATGGAGACAATAGAGGGCATTTGGGAATACTTCTGGGTAGGGCTGGAAGACTTGGGAAAAATATTTATATAGTATATAACTGCTAATCTTTCTGACAAGCACTGTGAATGTGATTAGATTTGATAATAACAGGATTCTGTACAAAGTTCAAATTTTAAACTCACTCTAAAGAATTGACAAAACAACTGAAATTTGAACTGGCAAACAAGTCCCAGAATCACATTTCAGGACATGTTTGTGCAGATCTAAACTACAGGGTTAGCAGTGGGGATGCACCAATCCGATACTGGTATCTGATATCGGCGTTGAAAATGAAAAATGTGCTGGATCAGATATTGGCTTTCAAATATTGGTTCTGCCGATATCCTGGTTTACCTGTAGTTGAGTCAGAAAGCCTCAAAATGTTTGAATTGTATTTACAAAAAGCTGTTCAGCAGTTACTTCTGGGATAAATAGTGGCTACATAACACATTTGGATCAGTTTTGTTTTATTTTATTCTTGTTTAAAGGAAATAATCTGCACTGGTATCGGTTGATATCAGGTATTAGAACTGAAAAAAGCTGGATCCCTAGTTATACAGAATGAGAGAGGATATTTTGTTATATGTGGAGGGAATTATGGTACTTCAAAAACTGCAGCCTTAGTAATTTGCTAATGGTGTTTATTCAAATTGCACTAATCTTAGCCATACTCTTGTGTACCTCTCTGTTCATATTTCACATTTTATGTACTTAGATGTTCCCTACAACTGCTGCTCCCTTATCAAAAGCAAAGCAGAGTGGTGTTTTGTTTCATTCATGTGTGAGTAATCCTGCATGCTGAGGCAGATAATGCACTGATCAACTGACTTATGTCATGAAGTCTTAGAGGGTCTCCTCATGGAAAAGCAGGTCTATGTTTTTAAAGTCCATACACCCTCACCTGACTCTTTATGCCAGACTAATGTTTTAATTGACTGGACTGTCTGTTATCTTCATATATTTGTTATATTTGTTCAGATCACATTAACCCGATATGTTGTTGCCTAGATAATGATAAACCTGGATAATATTTTAGGTTTATTGTACCATTTTTTTCCATGTATTTGAGTAAATTCATCTAGCCCCTGTGCAGATATAGCACATCAAGTCAAATAAGTCCATTGTGTACTGTCTGCATCGAATTATAATGCATTTTATTATCTGAGGGAATTTGGGAGGGAAAGTTGTGAAAAGCGCTTATAAACTCATCGTGGTGAATAATTAGGATGTTCGGAATGCATAAGGTAAGTGCTGAATAACTCTGAACCACTGCAAATTGTTTAAAATAAAATAGTTCTGTTTTTCACCTTTTATAGACAGTACAAATCAGGTACCGCGCCTGTAAGGGATCAAATCTGTCTGGTTGAGATTACAATGAGCTTCATTTGGAAAGTTCACAGTCTGGGTAACTAAAAATAATACTTTGATTACATTTTGCACAACCAAACAGATTACTCAAAGCATAACTGGAATTATTGTGTAACTTTAACTTAATTAAACATTCCGACTACACGGTTGAGACCTGTTTAAGGCTGATTCACTCTTCAAAGAACCTCCACATCCGAAGAGCTGCCCTTCGATTAACGTGTCTGTGGATCCTGGAACTCTTGACCTACCTTAGCTTAGCATTTCCCTGTTTATATTGGCAGATGTCACAATGAGCCTCTATGACTAACAGTGTGTTTGCTCACTTTAATTGGTTTGTCAGTGAAATCTAAATCCCGAGGCAACGTTGTTTAAATGAAGACATTAATCTGTTTAAGACTAAGACTTCTTGTCCAATAAAACAAATGAAACTAAATAAATGCAATATAGATTTGTTTGATACATTTTAACATTCAGACAAAGCAATAGACCCTGGGTTTGTGTCGTCACACCTCATAGAATTTTCAATGAGCCTAATGTTAAACCAATAGAGATTTTTATGATGCTAAATACTGGCCTTAGTATTCAAAAGTACTGTGACACTATAGAGTGAAAGAAGTGACCTAGCAGTTTAACGCTTTCCTTTACTTTTTAACATTTTGGCTAATATACCTCTACGAGACTCATGCACTACTACCACAAACATGGTGGATTTCCATGATAACGGCCGTTTTTTGACATTCTTTCATGAACTCTACAACGTCTCCATGGAGACAAGCAGGAGGTGGAGCCACTCGAAAAGTTACACTGCAAAATATTCACAGCTACCACAACAAAAGATGGCTATGAATTAAAGGAACTGTATGCAACTCTTACTGCTTTAAAGACATGGGACTACAAGCACAGCTGAACCATTCTCAGTTTATGGACAGGCCTCATGTGAAAGCTCAGAATCTCCAGAATGCACTCACTAAGCTGCAGAGGCTGCACTAGCACTGATTCATGATTGATTGCAGGTGCTGGGGTTAAGCTAGTGACAATTCAAATTAGCGAGCTGTAGGATCTTGCAACTCAAATGAGCGACTATAACAAATCAACATTCCTATTGTTATAAATAAAAGCTCTATTTGATTTGAACATGTACCTTTTATCTGGGGACAAAGACAGGTCATGTTTCTGGAATTTAAAATATAAATTATGTACACCCTCCTTTAATAAGCTGGATAGGAAGTGAAGGCAGCAAGGACACAAGGAGGCGCGGAGTGAGGAGAGGAGTGAGGAGAAGAGCCGGCTGCCAGAGTAGTAGTAAGTTCACTGGGGTCACATAAACTCTGCTGTTAAATCTCCTTGTTGTGATTTTGAAAGCACCAACTAAATGTAAACTAAGGAGCGCTGTGTGCTAACATGTTTATCAGTAGACTTCCGCTAAACTTCGTACACTGCTGCTTTAAAGCATGGAAAAGCTAGCGTTGCAGTTGATTTGAAGATGGTTGACAGATGCAGTGAGTGGGTGCTAGCGCTTTGTGTACATTATGCACAGAAGACGGATCCGGCAGGTCTCAGCGTGTCGGCTCTGTTAGCTGTCTGTTCCTCTTTGCACGTGTTAGCTTAATGACAAGATCAAAGCACAGCTCTCATAAACTTACAAAAAATCTGATGCATGAAAACAAAGATGGCTCTGCCTACAAATCTTGTCAAAATCACAACAACGTCTCCTCTAAGAAATCTACAAAGGTATTATACTTAGAAATTTGTTTTTTTCAAGGTAAGTATTCTTTTTCCCCAATGCAGTTCTTTAAGACCATGTTCTAACCTGATCCTGAGGCCTAACCTTAACCAAATACCAGTCCCTAAACCTGACCCTAATCCTAACCCGAAACCTGAAAACAATACATGGTGATGCACCATGCACTAAAGCAAAGTTGTTTGGAAGTTGAGAAAAATGCACGTCAGAGATGTTTTTTTCCAAATGAATTGAAATGGCAGGTGACGAGCTCAGCGCACTGGAGGAGCTTAGAGTAGAGCTGCAGCTCCTCTCCATGTGGAGGAGCTATCTGAGGTGGCTCGGGCATCTGTTCTGAATGCCTCCTGGACGCCACCTTGGAGAGGTGTTCCGGGCATGTCCCACCGGGAGGATGCCCCGGGGAAGACTCTGGGCATGTTGGAGGGACTATTAGCTGGCCTGGGAATGTCTCCGGATCCGCCTGGAAAAACTGGAAGAAGTGTATAGAAAGGGTAGCCTAGGCATCCCTGCATAGACTGCTGCCTCCGTGACCCATCCCAAAATAAAGAAGGTAAGGAAGAAAGGAAAATGGTTGGATTTTTGCAGTAGGCTAATTAGCATTTAGTGAAGATAACTTATTTGGTGTTTGCTACTAGTTTAGGAGGACCATTGAGGACTGGCTTCATTTGCTGTTTCATTGACACTTTCTAGCACACCCAGGCTAACATTGTAAATATTTTTGTTCTTAATGTTTTGTCTGGTAAAATAAAGTTGAAATAAAAAAAATGCTAAAGTTCAAACAGGCCAACAAGCCGTATTTAAAATGTGAAAAGTACAGGTTCACATCAGCTCCCTCCTCCTGGCTGTGCTCCTGCTCTGGCTCTACCCGCAAAGGACATTAGATTATTGGGCGCAGTAGTGGCAAACAGGGTGAGCTGAGGTGACCGCTACACTTTGGCACTGTTTTCTGCGGCGTAGGCACACAGGGGTGACGCAACCGGATCACCACAGGATTTGGGATTCTACCAAAACTGCTTCCGCTCACAAAACCTTCCTAGACAAAAGCTGGACCTAATACACATAAGATAAGAAAAATATAAGAATAACTAAATGTATTTACCGTACTGTCCTTACTGAACTGGATACCGCACATACCTGCAGCTTTTCATTATAATCTATTGTCAGGGGTGGAAAATAATTACAGGTGCAAATATAAGTAGATTTTTGGGGTAATTGTACTTTTTAAATAACTGTAGATTTGGGTAATTGTAGATTTTTAAACCTGTGCTTATACTTGAGTAAAATTTTAGCCATGTAATAGTAATAAGTTACATTTAAAATCATACTATTTACCAAGTACTGCAAGAGTCCCAAAGACCCCAAAGCATGACTGTCTCACTCCTTTCTCTGCTCCTCTATACTTACCAGTGTTGTCATGATCCTAAAATTTCAAACTCGATTTTGATACTAAGGAACAGAATCGATTCTCAATACCAATTCAGATGCCACGATGATAATAAGAAACACTTTTTCTTTAGACAATAAAATGTGATTTTCAACAGTAAATCATATTTTTTTTTATGGTAGGTCCTCTGGAAGGGCCAGGATGTTCTGTACCTATTCATATCAGTGCTAAGTACAGCCCCGTAGTGTGGCCTAAGTGAGCGACCTGAGGGAGGAATGCAGCAGAGGGCAGGAGGGGAGTGTACAAAGGTCAAACACTTGTTCGTTTGGTGGGTGGCTCATTTTAAGGAGACATCTGCCTCAAACATCAAGAAAACGGCATATGATTATCTAAAAAGTCCATTTCAGAAGTGCTAACAGGGGGAGAGATGCTTCTTAAGTGTGGAATTGTTTGAACTACTATTTCACCAAGTAAAATGTTAAGTTTCCTAGATGATACCAAGGTAAGTAAGTCGTAACTCTTGAAGACATGTTAAAAATGTGTTTTATTATTGTACTTTTTGCATTGTTACACACAGCCCATATTGTATGTTTTGTACTTGTATATCAAAGTCTATTTTAACCTATTTTAATGCATACACTTAGCTTTATTTGCGCATAGATTGTATCATTATTCTTTGTTTAATGTTGCATTGTATCGCCAGAGAAAGTTCCTGTTTGTGACAATAAAACTGATTCTGATTCGGAGACGGTCAATTTTAATTACCAAATATATGATTGATCACAAAAAAGTTGACAGATATTGATATCAGATCCAATGAGTCCACACTTAGACCAATGTAATGATAATAATAATAATAATGATAATAATAATAATAATACATTGGTTACATATATTGCTTTTCACAGTAACTCAAGGACGCTTCACAACAGTTTGACACTGTCATGATTCGCCTGCTCCTGTATGTATCCTGTGCTCTCCTCCCCCCTCCCACGCCTGCCTGACTATGGAGCTGGGCGGAGCTCCCAGTCCTTCCCATGCGCACCTGCAACTTATCAGAGTGATCACCTCCACCTGCCGTGGGTTTAAGAAGGACTGGGAGCTGACATTCGGTGACAGATCATCTGCGTGTCAAACGTGACTACTCTAGCTCTGTTCTTGTTGCTCTTTGCCTGTTACCTTGCACTTATTGGATTATTTTTGTGACCCTCCAGAATCCTGCCTCCTGTTCCGCCAGCTCAGCTGCCTCTGCTCCATCCTGAACCCCGCTCCTCACTGGTATCGTTGCCTTGTTTCACCTGTTTGTTCCCGTACACTGGACCCTGCTCTTCACCCTGCTCCCCGTTCTGAGAGAGAGACTCTACCGACTTAGTTGCACTTTGATTATCACACTTGTAAATAAACACTGTTAAACCGCTCCCTGAGTCGTGCGTGTTGGCCCGCATATTCAGACATTGTTACAGACACAAAAGAAGGACAGGGCAAACAAAAACAAGTAATGAGGAAGAGGTCATTTGTGGGGGTTATATTATGCATTTACAATTTTATCAATGCTTTTCACTCTATAGAAGGTGAAAATGTAAAAATTATAAGACCTTTCGGTGTATGTGACAATTTATGCTGAGTGCACATAACTCCACAGAACACCTTGGACACAGCTGAGACAAATATCTCTTAAGTCTCCATCACTACAGCCATACTCCAGTGTCTCCTCTGTATATGACCTCATGTACTCATGTAGTCAATAAACAGTAAATGCTTTGTTTGTACTTCACTGCTGATACTCCGCTCCTCTTCCTCTTCCTCTTTTCCCACAACCCCCTCCCGCACTGTCGATGAGCCCGCGTTTGGCACTCCTCTGCTGGGACAAGGGCATGAATGAAGCATCCTGGCCCGATGCCCGCGAGCCTGTGTGTGGAATTGGGGGGCTAAGGGGGGAGAAGAGGGGAGGAGGGGGGAGGGGAGGGTGGCGGGATGGAGGGAGGAGGACGGGGGGCGGATGTGAGCGGAGAATCACTGGCCACGGAGCCTGCTTCCTGTCCCCACAGCCGGGGATATGAGCTGTTAGCATTTAAGAGCTTCCGACTGGCCTGTGAGCACGGGCCATGAGAAACACCAAATAGTGGAGCTGTTTGTAAGAGGAACCAAGGAATACAGCACATATATAGACTCTAAAGACCGAATGGCTGCTTTGGAAAATCAGTTGAACAGAGGTATTTCTTTAAAGGAACTGTATGTAGCCTCCAATATTACAGTTTTTTTTAAAGGTACAACAGTCACAACTGAATATGGGTTGCCTGTGCCTTAACCTGCAGGACACATACAAGTTATTCTCATTCTCAGTTTATGGACAGGCCTCATGTGAAAGCTCAGAACCTCTAGAATTGTCACTGAGCTGAGCCAAAAACACAAAGAACCAAAACATAAATCATCATGTCCAATGTTTTGTAATTAAGAATAATTCAAGAGTTAAGAATAAATCAGCATTACAGTTATTATGAGTTGATTCCAACATCTTTACCTCACACAGAGAGGTCACGTTTATGGAATTTTAAATCAAAATCATACATACAGATCCTTAAAAGGTTGTTAAGTTAAGAACGATGGAAAGCTGCAATAACTATAAAGATAAAATTGACAGGTAGACCTCCATGACTGCCTGTACCTGTTGCTGTTCTGGAGCAAGACACTACACCTGTGTTATCTCTGTGTGTGAATAAAAAAAAAAAAAAAAATCCCGTGTAAATGAGCATATATTTTTATGAAAAAGCTGCTTAGTAACTATATGTAATAAAAATTAAGACCTTTTGTGATATTTGAATATACTACTTTCACCTGTTTTCAAACTGTTCAGTTAAATTAAAGCTGCACCTTGTTACTACCGTGGAACATTGCAGACAAAGCAGTAACATCTCCATGGGGACAAGCAGGTAGTGGACCCTCCATCAGAAAAGTTATATAATTAAAACTGTAAAAGCTGTAGGTCTACTAATCAAACTTAAACTTTGATTTAACAAATAGGTTAACACAAAACACAAAAAGTGTGTCTTGCCCCAGTACAGATATATTGTATAAGCAGATCTTGAGGTCAGAATAAGTCTGCTGTGTGCTGTCTGCATCTAATTGTAAAGCACTTTATTGTTTGATAATCAGGAACTGTGATGTTAGCATGGTAGTTGTTAGATTCTACCGTGACAACAAACGCTGCTGTGGTCTCTGAAATCTGTGTAACGATGATGATGCGTAAAACTCATCGTGGTGAATAATTAGGATGTTCTTAATACAGGGTGGCCCAAAAGTCACTGACACTTTTAAATCTTCAATAGCTCCTATAATTCTTAAGTTATACTCACCAAATTTTAGCAGTAGGTAAACTGAATGTTCAGAGATTTTTGGCAATATATACGGTTATAATTTTTCACTTACACTTAAACTTATCACTACTCAAACTAGGGGAAGTAAAAAATTATCTAATTTTAAAAAAATAATGTTTTTTAAGTGTCCACCATTTTCAGTTTCACACTGAATAGCCTGATCCAACACACTTTGCAGAACATTTGAAAGTATTTCCGGGCTTATGGCTCTTATTTGATCCTCAATATTGCGCTGTAAGTCGTCTATTGTCTGAGGTTTATTCACAAACACCTTTTCTTTAAGACAGCCCCACAGGAAGAAATCAGGACTAGTCAGGTCTCGGGAGATCACATACTGCCCCCTGTCTTTGAAAACCACTTATTATTCCTTTAATGGCATTTACACTTGGGGCATCTCTGGTATTAAAATGTCGACAGTAACACCGCTGGGTTTCTGAATTTGACCCATGTGACTCAAATTACCACTGTACAATGAGGGTTTGTTCCTCGGTGCTATATTTGCTCATATTAATGTCGGAAAGGTCGTTCTAAATGCTCTGGAAAAATAAAATAAAAATATTTAGAAACAAAAGAGTTGTGCATTTTTTAACTGTCAGTGACCATAAGTGAGGAGTAACTTTGGACCACTACAATTTTTTTTTTTATGTTTTTAAGACACTAAGAATCAGCTACAGTGCCTTTAATTAACATATTTCTCCAAATCTGCAGGATTACAGAGGATCTTGACTATAAATGTAGTCTCTTGCAGTATTAATGTTGCATTGACTGTTACTGTGAAAACTACAATTTCACACAAAATTTCACAACCTAAATATGTAGTTTCTGTATATCAAGCATTTAGTGTTGAAATACCAAAGTAAATAAGGAGGTGATGACCCCAAGCGCTAGTTTAACCGCATTAGTGACACTGGCCTCTTGTACTATAACTACTGTATATAGATGTGTGCGTATGCAGCCTATAGCTTGGCCTGCAGTTCCCCTCTTTATCCCTCACCCTTGCTCTGAGTAAGCTCGCAGGAATTTGTACCTTCTATACTTAAAGGGGCAGGCACATTCCACTGCTCATACACGCACGCTCCCACGCACGGCACGCACACGCCCCTTTAAGTGAGTACGCAAATCACAAACAGTCTGCGGACGCCATTTTCTATGACCGCCCGGTGACAGGAAAATTGTGTACAGTACAGGGAGGAGGAGGAGGAGGGAGGAGGGTATTCAAGTTCTGCCACCAGATTCATTTGTATTTCGTAGTTTACATTTGCCGTCGACACTCTGTAAGCAAAAGTAAGAACAGATTTCTACAAGGTTAAAATGCAAAAACAGTAAAGCCAAGTCTTCCCAACAAAAGATAAATACCAAAGTTTGCATAATTAAGCACTTTATAATAACTGTGCATTAATAAAGAACAAAGACTTCAATTCATAATGAACAGATTAACTTTTCACTAACTCACCTGTATGTTAGTATGTAAGCAGTTTCCTCATAATGAATATGTTCACTGAAATAATTCAAGTTTACAGTATATAGAGACACATGGCATGTTTTGTTTTGTTTTTTTTTTTATTTTGGTTGTATTTATGCACTGACAAATGTGTCCTTATAGTGAGTGGGCTTGCATCTCCACAAACCTGATTTATTTATTTTTCCTTTGGTACCCTACTACAATTTCCTGATGAATTTTCATATAAATTTGAACTGCACCACAGGATTCTACTCATGTGCAGAGATGTATGTTTTCAAATTTTACTGTTAGGACCTTGAGATGGACAAAATTCAAAAAAAAAAAAAAAAAAAAACTTCACAGATTTTGAAGTTTTGAAGGACTTTCTTATATAGTCTGAATTTATAATAGAATGAAAACAGTGGACAGATTTAAAATTTAAAAAAACATTTAAATCTGGCATTTTTTTTTTTTTTTTACATCTTATTTAAAAATCTAGCAAATGTTTTGATATTAATATAATACAGCAGGCATAATTTCAGTTTTTGAAATGATCCCGCTCCTTAGAATGTTCCAGAGTAAATAAATGAACTAAGTGAGTGTGACGTCACCTATATAGTTCCAGCTCCAGTCAAATGAAACTCATCGAGGCTAGAAGTTATAGAAGTGAACTGAGAACTATAGAAGTGAACTGAGAAACCGAGATCCATATTTGGAATTCTGGCCATGAGTATCATAGAAGCCAAACGCCAATCCAGAGAGAGGCTGTTGAAGGTAACCCTCCTTCCTGCCCGCACCACTGGTTTAGCACCTGATTTGTCTGTTATTAATGTTCAAATATATAAATAAAAACACCAGGATCATGTAGAGCGGGTTAATACAAACATTTTAAGACCAAAATGATGAGCCTGACAGCACCAGTCACAGAGAGAGGGATGTCCGTTTTTCAATAGAAAGTGAATTGGACCCAGAGTTGTTGGAGCCGGAAGCGCGTCCATGATCACTTCTTATTTGGAAATGTGCTCCAGAGAGAGAGCGAGAGAGAGAGAGGAAGGAGGGGGGTTGGGTGAGAAAGGAGGAGAAAGGGGGGAGTGCAGTAAACAGAGACCCAGCCGGTGAGTCTGCGGTCACATTCCTCCAGTTAATGTGTCCTCAGGTTAGACACACCTGCAGCCCCTCCCTCCCTGTGAAAAGTACATTTTAAGAAGTAGTAGCCATTTGAGAGTTTGTTGAAAGAAGCATGCAGCCAATCAGAGCGCTCCTTTTTTAACAACCGCGGATAATAATTAATAGCTCATAACTCAAAGCTAGTTTCAGGTACAAACTGTCCTTCTATGTCTGATATAGTGTTCTTACTAAAGTTATTCAGGAAAGGTTCATTTCTGTCCTGTGAATGTGACTTTTTTCACCTTGATACTTGCTCAAATGAGTATCTAGTTTCGATACTAGTTTTAGTATCGATTAGTATCTGATTTTCGATGTTTGACAACCCCAACTGACTGAGTTATGAGTAGAGTTAATGCCAGGATGATGACAGATGCTGACCCAGAGTTTAAATGTGCGGTAACATTAAGATATGTTTCGTTGGCTAATATTAGACATGTGCATAATTGATCAGTGTAGCTGAAAGACTCTGTGGTACTTTTTGGAGACACGGCTACGGCCACTCGTACTTGGACCCATGTACTTGGTCTCACTGATTTGATCTGCACGTCGAGAAGTCGGACACTACCGGAACGATCTTAAATATGCGCATGGGACGATTTAAAGGTTAGCAAATGTTTAAAAAATCATGGGACTGAAAGTACATCAAGAAGAGAGCAGAGGAGGCGGAGTCGGACAGGACAGGACGGAAGAGGATAAGGAGAGGTGGAGGTGTAGGAGAAGAGGAGGAGAAGGAGAGGAAAAGGAGGAGGAGAGGATGTGGAAGAGAAGGAGAAAGAGGAGGAAAAGTAGAGGAGGAGAAGAAGAAAAGAAGAGGAGGAAAAGGAAGAGGAGAGGAGGAGGAGGAGGAGGAGAGGAGGAGGAGGAGAGGAGGGTGTCTTGTGTGTCACTGTTTACTGTGCAGTTTGTGTACATGACATTTGGGTGGCATTTCTCCTTACAGTCCCTCCCCCTTCCTCTTCTCAGCCCCGCCCCTTCCCCTTTAGCCCCGCCCCCTTCTCCATTCATCATAGACACTTTTATTCTTCCTTGTACACTTTTTTTTATCAGATTTTGTTTTTTGTTTCTGTTATTGCATGTGTTGTATTTATTTATTTAACCTATATTTTTTTTTATTAATTAGCTATTTCATTAAAGAGAGGGTATTCTGCAAAATGTATTTTTTTGGAGCTTTCTACCATGTTATAACGTTGTTACATCATAAAAAACATGCCTGAAATGTTTTAGATTTCATCCATAAATGTTTGAGTAATCTTGCAATCTCTCTCGGGCACTATTCAAACTCTCCTCACGTTTGCAAGATTCTGTCCAATGCTCACCCCACAAGCCTACATCCCGCATGCTCCCACATGCCTCTTTTCCAAGAATATACAAAAGCAGGACAAAACTCAACACAACAGCTTGTCAAACCTGATGCAATGTGCTGTAGTTTCATTAGCGGGATGCACGCTGATTGTGTTGTGATAACGCTCTAAAAGTGGAGTGACTTAACATGGAGAGAAAAGGAAGGGGGGACTCAAGACAATCAAAACTAAAAGTAAATCTTATTAAACATGTTAATACTTTATTTCCAGCAAATTTGCATTTTCAAAGCAAAATACGTTATGTGTTTGCTATTAATACCCCAAACAAGTAAAATACCTCCTCTTTAATTACATTCAAAGACCACTGGAATGACTTATTGGATTTTTAGTTTGGGAATTTTTGTTAAATTGTTTTTATAAAGCATTCCAATATGTGCATGACCCAATATGAAAAAAAATACATATATTTTAAAAATTTGCTATAAAAATATACAGTGAAGTGTATTCCTCAAAGTATCTACTTGTGTCCTTTCAGCTAATCTAAGTGAGGAGCTAGGAGGTAGGAACTAGGAGGTAGGAACTAGGAGGCTGGGGAGGGGTGATGGTGGTGGCGGGGGGTTTTGTTTGTTGTCGCCCTGTGAAGTCAGGAAGCCCCCAGAGGCAGCAGTGAGTAGTGCGCGCAGACAGACATGTACTGTAGTGTAATTAGAGAGAGAGAAAACCGCTGCTCACCCGCCCGCCCCTCCACCAACATCTGTACTGCACGAAAACAAGGCAATTATGCAGCGAGGGGAGGAGGGAGGGAGTAAGAGAGAGAGAGAAGGGACAGGGGAGCGAGAGGAAGGGAGGTGAGAGCAAGAGAGAAGAGACAGAAGGGGAGGAGAAAAAAGAATGAGAGCTCAAAGGAGGAAGAACAGGGAGAAAGAGAGGAAGAAAAGGAGCGAGGAACAGAGAAAACAAGAAAAGGAAGGATCAACTAGTCTTTGAAGAAAACAAGCCAAAAGATAGAATGTGTGCACGGAACCGGGAACTATGGGAGGAAAAAATCGGGTACAGGGCCTCTAACAGGGTTCCCACACTTTGCTTGCGATCATTTTCTAGGACTTTTCCAGGACATTTTAGGTTACGTAATCACGGCATCTACAAAAAGATGTAGTCTAAGACCTGATGTCCACAATTATAGCAAATGAATTACACATCAAGGCAAATACACTTCATTTAGTTATGTAGATCACCAACAACATTTCTAGTGGAATTCAAATTACACACAGAACATTAAACCCAATCGTTCTGACCTACATTAAACATGCAAGTGCTTAAGTGTTGACGACTCATCCTCCTCATTTGAATGTCAGTCTAGTGTTGTAGTAGAAAATAAAGAATGCCTGTATGTGGCACCAAGATCCTCAGAAGCTGGTAAGACACAAAAGTGTAGGTGGGTTTGTGGGTCTTCACTCAAGAGATTTTGCAGAAAAGAGGTGTAATTTCCTGAATTTTGGTGGATTTTTGAGGAGTTCAGGGAGCCAGCCCTCCAGAAACTCCCATGTTAGTGTAAGTGTATGCAAACAGGGGATGTGCTGAAGCAAATGTAAGGAGCCTAACTCATTCATCTGAAGGGAACCTTACCAACAACATAGTAACATAAATATGAAGACATGTTAGTCCTGGTCTAAGCCTCATTTGGATTTTGTGCAGGTTAAGAGCCAGTACTGATTAGTCAGGGTCTATGGTACAGTCTGGGTTTGGTCTTACACTTCACATTTTCTTGGCTTTTTGCTTAACAGCGTGCATATAAGCAGGACTTGATAGCCCATAGTTTTTAAACCAGACAAATGGAAAACTATATCCCATAAGACAGACTCACAACAAGGTACACAGCACAACAAGCAGCAACCGGCTCGAAAGATAATACAGTTTCTTCTCTTCGTTGGAACTAGGGATGCACCGATACAGACACCAGCATCGGGTATCAGCCGAAACCAGGTGCCAGTACTTATACTCGTCAATGTACTGCCGATACCACCATGACTACGATGCATTTTAATTTGACGCTCACAGTTCGCTTCTCAGCAGTGAGCTCTGAGCAGAGAGGAGACGATCATGTAGAGTTCACATTAACATTACTACTATACTACATTACTGCACATTATTAAGCTCAGCTTTAATCATATGTGACTCTCACATGAACTATGGAAATATTTAGGACTCTTAAAGATTTTTATAGCTCAGTGCAGTTCTTGTAGCTAAGTGATCCTTGTGTTTCTTTGGTTTTGCATGCACTGTGACTTATAATAATTGACAAACAAATTTAACGACTGAATATAGCAGATTCAGAGCTTTTAAAAGAGCATAGCATGCACATATTGGTCAAAGTAAGAAGACACTCACTATTATACTAAAAGTGGTAGAAACCCTGAAAAAAACAATGTTTGGTATCGGTTCTCGGTAAATGCAAATACTTAAAATGTATTTGGAAAAAGTGGTATCGGTGTCTTCCAAGGTGGAACCAATTGGAATAAACCCCAACCACTTTAGTATTCTGCCCAACAATGGCAAAATACACAAATAAGTTATGTTTGCAACTTTCCAGCAAGAATTCAAATATGCAAAATTCACAAAATCTCAAACCAAACCCAGCTTAAAAACACTGGTCTGTTCAGCCATTTAAAAAATATCCATAGCCATTTTTAATCACAACTGTACCAAATGTTGTTCAGAACAATGACACACTAGTCTATATTTGCATTCAGAAATAGGCTGTGTTCTAAATGACTGATTTCTCGGTTATTTAGCTAGTGCAGCAAAATTTTCTCCAATTATGATAAATGATTCAACTTATACACAAAATCCTCACATGGTGTTAGGAGAACAAGGAGAACATAACTTGAAGAGACTGTATGTAGCCTACGCTTTTTAAAAAGTACTACATTTACAGCTGAACCTGGGTTGCCGGTGTCTTAACTTGCAGATAGAGGATATATAATCACATAAATACATACAGTTTTTCTCATTCTCAGTATATGGACAGTGCATGTCTCATGTGAAAGCTCAGGACTCACTGAGCTGCAGAGGCTGCACTATTAATGATTGATGATTCGCTGCAGGAGCTGGGCTTTACATTGTAATGATTCCGATCAGAGAGTCTTTTTATGTTTAAACCAACTGAATTTCAGCATTGAAACTGGCAACCCAAATAAGAGACTCATGACTCATTCTGCTTTCTGACTGGATAAATGTCTTGACAACCAAAACAACATAACATATTTAACTTGACCACAATCTTCAGTGTTTTTGTAATTAAGAATAAATCATTACAATTGTTATCAGTAAAAGTTCTATCTGATTTGAACATGTTTACCTCATATTTGGGGACACTTATCGTGGTCATGTTTATGGAATTTAAAATCTAAATCTTACATATAGCTCCTTTAAAAGATAAATGATGAAAAAGGCTAAGTAGCAGTCAAAAGCATCTTAATTAGGCATATACAATATCTGCCTGGCATTGTGCATTTTGTCCACTCAAAACTCAAAATTTTAAATTAATATATTTAATTCCTAACTGTATCTTCCCATTAAGGAAGCCAAGCAAAATGGCTGACCACTGCACGTCCTCTTACCTTTCTGACAGTGGTTGGAAGTCCAGCAGCGGTAGTTAAAGTTGTCGTTCAAACCGCTCCTCTTGCAGATGGAGCTGTCCTCCATGACACCCAGGCACATGTTGTCGCACTCTTCGGAGTCCTTATTCCCATTGATGATGTTGTTGCTCTCCTCCTCCATGATCTGAGACCAGTCCAGCGAGTCCAGGTAGCACAGCTCATTGTTCTTCTCCACGCGGATGGCTCCTCGGGTGATGTTTCTCAGATTGTACAGGCCAATGTCCTTCAGGCTGGTCATCTCGTAGATCACTAGGGCGTAGTTGTAGAAGAGGTTGCGCCCGCGGATGACGGTGAGGTTGGGGAACAGGGTACTCAGGGTGCTCAGGCCCGACACGCGGAACAGGAGGAGGTAGTCCGTGATGATGGTGAGTTTGGGGAAACTGAGGGATCGCAGCTCCTCCTGGTAGGTGTTGGAGATGAGGAGGATCTGTAGGTACCCCTCCACCACAGTGCAGTTCTCCAGGCGGTGCATATCAGTGAGGTCGTTCCGGATGTCAATGCTCGGAGCGCAGACTGGAAACAGGAGAGGAGAGGGGTTAGAGGGAGTGAGGTAGAGGTGGTACAGCTTATACTCAAGTCACTTTTTATTAGAATTGTTCTTTTTTTCAGGCACCAAACTTTTACTCCTACTTGAAATATTTTGACAGTGTAGACGTCTCAGTTACTCTTCCTACTAAGCTAAGATTGACATACTATATAATTCAATTTTAATTTTAAACAATACTCAGGCCTCTGGATAGACATGTTTGTAGAACCACCTTCCTATAGATTAGCATGTAAAGATTTCCATTATACTAATCTCCTTTGCGCTTTTTAATCCTGTTAGCTGCGATTTTACTTCGGCATTTGGCGACTATCTCTTTGATACACTCGCAATGCAACACAATGATAAAAATAATCAGTTACACTTTGAAATAACATTGTGTACTGGAATGCCCAGGTTTTATCAAGAGAAAATCTTTGCTCAGGGTCAGAGGAGGTATAAGTATTTGACATTACACCAGATGTTAATTCATTTCACATAACATTTTCCTTTTGTGAAATTGTATTGTGATCACCTTAGATAACCCAGGCATTTGAACGCACACTCGAAACCACAGCACCGGCGCGTCCCCGCACTCCAATAAAAGACATGTATTATTAATTCTAATTAAGTGGAGAGCACTTGAGGGAGCAGCGGATTCACATCGTGTTTGGCTATTATCGCTGTACACACAATCCCAAGGTAAACATCAGCCCACGGTAGTTTCACCTGACTGCAGAAAGCATCCAGAAGGAGGAATGGATCTATAAAAAATAAATCACGTATTGATTGGATTTTATCTTTTTTTTCCAAAAACAAAGAAAATAGAACGGCTTTGGTATTGATTTTAGCTATGCAAGATTAATCACAGTCAAATCAAAATCGCAGTTTGTATGAACACAATTAGTACATCAAAAAGCTGCATTTTTATTTTTTTTTTTTTTTATAATTTCCTCCACAAACAACAAAATCCATCTGCTGATTAAAAACTGTAAACCTGTAGTTTAGATTTGTACAACATGTTCTCAAATGTGATTCTTGTATTAGTTTGTCAGTTCATATTTCAGTGCTTTTGTCAATTCTTCTGGACATGTTTAAAAAGTGAACAGAATCCTATGATTGAAACATAAATCTAATCGCAAATCTAATCAGAATCACAATGTTTGTCAAAAAAAATCACAATTCAATATTTCCCCCAAATCAATCAGCCCTAATTGATTTCGTAGACTTAAACAAGACTGGCATGAACTCGTTATCAATCATTTTGCAAACATCACCAACTACCCAAACACTCTTACTTATGCTTGTGAAGTGCACTGCCTAAGGACACAACAATGCTAACACTGCTCTGGAGTGGAATTCGAACCTCCAAACCATTATAGGACAGCTTGTCTGTCACCTGAACCTCCATCACCCATGGTTACAAAAAGAGAGCGTGCCCTAATCAATGCTTTCTTTGTAAAAACGAATGCTTGACAGAAGACATATTATGCCTGTGTCTCTCTCTGTAGTTATAACCCATGACACCCGTGGATGAGTATGTTATAGTTTGGACATTTTAAATCACTATATTGATTTAAAACTTCCGTGATAGAAAACTATAGTGACTGATGGGGGCTGACGTTGCCGTAACTGTCATCACAACAGAGAGCTGCATGCTGCTGGCCCCTCCTGCACATCACGCTGGCGAAAATTACTATGCAGTGCTGCCGAATCCTATGTGTACAGCCAATTCTGAATATAAAATTGGAGAATGTAGTAAGTGAGTGGGCGTGTCCCAGTGGCGATGAAAACGGGGGTAGACTGGAGCAATGATGTCTTGAATACAGTAGTAAAAAGATTACTCAAACATGCATTCTCTTTAAATACAACTTCAAGACAGTAACAAAGAAGGACTTGTACAGCGCTGTCCAAACTACGGCCCAGGGGCCAATTGCGGCCCTCAGACCAAATTTTGTTGGCCCCCATGCCTCCTCCTAAACTGGTCCAATTGATCAGGACTTATTTTTTATTACAAACTGAAGAGATTCTACCTCTATAACCTGAATAAGATCAAATTGCATTATGACACAGACCTAAAAATAATCTTCCAGGTCTTATTAAAGGTACAATGTCTGTCAAACCTAAAAATGCACCATTTGACTCATTGTATCGACACTGGTCTGTGGCCCTCCGCTTCAAATATGTTTCAGTATGCGGCCCTCGGTCAAAAAAGTTTGGACACCCCTGGACTAGAACTAAAACGCTCTATAAAGATCTAAAAAGTTGTTTTTGCTGAATATGTCTACCTTAACTTGATTCCAAGCGAGAATATGTGAATTACCGACGCAAATGTGTTTAAAAAGACACAATCAATTACAAAATGTCTGATTTAAAACTGTGTTGACCAAAAGCCAGTGGCATATGAGCTCCTTGGTTAAACCTTTTAAGTGCTTACACAGGCTTAGCTGTTCACCGCAACACGAACTGATCAACCGACCTGTACACAGGAGGGAACTACAGGGGCTACAGTTATAATGGACATGTAGTTACAAATCTATGGCAGAAAATGGCATAGATGGTGCACTGTGGAGCTTTTCCGGCAGGAGATTGCTTTGCCTGAAATATCCACAGAATTGAACTTCTCTATCTACATGGAGACAAACAGATGAAACCACTAGTTACTGGTCAGATCTGTGGAAAGGCAACCCCGCTCACAGCATGTTTTCAAGATATTTTTAAGCAATAAAAACACCTGTAATTAAATAAAAGCAAGAGAGACAAGTTAAATGTCGTGCTGTGGAACATTTCAGACAAAACAATAACATCTTGCAGGTGGTAAGAAAAACTACGCAGTACACCTTTAAAAGATAAAGGCAAAATGTTAAGTCGATCTGTGTCAAAAATAAAAAGGTAACCACAACTAAACCAAGACCAAAACAAGGCTCGAGTATATGCCGTTTACACAGCTCCCATACAGATGTGCAGATGGAGCTCCGCCTGCAGCAGGAAGCACCAAATATGGAGTGTGTTTACTAACAAGCCCTGGTGGCCATCTCACACTCACTCAGAGGGTCCATGTGCCAGAGTCGCACAGTTTTTGAGTTTGTTGTGTTTTTGTCCTTGGATCAGTGAGACAAAGTAAACCTACACTTGACTTTTCTGGACTAGTACTAGAGAGAACTTATATTCTACTGAGGAGGAAGAAATAACTAGTCTAATTTCTTTCTTTAGAAAACAGAATGTGATTTTCAACATATAATAACAGTAATTTATTTCATATTCCCATGTGGCCTTATATCTGTGTGATCCTTCAGTCGCCCAGGTAGGTTCCATAGTGGTCGATGGGTATATACTAGTCCATGTGATCTTATACTTGTTCTGATATAGCACAAGAACATCCTAAATCTATACAAAAAGCGTTCATTTCTGTCCTGTGAATTTGACTTTTTTGTATCGATACCTGTTCAAATGAGTCTCTAGTTTCAATACTAGTTTTTGTATTGAACAGTGTATGATTTTCAATATTTTTGTCAACCCTAGTTTAAAGTACATAGTGGTAGACTTGAAGTCCATAAAAGACTATTACTGTACACTAGTATTTTGCTGAATAAAGTACCTCAGCAATTAACACTTATTACACTGTCACAATGTTACTATTCTGAGTAATTGTTGCAGACCTAAAATAAAGATAACTTTTATTAGCTCTTAAAATGTATTATTTGCTTTAAACATTTGAGATTTTCACCGTAGTATGAACTTTCTGATTTGTTAGTGTGAAAATTGTTAGTATTTAGAATGTAAAGAACTTATGAAAGAGCTCTTCAGGAGTTTTATATCTTCCCTACACTCTTGATTCACTACAAAACCTGTGTGAGCCTCATTGACAATAGCCATGCTGCTATTTTGTCTTCTCTAAACACTTGACTCCATACACCACCATGTTACCACTAGGGGGGCAACAGACAACTATTCCAAGTATTCACAGTGAGATACAATTTTAACTTTTAACTAACACATTATGATCTAAAACATAAAAAAAAAACCTGCCACATATATTAATCACTCAAAACAGAGGTCAAGGCAATCCACAATGTAACTATGTCCCAATCTTATACAGGTATTGGTATTGGCCGCCGAGGCATCTTAAGAGTATCGGCTTGGACCGGATTTGGGGAATAGATCAGGTCGATACAGCAAACAGCGTTCTCTGCACGCAGCTGTCCCTGCTAAAGCCGCAGCTAACGCCCAGAGCAGCTTAAACACAGGCTAAGGAGGCGCTAAAGCCGCTAAAAACATTATTAATAACAGAGATAGTATTTGTTTTACCTCTGCAATGTCTTCAAGGAGCAAGAGTGAAAACTAAATTTTGGACAAATCCGGGAGCAGTAGTGCAGAATGCCCTTACTTGTTTACATATGTTAACTAGTCATGTGCTTCGGGGAGGCTTTTCCTCTTTTTACAGGCCTCAAACATAAATATAGTGAAAACAACACTGTCAGATGCTAAAACATCATCTGATGTCCCTGTCGCTGTTTTAAAGCTGCTGTACTGTGGAGGAGTTTAAGACTTTCTTTTATAGTATTATAACAAATTATTAAGTTATTTTAAACCCTATAGTGTCGGATGTCATCACCGCCAATAGATTTGCAGAGGGCCTAAATTATAAACTGTGACTAAGTCGTGGGCCAAACTATATATTAATTGAAAAATTTCAACATTTGCATGTTTTTCAAAATCGGTGGATTAAATTTGAGTGAGGCGACAGGTAGCAGATGCTAATACGTGTGTGGAGGGCGGCACCAACACATTTGCAAATTATTCTGGGATTCATAGTATGCATGTTTTCCCATGTATTTGAGCAGCATTTGTCTCGGCCCAGTACAGATATATTATATAAGCAGCTCTTGAGGTCAAAATAAGTCTGCTGGGTGTTCTCTGTATCTAATTATAAAGCATTTAATTGTTTGATAATCAGGTTCACATTAGCATGCTAGTTGTTTTTAGCTTTACCGTGACAACAAAACTGCACACTGGTCTCTGAAAGTTTTGGAAAAAGCTTATAAACTCATTGTGGTGAATAATTAGGATGCTCCGAGTCTGAATACATAAAGTAAGTGAGGAATAATTTTTGACCACTGCAAAAGCTTTAAAATTAAGTAGTTCTGCTTTTCACATTTTAAGACAGTGAAAATCAGGTAGAACGATGCTGTAGAACATTTCAAACAATGCAAGAACATCTCCTTCACCAAAAAAAGTCACATAATGCACCTTTGACTTTCGACATAGTTTGACCTCCATTTTGAGAGCATTGGTTTACTCTCTAAAACTGTAGCCCCGCCCCTGGTTGAAATTGTCACTTTAAAAATAGGCTGGCCACAGTTGTATTGTTTTAGTGCTGGACTGGCTCTGAATCGTCACGTTTGGCTCTTCCCTGCTCCAGATTTAGAACGGAAACTATCAGTCGGCCCTGTGTACTGTTTGGGGTGGCCTCAGGGTCCCTAGCGAGTCATTGGTCTGCTACTGCCTTTGTTTCATTCACAAATTTCTACTCCACAGACAGGGGGAGGGGAAGAGAGAGAGGGAGAGGAGAGAGGGGAGGGGGGTAAACAAAGAGTAATTTGTGTGTTGGTAAAAAGAGAAATCCTAGGACGCACTTCCTGATGGGGGCGTGAAGAGGTCTGGGAGAAAGAGAGGGGGAGAGAAGGAGGGAGAGAGTGAGAGGACTTGTAGTAAAGTGTATAGGATTACATACAAACTTTTGGTAAACTTTGGAATGCGCTGGGAATTTCTTTTAGTATGACAACTACAAATAAATTGTATCCTCATGTTTATATTTTTTATCAAGCTTTTGACTTAAAAATAAAGCAAGACAACACATGTATTGCCTGTAATTGACCTATAGTCCAGACTGACATCGAGTCAGAACCTAACATGATCGTCCAATCATATTAGTTTATTTCATTAATGAATGTCAAACGAAAGAACTCATTGACCACAGACCATGCTTGTCTGTGATTGGCTAATCCACTCGTCAATCTGAACTCGGGGAGGTTCACCGGTGACCAGACTTGCACCTTTGTAAAGTCTTTAAAAAGTCTGTATTCTGGATCCCCAGCTATACATGCGACTAACCTGAAGCAGTTTGGTTAACAAAATGATGTTTGGCTAAAATGTATTTTGTGGTGTTTAAGGTACTGCCAATCAAACCACTCACTAAACTACTAAACATGTTACAATCATACAACTGACTAATTGCCTGGGCTCCAGAACACACACTTCTTCAATACTTTATGAAGATTTGCGTCTGGTGAACGGTGAATTCCAAAGTTCAGATAGGTGTGATTGACATAAGCCAATCTGAAACACACATCAGAACAAATATGGGAAAAAAGAAAGGAAAAATATCTCACAGGGGGCTGAAAAACATGGCGGATTTCTGCAGAATCAATGAGCAAAGCACTAAACTCTGTTTATCTGAGATGAGAAAAATGGCATTTTATTTAAAAAAAAATTAGGGCTGTATAATATGAGAAAATGATGCAAAATTCAATAACTGTGTTTTCTATTGCACTAATATTATTGAGATATTTTAATATACTTTACGGCACAACAAGTTCATTTAAATTAAAGCAAAAAAATACACATGCCTTCATTAGCTACTCAAATTCAATCAAGAGACTAAACCAAGACCAACCAAAGTCTAATGTAGGTCTTAACAAGAAAAGTCACAAATAAAATCTGGCACAACACGTCCGTGAAATGGAGAAGTCTGTGTCAGCCAATATTGCAATATTTTTGCAATATATTGTGCAGTCCTATTCCAAATAATGGCTGACAATAAGCTCCTTTGACCACACTGATAAACCTCTGTATAAAAATAATACAGAGCGATATGAGTCTGGACTTGCCAAGCAAATAGACTCATACACTTACACTGCTCTAATGAAACCGCCAATGGCAGGAACTAAAAATTCCACTCCTTAGTAAATATAACAAATAATATGAGTGGCTGATGCCTCACAGCTAAAGATGTAACATTAACCGAAATACAGTATCATAATATCGTATTGTTAAAAGTCTCACAGTAACATCATGGGCCATCACAATATATCGAATTACACGTCTCTTTGTTTAAGTTAACCTAAAAAACAGAGGGAACTACACAGACTATGATCCTTTGCTCAGACTACATGAAGAAACAACTGTTATCAAGCAGTTTTACATCTTAATTCTTTGGATTATGACAGAACCAAAAACTTGTAAGGCAGGAAAAAGTAGAATATTCACAATTTTGTAAGCCTCCACAAAATCCCGCAATAAGTATCGTACGATGAGATGTATATGGTGAACATATTATACCAAGTAGGACGGTGGCATTTTGTGTGAAGTTTGAATGTTCTTCCTCTGGTGGTTCCCTCAACTAAGGTATTCATAAGGCCCAGCGAATATCTGGTCCCCTCTTTCTGCCCAATCTCTCTCACTTTCTGTTTCTCCTTTTCTCCTCCTTCTTTCTCTCTTCAGCCCTCCCACTCCTTCTCTTCTCCACCTTTCTCTCCACCCCTATATCTCTTTCTTTCTCTCTCTCCCTAATCCCTCTCTCTTCCCTAATCTTCACCCCCCCTGCTTCCCCTCCTTGTTGTCAACTTTATCTCTCTCCCTTTATCTTCTCCTCATTCGATCTACCCCTCTCTTTCTATCTATTTTCCCTTCCCTTTCTCCCTCTGTCTCCTCTCCCATGCAGAGTAAACAGAGTTGGACACCTGATTCCCTCCCTCCCACCCTCTCTCATATTGATGACTGATAAACTCTAGCCTCTTGGAGAATGCCAGCGCGGCCCTGCTCCGGAGCAAACAGAGCAGAACATTAGAGCGTTTACTCAGATAAGCGCCGCACTTTATTTACATCTGTGCTAAACAATATGACAAATATGTGTAAAGGCCAGTGTTTCCTCTGCATTCATTTGTGTGTAAAATGCTCCCTTAAAGTTCACCTGACCTGACTCTGCTGAGTTAACACACGTTTCACATCGTCAGTAAACTGAGATTAAGCCTGTGTGTAAAATTACATCTGCTCAATAAAACGTGTTATGCCACAGCTTAATCAAAACAGTTTTTTTTTTTTTTTTTTTTAAGAGGAGGTATTTCTACGGGTTATTAACTGCTAATATATGACAAATTTAGATCACCATGTTACCTTTTATTGTTTTGAACATATTAATAAGTTGTATAAGTTTCATTTTTGACACTTTTGAGTCCTCCCTCCTTTTCCTTCCCGTGCTAAGTCACTCCCCCTTCAGAGCGCTATCACAAAACAATCTGTGTACAGTTTTGTTTCATGTTTTTGTAAGTTTATGAAGAATTGTGGGAGCAGAGGTGACTGATCAGTGGACAGAAGCTAACCGCAAGGAGGGTTTGTATAGTACCTGAGAGCACACACACATGGATGACGTCTAAAACCTCTTCAAGCATGTTTTTGATGAGGGAACAACATTATAACATGGCAGAAAGCTCCAAAAAAAAAGTAGATTTTGCATAATACCCCGTCTTTAAGTCATTGTGTGTGACGCTGGACACTCTGCACAGTGCATCTTTTAAACAGAAACGCACTGAACGGCCCTATTTACATTCTGCTTGTGACTTGGGCCTGATGAAGCTGGACTGGAGACACTCAGATGGAGATGGTTTAGTCTATAGCCCACTGATACACATGAAGGGATGGAGACGGAGGGATAGAGACAGAGATGGAGGGATAAAGATGGAGGAATGGAGATGGATATGGAGGGATAGAGATGGAGGAATGGAGATGGAGGGATAGAGATGGTTCAGTCTGTAGCCCACTGACACAGTTTCTCCTCTGACTCAGCCTGACGTGTGCCGATGTACAAGACAGCACAGCGCCCATGAGGGACGGAGCGGGAAGGAGGAGGGACGGAGATGGAAGCACAAGATAGAGGGACAGAGAGGAAAGGACAATGGGGGAACGGAGGAAGGAAGGAGGTGGTGTGATGGAGAAGGGGGGGCAGAGACGAAAAATTAATGCAATTCATATGGTTCAAAGTGAGTAGAAGGAGGAATGTAGGCATCATCTCAAAAGTCAAAAAGTATATCAATAATGAAAAAAGAAAAGTAGGCCTGTAGAAGTACATTGTGGTAGCCTAATAATACACTTAGAAGATATGTGAGTGAAAATACTGCTGCAAGTAATAATGTTGTCCCTTGTCAAAAAATTATTCTGTACAAGTCAAAACCTCCTCAAGAATTCAAAACACTGAGACACACAGTTCAAACAAGGCTAAAAACAGTAGCTGCTATAGTCCGCTCTGGTTCCCGGAAGAATTCAAAGACACTGGCAACGCTAACCAGCCTTAATCAACCATAACACAGTTGATTAAGGTAAAAAAAAAAAAATTAAATCTATTTTTTAATTTTGTGAAATGTTTTAATAACTTTTTTTAAGTTATTAATTTGCTTTAACAACTTGTCTTTTAAATTATTAAAGTGAGTAAAAGTTATAGAGTGAAAAATTTCATAAACATATTTTAAATGAAAGTATAGGATGATTGGCCCTCTCCCTCTGCAGTGACACCCCACCCCAGGGCTCGCAGGTTACACGGGTGGGCTTATGATGGCATTTGATCCACTCCACCATTCAGCTTTCCCAAAGCTCTGTCCTCCCATTCATAGACCCAGAATGCAGCGGTGTACCCGTATGACCCGCTCTTCCAACCCACTCGATAACAGTCATGTGACTATTTTTAACCAATGAAATAATACGGACGCTGAGTGATGGAGTCTATATAAAAGTCTTATCTCTCTATCAACAAACAGTCGGATTCCCACATGGTTTATTTTAGAAGAAGCTATTCTCACCGCGATGTGCCGGTTCAAAAAGTGTGGGCGCATTCCACGGATTCCATTCACTACTGCAGAGAGTAGCTGCTGATTGGACAGTGGTTAAAGTGGGGAAGATATGTCACGTATGTCAGATGCCCTTCCTGTGTCTCCATGGGGTCTTATTCTGTATAGAAGCTACTGTAGTCAAGACCTCTACAAACACGATCTGAAATGCATGGGATTCTTGTATCAGCTTTGGATTAACAGTTAAGATTTCAGTCTTTTCTCAAATGTTCCTGAATGTGTTTAAAATATGCACACACAACAGAATCTTTTGAAGATGTTAAAGCTCCTGTATCTGATTTTTACAGATGTGTCTTGCCCCAGTACAGATATATTGTATAAGCACTCTTGAGGTCAATATAACAATATAACAGTATATAATAATACAACAATCAGCAAGTTGAATTGTTAATCACTATGGCAATGTTCTCATTTTTCATCAATCTGAAACCCATGGATAAGCACAAGTCCTAACATATGTGAGCATTTCTAAGATAACAGATTATGCTAGCTGTCCACCAAACCAACCTAAACCTGGACTAAACAGGAATCAACTGATGTGGATTCAACCAGGAATAAAATAGGTCTAAATCTTGACCAAATCAGGTCGTAAGCCCAGTCTTAAAGGCTTTGCACCTGATTTTTACTGTCTTAAAAAACATGAGAAACAGAACTAGTTCATTTTAAACGGTTAATCGGTTCAGTTAAGTGCATTTCACAACACTCAGATACCAAAGCAGAGTTTTGCTGTTAGAGTAAAGCAAACAACTAGCATGCTAATGCTAATTCCTGATTATCGGACAGTTCAACGTTTTGTAATTAGATGCAGACAGCACGCAGCTGACTTATTTTTACCTCAAGAGCTGCTTATACAATATTTCTGTATTTAGGGAAAACCACATTTTGCTCAAATGAAAGAATTGGGTACAGTGCTTTTAAGTAGGACAGAAGTAGACTGGCCCCGTGCACCTTTCCTGGCCCCTAGAGGGTGTCTGGCCCCTGCTCCTGTGAGGGCAGCAGTCACAGTCTGTCACTCAGCCAGAGGAAGCTGTCTGAGACCGGAGACCCATGTGCTGTGTTCTGACGAGTCCATGAGTATCTGACTCTGTCACAATACTAAAATTTCAAACTTGATTTCGATATTAAAGAATAGAATCGATATTCATGTATTATAATAGTGATTTTGATAAACAAATGATAATTTTAACAGCTCTTTGAGACAACATTGTTATTTTCAACACAAAATAGTATTTGTTTATTATACCATGTGGTCTTACAGTAGTTTTGATAAAACTCAAGAATACTAACTGTTCAGGAATGGTCAAATTGTATCCAGTTGTGCAATACTTGCTTAAATGAGTATCTAGTTTCTATACTAGTTTTAGTACCAATTATTATTAGTATCTGATTTTGACAACCCTAATTCTGACCAGTACCCCCCACTTTCCACTGTTCTGCAGTTCTACTGTTTCACTGCTCCGAGAGCTACAACAACTATGTACTGCAGGTAGACTGCAGGAGGAGGGCACTGGGTACATTTATGTGACCAGCAGAAGTCAGATAACTAGAGTTATCACGTATCAATAATCAGATCTAATTTCTGGAGTGTGTTCACAGCATAAGAGAAATCTGATCATCAAAAACACCTGGTGACATGTGTCAGTTATAGTGTTGTCACGATGCAAAACTTTCAAACTCAATTTCGATACTAAGGAATATACTCAATACTCCGATACTGATTATGATAGCATGATTTATTTAGACAATAGAATGTGATTTTCAATATTAAATTGTATTACTATGTGGTCTTATATCTGTGTAATCCCTCAGTTGTCCAGGTAGGTTCAATAGTGGTCTATGGGCGTATATGTGCTCTTATATCTCTGATGCAGTTCAAGATCATTGTAAAGCTATTCAGGAAAGGTTCATTTCTGTCCTGTGAGTGTGACTTTTTACTATCAGACAGAAATCAGATTACTCACATCAAATTAAACTGTTTACATGATATTTCAATAACCTGATCACTCCAGAAATCACATAACTGTCGAGGCATTTCCCTTGGAAGAATTAGGACTTTAATCAACTTTTAAAAGGGGTTACTTAAGATAACATTGCCAATATGGAAGGTCTAACTGAGTTTTCAAGAGAAATCGATTGTTACAATAGCTCAGAATAAATTCCCACTACCATCAAATTAAAAATGGCCAAAACGTCTTTGCAAAAACACTGCTGAGATGACCATGGTTGAAACCGTCTCTACATTGAACCACACCTGGACGAATGAGGGGTTACAGGTCTCATTGTCAGTTATTACAGGTTAGTTAGGTTTTACTCCGAAATGTACCAAAAGGTAAGGCCACAATTTATATATTATTTATATATTTGCAATGTATGTCTCTTTATATATTTATTTATTATATTATGCATACATTATTTATATATTTACAATGTATGTCTCTTTATATATGTACTCTACTTATTTTATGTTTTGTCTGCTGTATTACATCAACATCAAAACATTATAATAACTACAATAGGGAATATATTATTATAGAATAGTGGTACAGTTTATTCTGCTTGGATAATATTCCGATAACCTTTAAAATTATATTTATTAAATTTTAACGTTAACCAAAACATTTTCTTCAAATGGAAAGTGTCTGCCAGTAAGTAAGTAAATGTATCAAAGGGAGTGTTTTTAACCTTTAATGCTTTATGAATTGGTTACGTTTTTTGTTTTTTTTCTGTTTTTCATAAAGCGTCATGAGCGAAGACAGCCTATAATTTAATGTTTAACTTGGACAATATTCTGTAGAAGTTTAGTTTACTTTTAAATATTCCTGTTCGTTGAGGACTGGATATTTTAAATAAGTAGACTACATTTTTAAAATATATATATGGCAACGATTTTTCCTGTTTCTGGTTCATTTCAGCGCATTAGGCCCGTTTAACAGGCTAAAATCCCAGAGTCAGAGGAGTGTGTCGCTGTGTCCTGTGCGTGCGAACACTGTGCGCCTCACTCCCGAATGCAAAATGGCCACATGGTCGTAGTAACCTTCATCTGTGATCTCCTGATCCCTGCGTCGCTCTCCATTACGCACATTACGCACATGAAAAACACATTTGGCAAGTATCTAGATTATATTAAAACGTCCAGCACGGACATTTACGTTTATAGGACGAGACTGAATGTTCTAGACCTAGTTTTGAAGGACCGTGTCCACCTCCGCCACATGGTCCTGGTCCTGTAGCATCCCGGGGCACGTCCAGTCCACGCGCGAGCCGTCAACAAGCAGGGCAGCCTCGTTTTAAGAAATATGCCAAGATTTTCTGCTCAACTCTGCCTTACACGCTATAAACTGATACTAAAATAGTGACTTACTCTCGCCATGTGATGTCAGGACGCACAAGCTGGAGATGGAGAGGAGGAAGCCCCAAAACACCGTCTGGGTGTTCACCGGTGCGCCAGCTTTCATGTTCCTTTGCGTAACTCCACGTAAAGTGTATAAAATGATACAAATGTATAAATCCAGGTAGCGATTTAAGATTAAAAAAATATAAAGATCCAATGCGTAAAAACGGTGACTCTCTGCGTGTGGCCTCCGAAACCGCGTGAGAGAACTCCCACTCGAGCAGGCTTTATGTAAATAAATCTACGAATAATAATTGTGACCAAAAAATAAGAAAAATAAGAGATATAAAAAAACAAAAACAGTCTGTTATTTTTGCCAATCGCTGCATGCTTGGGCTGCTGTGCCACACGAGCCCATTTTTCTGGACAAATAGTGATAATCCGCGTCGTCCGTCTCCATCGCGTAAATCCAAATAACAGCACTATGTCCTGGCCCTTTTGGGACAACTTCCTAAAAGGTTAATAGCCAGCGAGGAGCCACATACATGTGAGCCTGTGCTGGGGAAAAGGGGGAGGTGGGGGCGAGGAAAGCCAGCTACACAGGGGTGGTGGCTGCGAACCTCAAAAATGAATGATAAAAGCACCAGGCTACACGCTTTAAATCCAAAATACCCGGTCGTGAGCAGATACGCGCGTAATAAGTGATCCGAACCAGGCCGGGCTGCTCCGTGCCGTGCCGAAAACAACACCAGACTTCTGCCACGCAATGGAATGGGTCTCTCCAGCTAAAACCGACGCCGGGGAGGGAGAGGAGACGTGTGCTAGTCCGAAAGGCGAACACAATCATCCACCGTCGCGTCCGCTGCGTTTTTTCCGCGTAAAAAGTAGAAAAACAAAGCCCGCTCTAGCCCGTACTCCCGAGGCTGAGATCCGACGGTGGCTCGCCCTCGGTCGTTGTCCGCTCCTCCGTGGAATCTGTGCCGTAAACAGAGTCGGCTTCGCTCACTCAAACGCGCAGGGTCCGGATAAGGTGGCGGGCAGAGGACAGGAAAACCCGGGCTGGATCAGGAGCGGATAGGCTTCGTTACGCGCGCATTACGCACACTCTGATTGGTTCACTGACTGTGGTTATTCAGTCATGAGCTCTGTTTTTAGTTATACCAACCTGTGCGTAACAGTTTAGTGCTTTAAGGTGGATTTGAATTTGAATTAACTCTGAGCAGGATATAGTATTATCCTATTATTAAAGCCAAAAATACACTAAAATAAAAGCTTGTTGTTGTTGCTATTGTTTTATTATTTGGTTGTATTTATTGCTCTGAAAAGCGTAATATGAGTTCTTACTGTGAGAAGACTTGCATCTCCATAAACCTGACTCTATGCACTATGTAACCTCTCCTGATAGGAAGTACACCACCTGCTTGTCTCCTTTGAGATGTGATTGTTTTGCATGAGGAATATTCCAGTGTATGGCATTAAACTTATCTTACATGTATTTAACTACAGGGGTTTTTATTGCAAACATTCCAGGCAAAACTAATTGTCATGAAGGCAAGCAAGTGAGACATGCCCAACTAGAAAGGTTACTTAGGGCATCTTTAAATTAAACATTAGACATTGCATAGGTATATTGTATGCTATAAATTACAATCCAAACATTTGTTAACCAGTTTTAGGGTTGTAGGGAGGTAGGTAGGTAAATACTTCTCTTTTGTACTTATTGGCTTGTACATTTGGGTTATCCATCCATCCACCCACCATCCATTCTCTTCTATTTCATCCAGGGCCGAGTCGTGGTGGCAGAATTATTTTTTTGTATTAATCCATGTGTTGCAAGACTATAATTTCTCCATTGTGGAACTGTATGTAAGACTTTCATTTAAAACTCCATAACCACGACCTAACTGTGTCCCCAGACATGAAATAGACATGTTCAAATCAAATATAGCTTTTACTCATAAAAAACAATCAACCAAGCTCACTTTATTTGTCCTTGACGGGTAATTTAAGCACACTGAGCAGTAAAATACAATGATAATATAAAAACTTAAACAAAAAACTCTGCAGCTGAACAGGTACGGTTATTAGATCTAGCGTCAGGGCAGTAGCTCTCGGGACAAAAGTGTTCCTCCTCTGTTTCCTGAGCATCACAGCAGTGGCTAGGGAGAGCTCTGGAGACACAACAAGAAAGCCTCTACTAAGCCTCACTCTCTCTGCTCTGTTGTTTCGGTCAGAGATGAGACGGGACATTCCCTCGAAGTGTTTCCTCTGGAATGTCTTCTGCCATATTTGTTGTAGAAAGTCCATTGGTGTAAAAGGTTGGTAGCATTTTAGAGCTAGCTGACTAACATAGTGATCTCCAAGCAGGGATTAATGCTCTTAATTATAAAAACATTGGACATGATGGCCAAGTTGTTTATGTTATAATTTGGTGTATTGGTTCTGACAATTACCCAATCAAAAAGCAGAATGAGCCTCACAAAAGTCTCTCATTTGGGTTGCAAGTTGGGTTCAATGCTGCAATCCAGTTGGCTTAAACCTAAAAGGACACTCTCTGACCTCAATCGTCACTCCCTTAACCCCAGCACCTGCAGCGAATCATTAATCTGTGTTAGCGGAGCCTCTCCATATACTGAGAAAAACTTATATGTGTCCTCTGTCTGCAGGTTAAGTCACTGGTAACACAGGTTCAGTTCTAATCGTAGTACCTTTTTATAAACTAAGCGCAGACCACGTACAGTTCCTTTAACTACTTCCAAAACATATTTATTTGGGGGTAGTAGTGCAGTGGGAAGCATACACCCATGAAGCAGAAGATAGCTGATTTGATTCCCATATTACCACTTAATGTTGTGTCACTGAGCAGGACACTTCACCCACATTGCCCAGGTGCTTTTCAAACATATGAGACCAGGCTGAGGGCTTGGTTTGTACTTGACATGAGACAGTTGGAGAGTCACTTCACCATTGTACAGTCTGTCAAAGTTTAACACATTCTTTTCAAAACGTCCACATGTTCCACTGCTGTACGCTGCCAAAGTAGGTCACTGCTTTCTACAAACAAAAATCACCACAAATATTTCAATTTTTAAGCAAACATTATTCATCGTAATTTTAAGCAAACATCATTATTATTTCTTAAAGTATCAATCTTCATGGAGACACCACCAGGCCAAGTTATAGGTCAGATCTGTGGAGAGGTGAGCTCGCAATAAGACTGAATGTTTTAAAGGTATTTTAGCAATAAAATACTAAATAATGGAATGTACTAAATGAAAGATCATTTTAATGCTCTACTGTGGAACATTCGCAGCATCAGCAGTGGGTGGCAGATCACCCAACAGCAAAGTTACATAGTGCATCTTTAAACCTGATTACGAAAGTGTTTATTACCATTTTATATCTTTTACAGTTTTTCTTTTTAACTGAAGTTACAACTTCAAACTAAACATATATGTGCAATATGCAAATGAGCAATGCACTTTTCAATTATTTTGTTAATTAAATGCACGGATGAAAGAGAAATAAACTTTGGGGATTGTTTTGAGGTACAATTAACACAACTCAAAAAAAAAAAAAAAAAGTTGATGTTGCATAATATAGGCTCTTTAAAGTTATATTTAAGGTTATAAATATGCCTTAAAGAATCACATATAGTTGTGACCAGTATGTATGTCTGCGTGTGTGTGTGTGTGTGTGTGTCTATGTGTCTATGTGTGTGTGTGTTGTGTGTGTGTGTGTGTCTCTGTGTGTGTGTCTGTGTGTGTGTGTGTTTCTGTGTCTATGTGTGTGTGTCTGTGTGTTTGTGTGTCTTTGCGTGTGTGTCTGTGTGTCTGTGTGTGTGTGTCTGTGTCTCTGTGTCTCTGTGTGTGTGTTTCTGTGTCTATGTGCGTGTGTGTGTGTGTGTGTCTCTGTGTGTGTCTCTGTGTGTGTCTGTGTGTGTGTGTCTGTGTGTGTGTGTGTGTGTGTCTGTGTGCGTGCGTGTGTGTGTGTGTGTCTGTGTGTGTGTCTGTCTGTGTGCGTGTCTGTGTGGCTGTGTGTGCGTGTCTCTGTGTGTGTGTGTCTGTGTGTGTCTGTCTGTGTGTGTGTCTGTGTGTCTGTCTGTGTGTGTGTGTGTGTGTGTCTGTCTGTCTGTGTGTGTCTGTGTGTGCGTGTCTGTGCGTGTGTGTGTTTGTTTGTGTGTTTCTGTGTGTGTATCTGTGTGTGTGTGTGTCTGTGTGTGTCTGGCTGTGGCAGACGCTCTACTCACACATAGGCACTGGGCTTGAGGAAAACCTGAGGTGGATCAAGAGCCGGGACAGACACCACGCCGGGGCCGGACTGAGCCTCATTCATCCCGTGTACCGCACTGCAGCCGACAGCAGGGAGGGGACAGGAGGCTGTTAGAGGCTCTGTACTGTTCCAATATTATAGACACAAGTAAAATCATTAGATTAACTACTAAGCTGGTTTTATATTGTTTTTATCCTTATTCTGTTTCCCCAATTTTCAGTGGATTGAAGTAATTACATTTCTTACCATTTTGCACGTCTCTGTTTGAAAAGAGCGAGTCTTTCGGCCCGTCTTCTGGAGCAAACCATTTAGCTCCTTTAGTGTTGGTCTTCCTTTAATTATAACCTGCTGCTTTGACCGAAAGTCCAGTTTAGAAAACTGCTTGAGCTTTAATATGTAATCTTAAATATCTCTTGTCTGGCTCTACTAAAAAGTAGGGCCAGACAAGAAGAAAAAAGCGATTTCCTAAAGTTGCTAAAAAAAAAAAAAAAAAAAGAATTGCTAAAGTTGACTTGCAAATTGTAGCTTGCTGTCACTATTCTGCGAGAGTTACATGAATCCCTGGGCTCACCAGTGCCCCCTAACATGAGGCAGGGTAACTGCGTGCCTCACCTCACGCCTTTTCACAGTCGCTTAAAACAGAGTCACTGCTGAGCTGCAGCACAGTCA
This sequence comes from Periophthalmus modestus, assembly GCA_019594935.1. Taxonomy (NCBI): domain Eukaryota; kingdom Metazoa; phylum Chordata; class Actinopteri; order Gobiiformes; family Gobiidae; genus Periophthalmus; species Periophthalmus modestus. Next base: position 1,191,359 of record JAIEZT010001390.1, read on the forward strand.
GTCCATGTGAGGCACGACCGGCTGGTGCCTCTCCGAGTGTCTCTTCTCAGGATTTCAACGGTAAACGTAAAAATTCACCTGACCACACGTCACTGAACGCTTTATCTGAATCCTACCCTACTTTTGTAATAATCTGTAGGCCATAGTGTGTGAAATTGTGTTTTTCTTACAGTTGGTTTTAATTATTTGACTTATTTATTTAGTTACATTTTAGTTGCAATATTTATTAAAAAAAAAAAAAAAAAAAAAAAAAAAAAAAAGTGTAGTTAATGTAGAGCTGTATGTCTGTAGTTAAAATTGTAACCAGTGCAGTCTCAGCAGGGTCACGTGAGTTCATTTTTCATCTATTTGTATCTAGCGCCCTCTAGCGTTAAACAAGGAGAACTACATATCCACATGTGTTACACTGTAGTGAGCTATTTTACAAAATGTCCTTTCTTATAGTACATTTTACGGTTTTGCAAACTTGTCAATCAGTGCTGGGCTGAGCGTGTATGCAACTTTTCCGACAAGAGTTAAAATTGTGATTAGATTTACAATTTAAAAAGTTCAGAGTGCACATTGTAAACAACATCAACATTTGAGAGAAGACTGAAATATGAACTGGTAAACTATTACAAGAATCCCATGCATTTCAGAAGACGTTTGTAGAGGTCTAAACTACAGAGTTAGCCAGTTTTACACAGAATAAGACCCCATGGAGACACAGGGAGGACACCTGACACACTGGGACATTTCAGATCATGTTTGTAGATGTCTAAACTACAGATACAACCAGATTTTTCTATGAAAATATAATTATTTTGTTATCTAAATAATTGCAGCCTTTGCGATTTGATAATTGCATCAACTCAAATTGTGATTGTGATTCAATAAAGCTTAATTGTGCATATCCATTTTAAACATGTCAATTCTTATATTTATCGTAGAACTGTTTCAGTTTTCCTTTTCTAATGCTGGGTACATTTACATGGTCGATAGAAATCAGATAATTAGAGTAATCAGATAAACCAGTAATAAGATCTGATCTTTGGTGTGTGTTTACAGCATCAAAAACACCTGATGACACATGTCAGTGAATCAGTGGATTTTAGAGTAACTGTTGTATTCCAATAGGGATGGGAAGACTACTTTGAAAATGTATTTATTGACAGAAGACTGGATAGATTAATTAAAATGTATTTTGTAACATGTGCAGCAAAGGGAAAAGTTAAATAATTCAACTAAATACTTTTATATTTTTGCCACCCTTTGCTTTGTTGACAGCGCTGCAAACCTTTGGTCTTCTCTCAATGATGAAGTCACCGGGAATGGTTTTCACTTCACAGCTGTGCTGTCTTAGTATCAAGATGTCAAACGCAGAAGTCCAAAGCAGTGATCAAATCAAAGGGTGGTCTTTTGTTTTTAGGTTATTTGTGTTATTTTAATATTTTTTTCCTCACATGGTGTCTTGATGTTTTCAGTGAGTATCTACAATGTAAATGATCACAGAAATAAAGAAGACAAATGAATGAAAAAGTGTGTTCAGACTTTTAACTGGTAGTGTTTATAATAAAATAATGTGTGTTTGTGTAACATATTTTTTTCATACTTGTTTTCAATGTGCTCATTTTATCACTCAATCCATCAAATTAAAATTTCTTTTTCACTTTTTGATATAATTTTACTGTCATACGCCTTGTTCAGACACCACTGTTTCTCTGCTGGAGCTCTTCCTCACTTGGGGCAGGTTGTTGGGGCAGTTGGTGGCCACTCAGAACAGGTTGTTGGGGTGGTTGTTGTTGCTCACTGGGGGGTTGGTTCAAGCAGGTTGTTGGGGTGGTTGTTGGTCACTGGGGTGGTTAAACAGCAGCAGCCCCTCCTGTCCCGGGTCAGAGGTACAGATCCACCAGTGGTTGTTGTCCTCTTCAGCTTTGTGAGAGTCGAGGAAGGTGTGTGCTGTCAGCTCAAACTCTCTCCCATACATGGTCCTGTGAGGAGGCAAAGACAGGGGGAGGTTGTGGGTCAAATGCCAGTCTGATGTACGGAGATTATGCATACGTTTCACTGTGTACAGAGTAGCATGTGTGGCATACCAAAGCACATGGTCTCCCAAAACTGCCAGGGCCTGGTTTGTCTTACAGTGGATGATCAGTACCTTAGTGTTAGCCTGGAAGTGAGCAAATGCAAAATAATATGCACATGATAGAACAGGTAATTGCAGAAAGAAAAGCATTTTAATTATTTTAACAACACAGAAACCCATTTTGTGTGCTGTTTCAGCCCTTGTTAACATTACAGGAATTCTATCTACACCTCTAACTATGTCATATTCAGAGGTGGGTAGAGTAGCCAAAAAATGTACTCAAGTAAAAGTAACATTACTTCAAAATAGTATTACTCAAGTAGAAGTACAAAGTGGTGGTCTAAGAAATTACTCACAAAATGGTAAAAAAGGTATTTGGGAAAAGTACTACTCAAGGAAGAGTAACTTCTGATTCATAACATGACATTAATGTATTTGGAAGGACAAAATATTAATAATGCACAAATGCACAAATTTCAACGGATAAACACAAAAATGGTTAACCCTAACTAAATCATATCTGAAGGAGCGGTGCAAGAAAGACAAATATATATGTTCATCATCATTTCATTTTGTCAAGATAAGTTTTTGTCACTTGTTGATTTACTCACAGTGGTAAGAGAAACCACAACCTTTACTCAAGTAAGAGTTATTTCAATAAAAAAATATTACTCTGGCCATACTGTAACTACTGCTCATGCCCAACCAGGAAATAAAATTATTTTTTTTAAAAAAAAAAAAAAAAGAAACAAACAGAAAAGACTAGGCAAGATTCTAAATGAAGTCTTAAATATGATGTCACGTATGTTAAATAGTAAAATCTGTATTTATGACTGTTAAAATAATTATGAAAGCCCACAAAGTTTTAAATTTTTTTTTTTTTTTTTTTTTAAAGGAAAACATGTAGAAAGAAGAAGACTAGTGTATTGTCTGTAGACTCACAGGGACAGGCAAGCCCTCATGCTCCAGCCGCTCCTGGGGGTCAAAGTGCACGACCTTCCACCACGACAGAAACGACCCCTGCATCTCCAGGCTCACCTCCTGCAGGCGAGACTTCTTTGCACACTACGGCCCATCAGGAAATGTGGTTATATACAGGTCAATCTATCTGTTACAATATCAAGTAGTAAGACAAGTACAAGTACCTTTTGAAAAGTGCAGATGTCACTGGTTAGGAAAAACTCAAGAGCAAAACAAAGAGCAGATAAATATATATCATTTATCACATTATTTATGATGAGAAAATGTACAAAAGATTCACAGAGGAAAGTAACTAAGTGTGCTGTTACTTACTCCTCCTGCAAAACCGCTGGTAGTTCTCAGGGCAAAGCTTTGCTCATAGTGAAGATTTGTCCCATCAGAGCTTCCGTCCACACTGCAGGTAAAAGTTATCAATAAATAATTACCCAGCTTGCCTTAAATGGTACATAACATGACCTATCTGTGTCCCTAGATATGAGGCAAACAAACAAGCAAACAGGTTCAAATTAAAAGCTGCTTTTACTGACATTGTCTTAACTACAAAAACACTACACATGATGGCCAAGTTGTTGTCTTTCCATTCTGTAAGTGAGTAACCTAAAAACACAGCAGGATGAGCTCCTTTTTTAGCTTGCCAGATTCTACAAAAAAACTAAAACCAAATGGAAATATACCTACATCCTGATCTGATTACTTCCAAAACCCTAACAGTCATGAACTAGGCACAGTACAAGTGCGAGTGCCTGTGAATAGTGATGATTTCAAAGTGCCAGAGTCAAAGGTTTGTGGTAAATTCACTATACCACGGTTTACACAGGACATGATCACCCAATCCGTTAAACTGGTGTCAGCTGAAGAACACCATGCAGCATGAGCTCTGAGCAGCCTCTAACCCAGTCGTCTGCATCCAAGCCCAATGCCCTGCCCATCAGAACTCAGAGAAGACTTACGGTTGTCATGCAAATAATCGACCAGTACAGTTTGATCACACCTGCTGGTTTCTTGTCTATGAATTTTGGTACTTTTCATCTCAACTCCATAAACTTCCTAAACTGCTACTTAATTGATGTAATACTATGATAAATATTTACCACTGGTTCCAACGGACCAAGTCATAATTACCAAAAAAACATGAAAACCTGTCATATGCACTTTAAGTATATAGTGCTTTTAGTATTTAAAGTAGGACAAAATACATAAACTCTGCCCACAACCACATGTAAATAGAAATGCTAAACTGAGCAGTAACTATCTAAAGGGGAGAGTGAAGGGAAGGAGGGGTCTGGAGGACTAAAGGAGGAGCCAGCTGTTTGTTATCAGACACCTGGTTGTAACTAGGACAATCCTACGTTATGTCACATAGTACTTAAATTTGCAAGGATTATAAGAGACAACAGTTATTCAGTTATTGACAGTTTTGTTGTAAATTTACCTAGTTTGTACTGAAATTGCCAGAAAATGACCAGGAACAGTAGGTAATGCTATTAAAACACCATATACACAATGGAAAAACTGGATGTAATGTAGTTTAGTTCCACAAAAAGATGAGAATAACTAAATATAATATAAGTTTGCACATTCTTCTGTACTGACCTGGTTATGACAAAAGCGGTGCGTGTGCAGGGCTGTAGTGCTGGGCCTGTGCTGACTTCACAGGGGGGCAGCAGACCTGGGGTGGGCTCTTGGGTCAGCCGGGACACCTCCGCGTTTAGACTCACTGCACTGCACTGTCTCACTGCACTACCAATGTTGACCAGCATCACCGTGTCCCCAAAGTGCACCCCGCCATCTCTGGACACAGACAGAGACACCTGCAAGGGGACAGGAACGAGGCAGAAGAACAGAGGACAGGGGATAAGGGGACAGGCAGAGCGACACGGAGACAGAAAAACAGAGGGACAGAAGAACAGACTTAATGAGAGGGAAGGAGTACAGAGGGACAGGGGGGGTGGGAGCAATGGGACAGAGGGACATACAGGTGGACAGTGGGACAGAAGGACAGAGGAACAGGGGACGGAAGAACAGAGGGAAAGAGGAACAGTGGGACAGACAGAGGGACATATGGACGGGGGGACAGCAAAATACAGGAATAGCGAGACAGAAGGAAAGGGGGATAGAAAGAGAGGAACAGAGAAACAAGGGTACAAAGAGATAAAAGGACAGGAGACAGAGAGACAGGGGGACAAAGAGACAGGACAGAGGGACAGGTGTCAGGCCTGGTGCACGTGCACTCTGTAAGACATTCTGGAGACAAAGTGATGTATACCGGTCTAAGAATATGCTCCTTTAGTAGTTGAGTTTTCTGCACAGCCCGCTCTCCCCGCTCCCATTTCTCTAAAAACTCTTTCATAGCATCCTGTGGAAGTATAAAAAATGTGTTACAATTCAAACTCATATTTATACAATGTATTGAGAAGATTGTTTAAGTATTCCTTCCACCCCAGTCAATGTCAACAGTTGGTGAAGTGTTGAATGGCGTGCCAAAATTTCTTTGAGGCTGACCACTACTCCTCCTCCATGACCTCCCTGAACTCCTCCCAACCCCGACTTTTTGCCTCTAGGTGTGGGTGTTGAAGTCCAGTCTAGTACCCCTCCCAGGGACTCCAAGATGGCCAGGTACTCTGCACTGCTGTTTGGCTTGTAGGCTGACACCACAGTGAGAGACCTGTCCCTGGCCCAAATGCACAGGGACCCTCTCATTCACTGAGGTAAACTTCAACACGTGGCGGCTGAGCTGTGGGGCAATAAGCCACACCAGTCCACACCAGCCCACGGCCTCTCCCTGCGGGCCACACTAGAGAAGTGGAGAGTCCAACTCTTCTCAAGGAGTTAAATTCCAGAGGCCAAGCTGTGTGTGGAGATGAGGCCGACTATATCTAGTCAGTAACACTCAACCCCCCACCCCCCAGCGAGGTGATATCCCATGTCCCCAGAGCCAGTTTCTGTGTCTAAAGTAGCTGGACACAGAAAAAGTAGCTTTAGCAGAACAAACGCACACAGTAATGATGACAGTAGATGACAGAGGGATTCTGTTTTAAAACTTATCGGAACTTAACTGGTGTAAAACTCTGATAAATATTGACCACGGGTACTATGTCACCAAAGCAAGTCAAACCAAGTTGCTATGACAAAGGTCCTACAGTTTCATCCCTCTGAAGCTCATGGATAGGCCTGTTTGATGGTGTGGGGACAAACCTCCTCCAGGCGCAGGTCCTCGTACCAGTTCCCGACCTTCGCACGGCGTGTCCTGAGCTGAGTCATATTTGCAGCAGTGAAAGTCATGGTGACGGAGGTAAATAGTTTCACAATTTAAAGATCAAACTGTTGTGAATGTGTTGTGTGCGCTTGAGGACAGCAGCGGCGTGGTGTGGACGTGTTTCTATGGCAACCCACAACGTCCAATTACAACAAAGCACGTGACTGGTGAGGCCTTAAAAATATTTTAAAAAGAAGAAAAAACTAAATAAAGTAAAACATGTATAAATAATAATAATGATAATACAAGTTAAATGATACTAATACGCCTGCTACTACTACTAATATTACTGCTATGACTACTACGACTATTACTAATAATGTGGCGTTCATAAAATGTTTAAAGTGTAAATAAAGACACCACTTACACATTTTATTTTTTTATTCATTATGCTTAATGTATTTTCTCAGTATGGTGTACGGGAAAGACCAATATAAAAAAAGGGTTATGTATGCAGCCGATGACGACTCTACCATGCCACTAGAGGACGTACTACCCTAGAAAGGGAACTGTTAATACTTACTTACTTAATTAATTAATTAATTAATTAATAATGCCTTACAAGTGCCTTACTGCATGTCCTTATTGAGCAGTGTAACAGAGGGACTAAGCTCTGGTTCAGCCTGTTGGTTTTAGATGTGAGGGCTACACGATGAGGCGAATGCGTCATTCTGCAGAAGCTCCAAGTATGTGGTCCTTAAAATTCTTTACATTTTCCACTAGATGGAGACAACTTCCAACACACTGAGAATTTGACTTAATTAAACAAGCTTAGTGGTGGGTAACCAAGTAAAGTACTGTACTCAAATGCAATTTAACTGAAGTAAATTTTACAGCAGATACTTTAAATTGAATTCACTACATGTAAGAGCAGGTATCTGTACTTTGTACTCCACCGCATTTTTAAACTGAACTCAAAAGTAGAAAATACATTTCTTTTTAGTATGAGACCTGCTAAAATGGCTAAGAGGTTATTTTTGAGGTGATTCATTGACTATGGGGGTTGAGTTCAAATCTGGGCTAAACACTGAAATACAACTGACAAAAAAATAGAATGAAATCCATTTGGATCGCTCCAGTGGAGCACATTCCAACTAATTTCTTTATCATAATGCTTTAGTTCTTAAATTTAGGTGAAATACTTTTTGCCTTTTTACGTACGTTTTAAAAGGGCATTCAATGTTTGCCTAAGTAGATTTTTTTCATGTGATACTTTTACTTCTACTTAAGTATTTCTTGGCTCCTGTATCTGTACTTTTACTTAAGTAACAAAATGGAGTACCATTGCTAATGAGCTGATCAAAGAGCCAAATAGTTTTCTCTTCTCCATGTGTCCTCCTCCTGTATTACAGCTGCAGCTCAGCTCTTGTCATGTGCCTCTCCAGTAGTTTTTCAGTGAGCGCAGTCCAGTCCTCCTCACTTCTTGTACTTTCTAAGTCTCTCTCAGATTTTTCATATCAGCTGCATGATCCCACTCAAAGGTGCTTGCTGACATGCCAGCAGTCAACATGAGCTTGAGCGTGTGTGCCTGCTTTATGCCACAGCCAGACCAGGCATAAAGTACCAGATGCCAAGGCCAACAATCGAGGCAGGCCATGGGCTGAATTTGGCCTGCAGTTTGGCCTGGCCCACTTGTTTGCTGCAGCCACAGTCCACACAGAGAGCATCCGCTCTGTAACCTGAGCACATCATTTATGCGAATGACACCACATTTCACTGCAAATGTAAACTGTAGCTAACGGGTATTTTTTTGTGCCACTGACTTGTAACATGTTTCTGTTTAATAAGCTGCTTGATATTGGCGGTGTCTGTCATCTGTGCTAACTCTAGCATACAATACGGTTACTGTTGGTCCACATGAAGTCAAAATAACAGAACGGAATAATAGAATGAAGTCAGCAACTGTGAGATCCTAGCCCGGGCCCTCTCAAGTGGGATTGACATTAATGAACACTTGACCCATTTCATTGACAACTGAAGTGAGTCACAGGGCAGTGCCCTTTGCCAGCCCAGTAACCTCATCTAAAACAAACATACTTTTGATCATTGTATCACATGGACAGCAACAATGTCTGCACCGTTTTTAAGTAATGTTTGTACTAATAACAATGAAATGCAAAACTTTCTGTGGAGTCCAGTCTTGGATGCAGGGTGGTGATACTAGCCTTGATATCCTCCAGCCATAGAGGAATATGTGGGCTGTACACCACAAGAAGCCACTTGTAGTTGGGCAATACCACAAGTTTGGGGGTCTTCAAAATGTGTTTGTGTGTAAAAAATGCCCACTGCTTTGTCAAGTGTGATGATCTTCTCGTTCAGCTGACCCAGAAGTCTGATTTCTATAGGCCTATAGCCCTTATGTCCCAGACTGCATGCCTGCAATAAACAAAAGAATGATCACACACCTGCAAATCAAAAGCTTTGTTGCTGCATGTTTACTCCTGAACTATGCCCTCCACTGGCCTACAGTCTTATTTTGGATGTGCTGCTGGAGCAAGCTGTGACAGAGAGATGGTGTGTTGAGTCCCAACCAATTGCATCACATTCTCAGACCGATGAGTTGATGAACACGCTGCTGCAGCTGTTGAATCTAAAGATACAGAGTGGAAAATGAATTAAAGCCGCAAGCGGCACCAAAGGGCCCTCGCAAGCCATGCTTCGCACTCGGCTGACCCGACACTCCCTAAGGGTGGCGCTGATGCACCACTTGCCTCTGTTTTATTGCGGCTTTGGACTGCGCTTGTGAGCAAACAAAGTCAAAAGACATTGGGAGATTGATGCACAAAATGCACCAACATGGACTTTTCCAGGCACCACCAGGGCAACACCATGCAAAATAAAAACTTGGCCGCTGAGACTTTTTTGACGGGGACGACCTGAACAGTCACTGTGCCAAATTTCACGTTTCTCAATTAAGCTAATAAGTTGTTATAAGACTTTGAAATGTACAAAAATTTTAAAATTTTCCTATTAGGATAACACGGGCTCTTTCGCTTCGCCCATTGACTCAATGTTGACGATGATGTGTTAGCAAAAACAAATATACATATCCCATGCCTATGGCATGGGTTGCTAGGATACTGGAGTCTGTGCAGGGGGCAACTTCGGCTAGACAGTCTACAACGATGAGTGCATGGGTGAAGCAATAGGCCCTATGCCCTGTAGGGGCATAGGCCCTATTCAGTGCACAGTTGCCAGAATCAATTTTGCATAATATAGGACCTGTAACTGTTTTGAAATGGTAACACACAGACCAAACAGACAAAGGGTGTGTTTATTTCTACTGGTCTGGGACATGGGTGGACAATACAAACAGCGACAAACAGGACAACAGCGCCCTCTACTTATTGAGTGCACAGTTGCATTTAAACACATCCACATTGTTAGATAAACACAGTATTTCCTTTCAACAAAAGCACTGCAGAATTTTCATTTGAAAATCCATCACAGCATCCGCACTATTCAAGCCACATCGCATAAACATCAATCAAACCGGCGCAACTTTATGCACAGACATCGAGTCTGCCAGACATTCATCCAAGATACTTCACTATGATTATAAAGAGTCCAAATCCACAAACACAGGTAAAGCTCACCTGGCGTCTTTTGGAATTCCGTGAGATTTGATATAGCGCGCCATTTTCACAACTACCCAAATTCACCACCTATGCTCACGTGACCCACGCTTCTTGAGCGGGAATTACTATGGCAACAGTAACAGCTCCCCCACCCATCCCCGCTATGTCATTTAAGATAGCCTCTGTTTTAGTAATTTGAGTGCAATACATCTTATTATACTTGCTTAACTGAACTGATAACTGTTACCTGGAACCATAGATCTAAAAAGGTACTTTTCGACCAAGGCGAACTTGAGCAGAGACAGCAGCCCTATTTCTTATTTATTTTACTCTATTTACACACACAAAAAAAGTTTGCCCAAAAATAATTCACTGTAAAGTGTTCTGGGAGTCTTGATAAGTGTTATATAAATCCAATGCATTATTATTATTACAAGTCATTAAACTATTTATTTTAGACAGATGCCACATTTGACATATTTAATGAATCAACATGGACAATATAAGAAACAGTAAATAAATGTACTGTATACAAATCTTCAAATTTATACAGCCTATATTGCACTATTTCTAATCTGTGTTGTAATGTTTTTTCCTCATCAGAAATACTCAGATAATAACGCACGCACGCACGCACGCACGCACACACACACACACACACACACACACACACACACACACACACACACACACACACACACACACACATTATAAAATCTGTCACATGCACATCTCAGACTCTTCTGTCCCTTCCTGAGACTCTGTTCTTTCATTGGTATTTTTACCTGTGGATCTCATTAAATCTTCTGACTTTATGTTTCAGACTCTTGTTGCTCTCTGACTCTTACACCAAAGCTCATGAGTCAATTCTGCATAATATAGGATCTGTAAGTTAGAAAATGTAAAATACTTTTCCTTAGGTGACCTAAAACATGTTTAAAAGAGAGTTAAAGCCACAAGAATGCATCATATGTCTCCTTTACGTGCACTGTTACACTTAACTAAAGTGGACACTAGTAACATGTATAGGAGAGAAGATTTTTCAATAACACATTTGCATCTAAACTACACAGACACAAAAATGCCCCCTCAGTCCATCCTGATCTCTACTCCCTCTGAGGTAGCGCTGTGGGGAGTCTCTCACTGGTTGAGCCACAATCCTCTGCAGAATGCTCTTAGACTGCAGCAGCTGATTGATCCAGGCCTGACAGGCCTCCTGCATGCCTGGCCCCTTCCCTCCGTACTCCAACGGCAGCACTGAAGCCGAGAAGAAGTCCAACAGAGAGTCGGTGTAGTCGCAGCCATGTACGTGGATCTGAGGAGGCGCAAAGGCAAACCTACTATCAATAATGATGTTTTTTCTCATATTACTACACAATGAAAACATATCCATGTGGTTTCCTACTTTCTAAAATCATATAACAATAAATATATTTAAAAGTGGAGGTTCCACCACCTGCTCTCTATGGAGGTGAAATTTCCAAGAGCTTTGAAAACTGAGGTTACCAGTTTGCAGTCTTGATGCCACAATACCGAACAATTACCGACCAATCTCAAATATGCCGTTTTTAGACAAAGTCCTCGAAAAAGTTGTTTGCCACCAGCGTATTAACTTTCTCCACATCAACAACTCCTTTGATGTTTTCCAGTTTTAGACCCCATCACAGCACTGAAACTGCTCTTATCAAAGTGACAAATGACAGTGAATGAACACTGATGCTGGCAAAGTCTTGCTCATGTTAAATCTGTGTGCTGATCATGGGATCCTCTATGAGCATCTAAACTGGTTCAAGTTCTATCTAGAAGAAAGGGAGTACGTTGTTGAAATTATAAAATGTATCTTAGATAAAATGTCCCTGTCATGTGGGGTGCTCCAGGGGTCAATCTTGGGACCCCTGTTGTTCTATCTCTACATGCTGCCGTTAGGCCAGTTAATATACTGCACTAATGTGTCCTACCACAACTATGCAGATGACACTCAGATCTATTTCTCACTGGCATCAGGTGAATACCTGAATACCCACTGGACCAGTAGATTCACTCTGTATTGACACTGGTCTGTGGTCCTTCGCTTCAAATATGTTTCAGTATGCAGCCCTCAGTGAAAAAGGTTTGGACACCCCTGATTTATTATGGACTCGAAAAACAGGGTGTGTCACACTAATTACAGCCCCTGCGCATTAGGTACAAGGCGGGACCTTAGTACATACTGATAACAGTGTTATTACCAAGATTACACAAAAAAGGTTATTCAAAACGGAAAATATAGCAAAAATAACACGCTTGCTCGCTGTATTGGCTTAAGAATATTCACAAAATGATACTGCTACATACGCCAGACGCACGGTGTGGACGTTGCTGTGGTCAGGACTCAGGAGGTGGGCGGGAATTAGCCGTGTCTCTGTGTCGCGCGCGCTAATCCTTCTTGTCAGGGGCACGCGCTCGGATCATTGCTCAGCTCGTTAGCGTCCGACCGTTTGCGCGTCTAACCGTACATAACCGTCCGCCCATGACCCATGCTCAGCCTCAACCGACCACTCCAGAGCTCTGGTGAGTACATATTTCACTTTTACTTTAACTAACGAAGAGGATGAACGAATGTAGAGGCGCAATTCTAGGCTAAGTTAAAGTTAGAGGTTGTTTTGCTAGGTCTGCTCGGACGATTAGCCTCAGACACTTTCCACATCCTCACCATCTGCGCTCTGGTGTGTTTCATTGAGCAGAGTTTGTACAGTGGGCTAAGCCTTTCTAGATGACACCTGTCTGGGATTAATGAGTCCAAATAGCAACAAACAGCAATAAAGTGGGAATACCAGATGTAACTTGTTTCCCCTGTAGATTTATCCAAAGCTATTGATTTGTCCCAGTTTTGTACAAGAAATGTCCCAAGTGGCACTACTGTTGACCAGTTTGACACCTGCCAACAGTAAAGGGTGGAATATATAGTTATTTTCCGCCCATAGCACAAACAAATGCAAGATAAATATGTTTTTTTTCTACCCTGTCTAAAGATTACATCAGTAAAAACTCATAACAAAGGACCGATACACATGTTTACCCTGAGCTGTTCCTTCTTTTTTATCCTGATGGATATGGACAGTCCCTCCACATGAGTCCAGATTTGTAATTAGTTCTTTTAGTAGCCTTTACATTGACAGTACAGTACAGTCCTGTGAAGCATGGAGTAAAAGCAACTGTAGTTATAATTAGCGGTGTATAATCTTCTCCCTTGTTGCCCTCTGCCCGCTGCGAGGGTACTCCTGACCCTAGCTGTTAGCTGGCTTAGACAATGCTAAGCCCCACAGACACTGCACTGTAGTACTGCCTGTGTAGTGTCCCCCTCACAACAAGCAACAGAAATGTACAGAGACAGGTACAGGTAGATCTAAGAGCAACAGTGTCAGTTTGGTCTGTTAGACCTTTTGCAGAGAGCAGTGTAGAAGTGTAATAGGGCTAGTCTTGTTCTGTCACTCTAGTATTCATTCATTCATTTATTATTATTATTTTTTGCCGATTTCAACTAACCCGGGGTGACTGGACGGAAAACTAGGCACAAAGTGGACATTTTTTAAATGAGGTTTACAAATAAGTTATCAATTAACTGCTCTATTCATTTAATACATGCAGGACAATATTTCTTGATCTGTTAAAGCAACACTAATATTTCTGTCTAATAGAGACAGAAATATTCTGCTCCACAGTATATTGCCATATACTGTGGAGCAGAGATGCTCCACAGTATATGGCAAGCAGGTGGCACTACCAGCCTATATTACAGTCAGATCATAAGCAAACCTGCTGACAGTAAGAGTGCCAAGTATTTTTGAGAAATAAAAACACCTGTAATAATAATAATTAAGACAAGCAGGTGGCAGGTTTCCCACCGATGAAAAAGTGAAATAAGGAAGACTTAGATTTTTTAAAATATTCAGTTGAGAAAATCACAGTTCAGCTTCAGCTAGGCAAACAGAAGGAGATAGTACTCGGTTGCAAGTACTCAAGTACTGTACTTTGCAGATAGCATACTTTTACTCCTACTGGATGCAGTCATGACATTTGACAATGTAATAGTACTCTTATTTGAGTAGAAGTGTCGGTTCCTCTTTCTGACACTTTCCACTGTGAGTAATTCTATGAGTGACAAAAGTGGACGATATGAAATGATTTGAAGATTTGTGTTTCTTTCTTTTGAAAATACCAGATTATGATTTAATGTAATGTCCTCCCATCAGTTATTCTTGCAATTACTTTCTTCCCCAAATACTTTTGTACTCTTACTCAAGGTATGTAACAATACTGTTACTTAGTAAATGTTTTGCCTATAACCACTTGTAGGTAAATTTCTAAACCTTCTCATTAGAAACATGTAAAATAGATCTCTACTGCAGTGTTTTTGTGGAGCTCTGTCCATGATGAGGCTGGGGTCATTGGGTACAGGACATTGTGACTGACCTTTTGAACTGTTGGACACATTTTTGGGATTTCCATGTTGGCGCCCTGACAACAGAGCCATGTGGGTGCAGGCTTAAGGTGTGTTTGAGTCTAGGAGAGTTACATCAAATGTAAAGGCACTGCTATTTCACTACACTGTTTCACTACACTTGTTTTATTGAACATTTAATTTTTATTTTATTATAAGATTAGAGAGCTTTTACACTGTTCTCTAGAATGAAAACAAAATTTGACTTAGCAGCAAAAAAATCCCATTTTTATCATTTTAAAAATGTGTAATATGATGGAAGTTACGATATCTTCAGTTAATACTCAGTCTAACATGCTGGAATGCTTTATAATCAGATGCAGAGATCGATACATCGGGCGTTGTGATTATATTATTTTTGGTCATTATGTATGCCTGAACTAATGTAATCAACCAGGAAGGAATAGTCTGTCTTATTATATAGATTCACTTTTTTGCTGTCAATTGGTCTGTGTTTCCTCAATTCCATGGAAGGGCATAACCAAAATGGAATATATCATATACTGTAATTTTTGGACTATAAGCCGCAACTTTTTTCCCACACTGAACTAAAGCACATAGGAGCTAGACACACATCTCACAACAACACCAAGAAATGCAAATGATACAGCTTTTAAGTTAAAAGCAATGGATCTGGCGTCAAAGAAGCTGCATGTAAGTTTGGCATCAATGAATCGATGAATGGTGCGATGTTGGAGGCGGCAGTGGGAAGAACTTAGTTAATGTAAAAAAGACATGTTGCTGCTATGTTGATGCTGTGTTGTACTGTACTGTTTTATTTTCTAAACCTGCAGTGTTGATGGCGTGTTAATGGCGTGTTGGTGCTGATTTTGAAGCACAGTTAAAAAAAAAAGATTAATTAAATTTTCTTTTAAAATTTAGTTGGTGCAACTTATATACAGGTGCGCTCAATAGTCCAAAATTTACTGTACAAACATTTTTCAAGTGGAGAAGTCTCTTGTTTTTCTTGAGGTTTATATACCGTAATATGCAAGTTCATTGCTTAGGCCTGCTGTCATATCACGTTATCTTCTACTCTGGTGTAAGTCTCTAAAACTTATACTTAACTAATGGATATCTAAATATGCTTTCAAAATAAACATTATTATGAACTTACCACTAGGGATGGGGCGATATTAAAATTTAGACACACGATTATCGTGACCAAAATAATATGATTATGACGATATTATCGTCATAAATTATTAATTATTTTTATTAATTAAATTATTAATTTTTTAACGTTCCGATAACCCGGGCCTACTTTACAACAACTACTCTACAGGAATGTACATGTACTTCTGCGTCACCCATGCAAACAATCTGCACATCAAATGAAAGCTACAGTGCTCGTCTTTTCGTATATGTAAACAATTTTCACCTGGAATCATTTACCGAGTAAATGAAGCGTGTTAATGCGGCGCATTCTAGGCGCTGTTTTGCTTCTAAACATGATGAAACGAACAAAATGGACAAAACAAAGGAAGTACGAGGATACTGTGGATGTTTGTACAAGTTAAACTAGAGGCATCTCTGACCCGGAGCGGTTCGAGATTGAAGAGTGAAGATGGCTGTGGACTCAGGAGGAGAGGAGCTTATGTTTTGATGGATTGGATGCTGTTCTTGATCGGTGAGCGTGGTTTATTCTGCTATTGACATATTGACATTGTAGGTAAATATATATCATGTGTGTGTCTGTAAAATGCTGTTTAGCTAACTACACACAACACAATCTACATTCAATAGTTTATGTCACTTATGAATATTTTCGGCTCAAGTTTGTCAAACAATGCAGGATGGTTGTCTCGTAAATGCGTAAATAAGTTGCTCGTGTTTTGCCCTCGGACCCGCAACTTTTTTTCGGCAGACTCTGCCACCAGAACAGGCACAGACAAGTGTCATAGCTATGACAGAGGCCCCCCCTTGTGAGCAAACACCAAAACTAGCATCTAAACGTTGTATTGAAACCAGAAACATGAGTCAGTCTGGTGCCGTAAAGATGATTAAAATCATGCGGTATAATTGTGCGTGATAATCGTACGCTATAATCGTGCTCGATGATCACGATTATGAAAAATTGCCACGAACGATTAATCGAGGACCGTTTTTTATCGCGATTGACGATATTATTGTATATCGTCCCATCCCTACTTACCACAGTGTTTTGGTTAAAGGCAGAAAGTATTCTTCTTTTGAGCTTATGTTGTACTGTTGATTGGATAATATTTGACATGTTTGCGTATGTTCACAGAGGGATGAAACGGAAAAGAGCATTGTCCTGTGTCAGCCATGAGTGAGCCTCCCCTCTCCTCATCCACGCTGGTGTCTCTGGCCCGCTCTCTGTCTGGGATCGGGATTGACTTCACTAATGGAGAGGCCCTTTCAGCTCCTGCTCCGGACCCGAACGACGCCCCTCCTCCGGTAAACACTGCTCTGTGGGTTTAAGCGAGGTTCACTCTGTCACTGGTGATTTCGAAGTAAAAGATCGCCTATATTTTCTTGAGCAATATATCACACTTCTTGAGCAATATATCACACTTCAAAACTCCGAGACCACCTATTTCAAGCACTCTCAAAGCAGCTCCTATCACACTCTGAAGGAGAGTGTGGTGCAGCCTTTAGGATGTGGGTGAACAAGGATTGATATGATAGTGGTCAAGTGCAGCCGAACTAGCATCTTGCGCAAATCCAAAGTATAGAAACTCCTGAAAGTGTGCACACACCACAGTTTGAGTGGTGAATTATTAGATTGTCAATAATACACTTTATAGACTGCATAGTTATTTTGTAATGCACGCTTCTTTCAGTAAAACAAAAAAAATCAAGATTGTTTCCCACTATAAAGGGAAAACCAGGATAGTGGATAAAGCAGCATGCCAAAAACACAGTAAACCCAAACCAAACAAAGAATAAATAAATAAGAAGTATATGTGTTGACAGGTGACAGGCATTGAGCTGGGCCCGGGGCTCTATTTTGCTGACGGGAAGCGTAAAGTGGACTACGTCCTTTCCTTCAAGTGCAAGAAGAGACGAGCGTCCAAGTCGCGTCTGTCCATTGCATCCAATGGCAGCTTGCCCTTCCCCTTCCCGGGCATCAGGTTTGATGACGGGGAGTCCGGAGAGTGTCCCACCACAGCTGACCCAGAGGAGCAGAAGCTGACAGAGGAGGAGAAGGTGCTGATGAGGGAGGAGTTTGAGGCTCAGCTGTTGGAGGCTGGGCTGCAGCTGGAGAGGGACAAGGAGGTGAGGGAGACATGGAAGTGTTGTAGTCTGTATAGTCTATGGATTACACACTGTTCTAAGTAGGGCTGCCTGTAGTGTTGTAACAATACTAAAAAAAACCCCTCAATTTTGTTAATAAAGAATGGCCTCGATACTCAATAAAGATTCCGATACCGCAATGATAATAAAAGACTCTTTATTTAGACAATAGACAGTGATTTTCAATATAAAATCTTAGGACTTTATTTTATATTACCATGTGGCCTTATATCTGTAATCTTAGTTGTCCAGTTAGGTCCATAGTGGTCCATGGGTGTATACTAGTCTATGTGGTCTCATACTTGTTCTGATACAGATCAAGATCATTCTAAAACTGTTCAGCAAAAGGTTCATGTCTGTCCTGTGAATGTGACCTTTTTAGTATTGATACATGCTTAATTGAGTGTCTAGGTTTTAGTAGCGATTAGTACCTGTTTTTTGATACTTTTAACAACCCTAAATGCAAGATTAATCGCAATTGAATTTAAATCACAATTTGAATGGGCACAATTAACAAATCGTAATGGCTGCTATTTTTGAAGTACAGTGGTCCCTTGTTTATCGTGGGGGTTGCGTTCTAAAAATAACCCGCAATAGGCGAAATCCGTGAAGTAGTCAGCTTTATTTTTTACGATTATTATATATGTTTTAAGGCTGTAAAACCCCTCACCACACACTTTATACACTTTTCTCAGACATGCATTCACATTTTCTCACATTTCTCGTTTAAACACTCTCAAAGTTCAAACCTTCGTAGATTATATCCCTTTTCTTCGATGATTTCTTTAAATGTGTTGTTCTCGTGCCTCTGCTCCAGCGGTATCTGCAGAGGTAGCCTCCGTGCACAGGAACACTTAAGTCCAAAGTGTTTCTGAAACTTGTTGGTGTAGAACGTTTCATCAACATTGTGGGGTTTGTCGGGGAGAAAACTGTCAAACATACAGCACTTCAGAGACACACTGCGATCGAACATTTATTTAAATTTGGCTGAACACATTCTGTACTGTACAGGAGGCACAGCACATCCATTAGCCAATCAGGAAGCAGAACACAATGTGCATTCATGCACTGTAAAAAAAAAAAAAAAGCATGCAGAATTGCACCAAAAAAATCAGCTAAACAGCGAGACCATGAAAGGTGAACTGCGATATACTTAGGGACCAGCGTACCATAATTTTCTCTACAAAGAACAAAATCTCCTGTCTATAAAAACTGCTAACCCTGTAGTTCAGATCTGTACAAACATGTTCTGAAATGTGATTCTTGTATTAGTTTGTCAAGTCATATATCAGTCTTTGTGTCAATTTTTCTTGACTTGTTTAAAATGTGAACTTTAAACAGAATCCTAATCCTTTAAAAACATAAATAGCAAATCTAATCGCAGTGTTTATCAGATAAAATTGCCATTAGATATTTTTCTATTCTATCCTGTGGTTGTGGCATCTGTTAACTAAGAGAATTTCCCTTCGGGGATCAATAAAAGTGATTCTGATTCTGATTTTCCCAATCATTTAGCACTAGTGAATGGCCGCACAGAGAGAGAGCAATGTTTAATGATGGGTCTGTTTGAATGGAGCATGTGTGGCGTGTTAAATCACTCTTTTGGTTCAGGATTAAGATTGTGTAAAGCTTGGCCAGATTATAGAACCCTCACAAAGCTGTAGTATTCTGTAGTAAACACTGTACTACTACTACTATTACTACTAGTGCTACTACTACTTCTACTATTTGCTAAATTCAGTATGCAAGTACATTTACATCATACCGCTGAAATGATGAAACGCATTTGATTGTTTTGCCTTTACATGTTTTTCCAACTTTGAACTAAAACTTTGATTACAAAATGCCTGTAATGCAGTGTGAGATATTAATTATTTGCACTGTGGTAGCATGTGATAGCCCAGTGTGTGCCCCCAGCTAATTAAACGATAGTTTAAATCGATAGTAAAATTAGTATTGAAACTAGAGACTAATTTGAGCAGGTAACGATACTAAAAAAATTACATTCACAGGAAAGAAATGAACCTTTCCTGAATAGCTATAGAATGATCTTGAGTTGAACAAGCATAAGACCACATAGACTAATATACAGCCATGGACTACTATAGAATCTATCTGGATGCCTGAGAGATTGCACAGATTTAAGGCCATGTGGTGATATAAAATCAATTAATATGATTTAATGTCTAAATAAAGAGTTTATCTTATTATCATTGTGGTATTGGAATCAGTATTGAGCTACTGAGTATTGAGTCTATTCCTAAGTATTGAAATTAAGTTTGAAAGTTTAGTATCAGGACAACACTCCTGCAACATTAGTTTGACTAGCACAGAGCTCTGCACACCCAGACCTCATGGTACAAGCATAGTATCTGTTGTGTATGGGCCATGTGTGGTCCTTTGGGCTTCTTTTTGTGCTACCGCCTGGTTTTGAAATAATAGGATTGAGCTCCTACTATATAAGAGCATTCTTACAGCTTTAGAGGAGCAACTCGGGTCAAGCGCTCATTAGGCAAAGCGACAATTTATATACTGGTTAGGGCTGCATGATTGTGGGAAAAATATCTAATTGTGATTTTTCTGAAGTGTTGTAATTGCAATTCAATTTGCAGTATATGTTTAAAAAGTAGGATTCTGTTCAGAGTGCATATTGTGAATAACTCTAGGGGCATTGACATTTAAGAGAAGACATTACAAGAATGTTGTGAAAAGTGTGTAGACGTGTAACACATCTATGCACTTTTAATCAGAATCAGAATCACTTTTATTGATCCCCGAGGGGAAATTCTCTTAGTTAAAGATGCGCGACCACAGAATAGGAATTTAAAGAATAAGAATAAAAGACAGTAAAAATATATAGAATAGAATAAAATAAATAAAATAGAGTCTATAAATAAATAAATAAATAGCCTAAATTAATTAAATTAATAGCCTTAAAGCAACTTGTATTATTCATGCAATACAGTTAGTTAGTTAGTTAGTTAGTTAGTTAGTTAGTAGTTACTAAGCCTAAATGTTGTTTTATAAACTATTTGTTCATTATGAATTATGTATTTACTCATGCTTTATAAAGCCAAATTAAGTTGTAGTTATTAAAAAGTTGTACATATTTTTATAAAAATACAGGATAATTTTTTTTTGCAAAGGTCAAATGCTCCAACTCAAATTGTGATTTCGATTTGTTTGTGATATATTGTACAGCCCTATGTAACTTAGGGATGAGACAAGATCATGGGCCACAAGCTCTTTCAACATAAATTTGCCACAAGAATGTTGGATTTTTTTTTTTTTTTTTTCATATGCCTCAGACAAAAAAAAAAAAGTTAAAAGAAAACATATTAAAAAAAAAAAACTTAACAATACAATGTATTTGTTATATATTTTGTTATTGTTATGTTATTATATTATTATATTATATATTTTGTCTCATTCTCATGGATTTGATCTTGTGTGCCGTTTTGTGTGACCTCGACCTCAGTACTGGTATACACAGTAGGGTTTGGTGATATATTGTTTCGAGTATCGGCTGATATTTATTTATTGCTGCCCTAGTCTCTGTGTGCCCATGTGTCATTCCTAGATAGTCAGTGCATCAGATTTGTCTTTTTGAACATATTCGTAAAATGGAAATAGAAGAACCATTATATGCTTGTATGTTTACACAATCATGTAACAAATTATTTTGTCACAGATAAGAACATGTTGTTATTATTTTTTTAAAAGTGAACTGGTGATGTTTATGTTGACTTAAGATACATTTGTGGGCCTTGCTAAAGATTTTAAAAGCTGGGGGGGGTAAGCTCTCACAAGTATTATACTTCTGCTTACTCCTTTTGAGCATTGTGCAAAATTTGGATGTACACTGTTTTTGTCTGAACTGGCAAAATGAATTTTTTATTTTTTATTTTTTTATATTATGCCTGCTCAAATAAACAATATTTTTTTTTTATTTAAAAGCTAAATATCAGTACTGGCAAATATCTGTTATCAGCCACAGCAGTATGCCAAATATCGGATGTCAGTATTGGCTCAAAAAGTCCATGTCAGCCTATCCCTAATACAGAGTGACATTCGTGTACACTCTGCTCCTGTACCGGTATCCTGTACACTGTATGGTGTTGTGTGTTGTTGTTGTAGAGAGGACATGGCATCAGGTTCCTGCGCCTGCACATCCCCTGGCCCATCCTCAGCCGCGAGGCAGAACTCCAAAAGATTAAAGTTGCTGTCAAAAAGGTCAGGACCTACTTAAAGTGACCATAATCAGCTTAACTTTTCACAGAATGTTGGAACAATAAACACATGCTTTTCTCTGTATATATATTTCCTGGATGTCTTTATTTGTCACGATACAGAATCTTCTGTTACAGATATTGATTGTAACAAGAAACGTCTGAATTGTATAACTTTTCATGATTATTGACACCATTAACAAACAGCAATGAAATTGTTCATTCTCTCTGAGATTGTCTGATAGATTGGACTGCAACAATTAAATGCTTAGTTCTGTATTAATCACAATTATTAATTAACAGAATATTCTGGACACCACTAGTTCTAAGTAAGTAATTCAACTGTTTCTGTTTGTTTTCCTTATGAGTAGAAGTGTGACTTGCGTAAGCGCATAGGCATTGCAGGCATGTGGGATAAGGTTATGGCCAAAATGTCCACTCCATTCCAACCGGACATCCCTGACCTGGAGATCCAGAGGGACCCCCAGACCCGCATCCGCTTTAAGACCCTGAAACATGCCTTCATCAGAGACAAGCTCCATCTGTGAGTGTGGGGGTGCTTGTTTATTTTATTTATGTTACTATTTGGCTTTTTGGTTCTCATGTCTCTCATTTGGGTTGCCATTTTCATAGCTGAAATCCAGCTGGATGTTATGTAAAAGGACTCTCTTTGAATCCTTACTAAACCCTAGCACTTGTAGCCAATCATAAGTCAGTGCTAGTGCCATATACAGTAATGAGAAAAAACTTTTATGTGTTCTCTGTCTGCAGGTTAAGGCAACCCAGGTTGTCATTGTAGTACTTTTTTATAACAATAAGAGTGCAGACTACATACTATTCCTTTAACACGACAATTAATATGTGCATACGTTCATATACCCTGGATTCAGAACAGCAATCTTGATTTTAGTAGCTGACTAGGTTAGATCTAATGAGTTTAGTATTAACATCATTTATGTAACTTTTCGGGTTAGAGTACCGCGATCTGCTTGTCTATACGGAGATGTTGTTCTTTTGTTGTTCCATAGTATGGAAATTATTTTCATGGAAGAGAGTTACAGGTCAGGAGGAGAGGTGACCCTTCTCACAGTAAGAATGCATGTTTTACAAGGTATTTAGTATTTTTATGTAGCTGAATATGCAAAATATCATACTGTAGAATATTTCAGGCAAAGGAATAGCATCCATGGGGACAAGGAGGTAGCAGATCCTTCACCAGAAAATTTAGATTGTACATTTTTTATTTCAAGAGAAAAAAATCGGTCAAAAGGAGACTACGTAATAACAAACATGTACTGAAACCAGTTAGAAAGGCCGTGAAATAAATCCAAAAATCTAGACCTATAAACTAAATCAGTCTAAACTCAAGTCAAGATGAATATTTAGAATTGAAGTGATTTTAACTCTGTGGATGGTGTGTTTACACGGTCCTCTCTATTATTGACCTGTCCTGTGTCCTCTGGTGCAGGTATGACATAAAATCTACAGAGACGCTCTTTGACAATGCCACGCGCAGCAGAATAGTATGTGCAAGCACTTTTCCCCATTTTTTTTCACACATTTAGTTAGTTAACAAAAGACATTGTTCCTCTTTTTTAAGGTGGCTGAGATCATTTCACGTATTACCTGTTCACAAACTTGCCAAACCACTGGTAAGAACAGATAAGTCTCTGCTAAATAATTTATAATATCTCATTTATAGTGAAATTTTTTGGTCTTTTTCTCAGGTATCCAGTCATTACTGGCTCGAGGAGTGTATGAATCTGCCTTCCCTCTACATGACGTATGTGTAAACTGGACTCTGAGCTGTTAGCTCACTGTGCAATGTTTTATACAGAGCTCATTCACTGTACTGTTTTATACAGGGATCATTCACCAGGAGGGGGCAGAGGGACCAGCGCAATGACAGACAGGTGAGTTCACCAAACTGTTTATGTAATGTAATGATGATGCTGACAAAAATGGGGTATTCTGCTAAGGATTTTCAGACATTATGTCAGTCCAACAGAAGTGTGTTGGATTGTCTATAAATAGATTAAGTGACATTTAAATATGTGAAATGTACATACAAACGTTAAGAAATATCACATTACACTCCTAACACAGATATAATAATAGACTAAAGATAAAAAATTTCCTCATCCGCTAACCACATACACAGTATTATCTCTTTTTCAATAATCTACCCACCTGTTGGGTGATGTAGACTATTATTTAACATATCTCCTCTTCTATGCTCAAGCTCCTGAATGACACACACTTGTATATAGAATGGTTATTGCAAAAAAAGTGATATAACCTCCTGGAACACAGTTTTGTTTTTGCTATGTTGAAAAATTCAGTAAACATATCTGACAAAGTACTAATTATCCAAGGTACTCAATGTTACTGTTTCTCAGATTCTCCATGAAGAATGGGCCAACTATGGAGTTATGTACAAATACCAGCCCGTGGATCTGATCAGGTACTAAACAACAAGTCAAAACTGGAACCGCCACAACTAAGGACTTTGAAAAACACTATTGTATATGTGTATGTGACAGAAAATACTTTGGAGAGCAGATTGGCCTGTACTTTGCGTGGCTGGGAGTTTATACTCAGCTCCTCATTCCTCCCTCTCTGCTTGGCATCATCGTCTTCCTCTATGGTATATTCACTGTGGACTCCAACATCCCCAGGTCAGTCCCACCTCAATCCCCCTGTGTGTCTGTCACAGCCTTGACTTCTTCTGCTACCTCTGCTGCCTTTGCTTTCTATGCTGTTCACATAAATGCATTCTCTCCCATCCAACCCTCCTCCCTCCCATCTCTGCTGTAGTAGCATGAGACTCATTATACACAGTTAGGCAATATATGGAATTATTAATAACAGGCAGAATGTCCTTTTGACGATAGGTCTATAAAGTTTGAATATTCAGTCAACTGTTTATAATGATTTAAAAAATGTTGGAAAAAAAGAGCTGATCACTACAGAAAATTATAACAATGAACGATAATACTGAAACTACTTTATGCCACTGGCACAAAGCAGGATAATCCTAGTAAACCTATTTTAAAATATACTGTATCATTAAAGGCATGAGCGGCAACAAATAAATAGCTGAATTAAACAATAATTAGCCATAGAAGTGGTTTAACAAAAATCACAATTAATATTGACCCCCAAAATGTATTGTTCCAGCTTTCATATGTTGAACGATAAGTAATTTTAACGGTTTTATACTGCCACCACTGTATTCATATTTGCACAGTTTGCACTGTTTTAATGTATACTGCATTTGTTTGTGTCTGCTTCTTGATTATAGGAAGTACTTTGATCTGCTTGTTTAGATGTATGAAAAGTGCTATACAAATCAATAATTCAGCTGTGGCTCTGCTCTATGCCCTGACAGTGATGAGACCTGTAATGACAAGCTGAACATCACCATGTGTCCTCTGTGTGATGGAGTGTGTGACTACTGGCAGCTCAGCTCTGTGTGCTCTTTGGCCAGAGCCACGTACCTGTTTGACAACGGAGCCACTGTCCTCTTCGCCATCTTCATGTCTCTGTGGGGTAGGCATTGTGGCAACTCCCCTCTGTTCAGTTGGTCCCTTAGCCTGAGTACCCCTCAATATTAGAGCGAAACAGAGATGGTCACAGAGTGAATTGCCCACCACCAAGTGTGGAGAAACGACAAATAAAGGGCCATTGCAGAGAGAGGCTGTTGAGAGGCTTGTCTAGCTGGAACAGGGATCGGCAACCTTTAACCCCCAAAGAGCCATTTGGGCCCGGTTTACACGAAAAAAAAAAACACTGGGAGCTGCAATTTTTTTGACATCTAAAATGAAGATAACACTGTATATATTGTTTTTTTTTTGTTTTTTTTTACTCTTACGCTTTGTGTAAACAACTATACAGTAGTGTGCTTATGACAGGGGTCCCCAACCTTTTTCGCATCACGGACCTGAATAATGTAGGTTTTATTTTCACAGACCGGCCTTCTACACACAGCAGATAAATATGTCAAAAATAAGTTAAGTGCCTAAAAAATACACCTCTCCATACCTCTGAATCAGAGGCTCCCTGCGCTTGTTTCTTTGCGATTAGGTGGTCCCATCAGGAGTGATGGGAGACAGTGACACTCGCAGTGTGTTTATGTCCAGTCTGCTCCGTAATTTCTTTGAAAAAACTCTAAAGGCTTATCTTTTAATCCAGGTGCTTAGTCTCCATGTGCCAAAGCAGTTTTGAAGGTTTCATTGCCTCGTTCTCTTTTCCCGCGTATTACGCAGAGCGGACTCGGCACGTGAGACTCACCTGTAGCGACAAACCCATATTTTAAGTAGGACTCCTGGTGTTGTCTGTTAAATTGATCGTTCTTTTTTCTTGGATGTCGTAGACTCCTCATCTGGCTCCTCAGTTGGCCTTTTCCCCTTTGCAAAAAAGCTCTGCAAAGACTTTTGTTTTTGTCTCATTTTCACGAACTTGTGGGTCCACTTTTGGGCGTGTCTGATGCGTTATACGTGATACGTCATTGCAGAGGACAAGAGCAGATCTAGCACAGATATAATAAACTCGCCATTATATCAAATGGATTTATGTGGAGATTTCCTCTCAAGATTTTCTTTATATATCTACAGACAAGCTTATTAGCATGTCATGAGGGACAGACCAAAGTTATGTCGGAGAAGATGCGGTTCCTAATAAATGACCGGTACAAATGTGTAACGGACCGGAACGGGTCCCCATCCCGGTGGTTGAAGATCACTGGTTTATAAAATCCATGTACAGTGCTACAGATCCTCCTGCTCCTGAACCTCTGCACAGCGTCTGCAAAAATATTATTTTATTTTAATATTTCAACATTACAATAATGTTACAATTTAAAGTACAATTTAAAAAAGAACTAACACAAATAAAATAGACTTCAATTAAATACTTATAATTTATTTTTCCAAGCTACGCGGAGGCGCAGTGTAAGGGTGAAAGGGCCGCATGTGGCTCTGGAGCCGCGGGTTGCTAACCACTGAGCTAGAAAAATGCCAGTAAATATACATAAGCAATTATTAAGACTATTGTGAATCTAATGCAATATAGTATAGTAGTTACTCATAGTTGTACTTTGGAGTAATTAATGCAGCAATTTTTTCAACATTTTTAACTGCTTATTTTAACGATGCCATATTGCTGATCAACTCCCGTTTTTACCTCCACCAATACACACCCACTGCTCTATACTTACTTTGTTCTCCAATTGTATTTTCCTAATTGGTGATACAAATAGGATTCAGCAATGTCAGGAAGTCATTTTGGTACAAATGAAAAATAAAATCTACTGCTTGCTAGCATGATCTTCAGCTAGCCATCAGAAGTGTCAACAACATGCAGCTCTTTGTTGTGATGGTGTTTATGATGACGTCAGCTCCCACTGGCCACCGCAGGAGGTTTTGATTTTCCCAAATGGCATAAACGCACCTGATTATACTCGGAGCATTGCAGTATGTTACAGTGTAGCCCGATCATGCTAGGGCAAGTAATCAACCTCATATGACAAGAAATAGCCATGATGATATTAGACATATGTTTATAGGTATACTTATTTTACATCTGTGATGATAAAAATGATGGCCAAGCATTAGTTTGTGTTTGATTGTTTTGATCTGATACATTAAAAGAGGAAGTATTTGACCATGTTGATATTATTTTCCTTGTAGCCGCGTGCTTCCTGGAGCACTGGAAAAGGCGTCAAATGTACCTGAAACATGCCTGGGACCTGACCAGTATGCAGGATGAGGAGGTGAGCCAGCTAAAGCTAACATTGTTGATTGTAGACTGTGGTTTTATATATATGTCTATATATGTATATATATATATATATATATACGTGTGTGTGTGTGTGTGTGTGTGTGTGTGTGTGTGTGTGTGTGTGCGTGCGTGCGTGCGTTCATTTATTCATTCATACATATAATGCAGATGTTTGATGTTTTTCCTGGGATCTGCTATAGCCACTCCTCCAGTTTGGGGGTCACTGCCCCGAGTGCTCTGTAGACCAGTATTTTTCTAGTTTGTCATGTTCCTTTTTCCCTGATGTTCCCAACACTTGGTACAGCAATGTTCACTACAACGGCTTTGCTCTGTTGTTTATCCACCACCACCACAATGTGCGGTTGGTTTGCCATCAATATTCTGTCAGTCTGTATCTGGAAGTCCCACAGGATTTTGGCTCGATCATTCCCCACCACCTTTGGAGGTGTTTCTGACCTTGATCTTCGGGTATCCAGTCTGTACTCTGCACAGATGTTTCTGTACACTATGCCCGCCACTTGGTTATGCCGCTCCACGTATGCTTTCCCTGCCAACATCTTGCACCCTCCAGTTATGTGCTGGATTGAGGAGGGGCCTCTTTGCACAGCCTACACCTTGGGTCTTGTCTGGTGTGGTAGATCTGGGCCTCTATCTCTCTAGTGCTCAAGGCATACTCCTGTGCTACTAGGATGAGTGTCTCTGTGCTGTCCTTCAGTCCACCTTTCTCAAGCCATTGGTAGGATTTCGTGAGATCAGCCACTTCAGTTATGTTCCAGTGGTACATCCCATGCAGGGGCTTGTCCTCCCGTGATGGTACATCCAGCACCTCTTCCTCTGCACTCCACTATCTGAGAGACTCGCTGAGCATGTCATCTGTTGGAGCCTTGTCCTTGATGCACTAATGGATGTTGGATGTTTCATTCTGGAGAGTAGCTCTCACACTCACTTGGTCTTGGCCTCCTTCCTTACAACTCATGTACAGTCTCAGGGTGCTGGATTTGGGATGGAACCCGGAATTCGTGGTCGGGAGCTTTCGGGCCTTAACATCTGTGATAGGTATCTTCTTCTTTGGCCAGCTTATGATTCCTGCTGAGTATCTGATTACTGGCAGGGTGTAGCTGTTTATTGCCTTATTATTGTTCTTGCCATTGAGCTGACTCCTTAGGACTTGTCTTACTCGTTGGAGTTATTTGGCCGTGGCTGCTTTTCTTGTTTTTCCTCTTCAAGGTTGCCATTTGCTTGTTGGATACCAAGGTACTTTTAACTGTCCTCAGTGTCTGCTACTGCTCCTTCTGGACGTTCCTTCTAGGAGTTCACATACATACATACATACATACATACGCACGCACACACACACACACACACACACACACACACACACATACATACATACGGTATGTTTGGGTACGAAGCCCCAATAAGCATTACGCTGAGCAAGGCAGCGACTGACCTGAAAGATAACATCATGGCCCGAATGAACACAGGGTAACCCCGACACCACCTGCAGAGACTACGTGAAGTACCATCTGAAAGTCTCCTAGAAGATGTGAATGCAGCATTGAGAGCGATAGAAATCCTACCAATGCCTTGAGAAAGCTGGACTGAAAGACAGCACAGAGGCACTCATCCTGGCTGCACAGGAGCAGGCCTTGAGCACAAGAGCGATATAGGCCCAGATCTACCACACCAGACAAGACCCAAGGTGTAGGCTGTGCAAAGAGGCCCCTGAGACAATCCAACACATAACTGCAGGGTGTAAGATGCTGGCAGGGAAAGCATACATGGAGCGGCATAACCAAGTGGCGGGCATAGTGTACAGAAACATCTGTGCAGAGTACGGACTGGAAACCCCCAGGTCAAGGTGGGAAACACCTCCAAAGGTTGTGGAGAATGATCGAGCCAAGATCCTGTGGGACTTCCCGATACAGACTGACAGAATGGTGATAGCGAACCAACCGGACATAGTGGTGGTGGATAAACAACAGAGCAAAGCCGTTGTGGTGGACATCGCAGTACCAAGCGATGGGAACATCAGGAAAACAGAGCATGAGAAACTAGGGAAATACCAGGGGCTCAAAGAAGAGCTGTAGAAGGCCTGGAAGGTGAAGGCCTCAGTGGTGCCTGTGGTCATCGGAGCACTCGGGGCAGTGACCCCCAAACTGGAGGAGTGGCTACAGCAAATCCCAGGAAAAACATCAGACATCTCAGTCCAGAAAAGTGCAGTACTAGGAACAGCAAAGATACTGCGCAGAACCCTCATGTGGGGTCAGGGTGAGGCGAGCTTTTGACCTGTGCTGGGGTTGACCACGCAGGGCTTCTTTAGATTGCACTGGAGATTACAGCCCATGTCTTAGCCCCCTGCGCCTGATATAGGCAAACACAGACACTTAAATAGTGCAGCCTCAGACTTATGCGCCTGGGCCTTTAATGGGATAGGCCTATTCTGAAAACACTGGGCAGGAGGAGGATCTACAGCAGCAGTCAGCTAATGAACTCCTCTCTCTCTTTTTGTATGTTTCTGTCCATGCTTTGGCTCACAGGAGCGCGTGCAGGTACGTATTCTTTATCCGGTTCTATATAAGAATAATATAATGTTATGTGTAACCACAACATCAGTTTTGATTGAATCCTTATAAGAAAACAAAATGCAACACTGTATAATAACTACACTTTTAATTAGTAAACCATTAACAAAGACTTATTTCATAATGAACAAATCGTTTTAAAAGAATGATTCGTGATTAGTTATTATTTTAATTGATCTCTTTACTTCTAGCTTTAACCCTTTAATTAAAGGTAGTCTGTAACTTTCTTGAGGGTGCACGTCACCTGTATGATTCCATAGATACTATATACCAGGGCTGTGTCCCACAAAGTGAGGTAGCCTAGACAGGGCACACACTCCCGTTCCCTCCCTCCTTCCCCTCCCCAAACCCTCCCTCCTCGCGACTCTCCATCTCCCCCATCTAACACACTCATTTTCCTTCTTCCAAACATCCTTCCAATCAAATCTCTCTTACTTTCATTCGTACTGCACCCACGCACATTCAAGGACCCAATCTTTAGGGTTTGGGGAGACAGCCTCCCCTTCCCAACTCTACCCTGTCCATTTCTAGGAAACAGTTTACAGGGGAGAGGATTCCCAGTCCTCTCGCCCCGTCCCTTTTAGTCGCCTTTTACGACACGCAGGGAATGCGGTGGTAGTATTCTTTAGTCTGGCTGCTGTGAGCATCCAGACTACCCCCCCTAACCACAGGGGCAAATTCACAATGCATTCTTGAGCAGTCAAATGTCTTCTTAAATGACAGCTGTGCTTAATTCATCCAACATCCAGCTAGGAACACCACGTCTTTCATTTACATGAAAATGAATATGTATTTACTAAGAAACGCTCTTTAAACTTGGGCTTGGCATTATGACAGATATGAGCTAACAGACTGCATAGAGTCTGTTAGACCAAATAGACTACATGCTGCTACATACTCTCGGGCTGTAGGATTTGTTCTTCCATTTCAGTTAAGAAAAAGAATGCAAAAAAATGTTGGTAAAAAGGCCTTAAGTACAAATTTGCTTGTAAGAACACTCCATGCATCAGGCCTAGTTTTTGTTCAATCCATAAAACTTTACCAAACTGATGATGTGTCCACTACAGAACTTGTATGTGCCAGTAACATCTTTTTGTTACAAGCTACTTCTGCACACCTGTAGTATTGCAGTAGGCTTCCTGTGAAAATACTAATGCTAATCAAGAATATAACCATATTTGTGTGTGGTGTTTTAGGAGGAGCTGAGGCCGGAGTATGAGTCGGCTCTGCAGGAAAAAAGAGACAAGATGAAAGCTCAGATCAAAAAGCAGGTGAGTTATTAGTGATTATATAGATTCATAAACATAGTTTGTAAACAAATACATTCTAAATGCTGGAATGCAGGGAATAATTTAAAAGTCGAAATTGGGATAAGGCTCAATATCGTAAAATATAATAAATCAAGGCAGTTTTGACAAATGATAGAGTCTTGGATACCTATGTGATATCAGAGACATTTACAAATGTGTTTTACATGATTTTGTTTTTGCGGATGCAGAATTATTATACACACTTATTATTTATTATACATTTTCAGGTTTTTACAGAACAATACCAATGATTATTGAAATTGTGTTATGGTTAATTTCATTTTGCCCCCATTTGCCTCCATTCCCTAATTTTGAACATTCTGTAGTATTTTAAATGGTCTCTAGCTAAATAGTAAATGGTCTTATTTATATAACACATTTCTACTTTCAAGGCACTCAAAGCGTTTTAAATCATCACCCATTTACACATCTTTACAGGGAGATCCGTGTTTGATTCCCTCATTCTACCAAGTACCTCTGTGATTGCTTTCAACACAGTGGCCTATGACTTTATTGTCCATTGCCAACAGGGGTATTTATTTTAATTTGTCAAATGTTTTCTGCAATATTAGTAGCAATAG
The DNA here is from genome assembly GCA_019594935.1 of Periophthalmus modestus. Lineage (NCBI taxonomy): Eukaryota > Metazoa > Chordata > Actinopteri > Gobiiformes > Gobiidae > Periophthalmus > Periophthalmus modestus. The sequence continues at coordinate 1,223,466 of JAIEZT010001390.1, forward strand.
TAGTAATAGACATTTACTGTAAAATAATGGATTAAATATGATAACTATGGTAAAGACTCAGTTGACCATGTATTAAATGATATGTGATGTTAATAACTATACTTAAATAGGACCCCTATATACTATCCATAATGGATAATCACTATTATATCAATCAAGCAAGTTAAGGTGATGTTAGGGGGAGCTGTAAATCTGGGGCCAAGCTTGGGTCAAGTTTTCATTCAAAGTTGTTTGCACACTAGATGAAGTCTTTGTCTTAGGTTTTATGACCTGTCCAGTCAGTCCACTATGGGTGGTGACCCCAGGCTTAACTCAGTGATATTAGATCACAGAATATAGTAACTGTGTCTATAAAGTCCGTTTATTTGACTTTATTTACTAGATTTAACAGCAATCAACCAATCAAAAGAAAAGTTAAGAAATTTGGGGATTTGTATTCCTCTGAAAATATTTACATTCTGCACAACAAATGACTTGCATAACAGTGTTTACCCACAAAACTACCCTATTTACCACAAATCCCAAATATATTTACAAAAGACTTGAGTACCACTATATACAGTAATCCAAAAATAATGTAACTTGTGCTTATTTCCTCATCATTCTATGTCACTGGTCCTTGGGCGTGTATCCTGTTTGGGCAGTAAATTCTGCCTTTAAACTGGCTATGGCTGGTGTCTATGCTGCGGGGCTCTCCACACTTGGTGTACTTGTGTTTTGGTGCCACATGATGCAGTAGTCTGAGATGGCATTAGCAGTGGCATATAAAAACTGGCTGGTGTCGGTGGTTGTTTCATCTTGCACATCTTGCCAATATGCAAGATGAAAAATAAAATAAAACTAGACGTATGTTATTTTAATGTTATTTTAATGTTATTTGATCAAATAAACTTTGAATAAGCTATAAACTATAGTAATTATTGAAATATTATTTTGTTTTATATTTCCTTTATGTTGGATATTATATTACTGTATGTTGGAATATAACTATTCATCAAGTTATTTAGTTGGCCCTTATTCTTTAGGAGATTTAAGGACTATATATTATGATGGTTTAAATAACCGTCATATTTTGGCGCACCCAAATCACATTCCAGTATACCCAAATGAAAATTATAGCCCTTCCCTAGCAGCAGAATGGCAACATCTTGTGCCTTAAATCTTATTATGCCATTGTATTAAGGTAGTTTGATTTACAGTAACTAGTTACAGGTTGGTATCTTTCATGGTAATGACGTTCAAAATGAGCTGCTGAATCTTTTTGTAATCGTTTTGGTGGTTTGGTGTCCAAATTTTGGCTGTTATAAATATTACACAATTACTGGTAAATAAATATAGTTTCAACTAGGCCGCTGCAGTTTGGCCACTGAGCTGCAGACACAGTAGAACCAAGTACACAATTTTCTGTCCTGTTAACTCCTGCATAAACACCTGACTGCACTGAGGAGTGGACTAAGGAGCAGGCTGGACAGCAGACAGGTGAGTGGACTGTGGAGCAGGTGCTCAGATGGATGGAGATTAAATGGAGATGGAGTGTGGGCTATAATATCAGCTGTAGTAAACTGGTAAGAGTGGCATCAGTGTTGTCACTTTCCTCAAAGGAATCATCTGTGTCCGATGGCAGCTGTTCCTCTGATCTGATCTGAGGAGGCAAGAGAGTTGCCTTCTCAGAATATGGCGCCATATCCTAAAGTGGCTTGGTATGCTGCCTCAGCAGGTACTGCAATCCACTGTGTTCACCGGGCAATATAAATACAAAATTGTTTCAGGGAAAAAAAAAACATTACAGGAAAATGTACATTAATAATGCTGTGATTGGGCGATGGTTACATGCTCAGATTGGGAGATGTTACTTATGATTGGGAAATGTTGATATAGTCTATAAATACAAGGCCAAATTAGTTTTTAAATTGAATTTGAATTGTTTATATAAAGTCTATTATTTGAATGTAACCGTTTTTTTAACCTGAGGTGTTATCACAAGATTTAAATTGCGGCACTTGCCGCATGCGTTCCTCCGAATCTGGACTTTTCAAACTTGCAGGTGTGGCATCACCACAGAGGTGCTCCAAGCAGCAGTTGGGACCTGACATATGACATGAATTTGGTGATTGCCATTAAGGATTTTCATACAACAAACAATTTTTTCTACCATTAATGGAGCACTTTGGACACCTGTTGGTTTGCACTGCTTGTTGGTATGGGTAAGGCAGTAGGCACCTGTTGCCTATTTTTAATACTATTATACAGAAGCAAATTGTGAATTACACGGGTATGAAACCAAAATCACCAGTGATTTACAGAAAGCTCATTATTACCATTCTATTCTACATCAATGCAGTATAGATTAGAACCAATTAGTGCCCATTTCATGCAAATGCAGTGATATGTATTTTTTGGTATTAGTTATAGTTAGTGTTAATAACCTTATGACTATATTTATTTTACTATCTTACTATCTTGCAACGTATTGCCAAAAGGAAATAGGCCAATTTACCTTTGGCAATGAAATCCACAGGTGCATTTCTATGGTTGAGACAATAGTGTTACTTTTCTATCTGTAAAGAAAACACGTTGCCATCTGCATATATTCTGCATGTTTTGGTGCTGTATGAACACAAAGACTTTGTTGAACATAAATTTAAAAGTATGTCAAATAAATAAGTAATAGTTATAAAGTAATGTATGTGTGCCATTTGATATGCTTTCAACATTCTGATACATATTGTACCACTTCTGAGACTCACTCGCTGTCATCCATGGACTTTTTTTCTGGAATGATTGACTATATTAATTCCATGACTATTAGGACATCACAATAAGTAGAAGTTTCCCATTGACAGAGGAAACAATGGTGGTTTCCCACTGTTTAGAAATCTCCAACATCTTCTAAACACTACCTTCAATAATCGCAATAATTTATACTTCAGTTATCGTATGAGATAGAATTATCCAAATAGCCTATTTGCACCATCAGAATCTCAAAATCAATGTGAAACACTGAGCAGCCCTACACGGGGGATCACAGGCATGTACCCAAAATCACAGTAGTACACAATTTATTACTACTAAAGCCAACAATAAAGGCAGATTAAAATTGGCACAATTTATGTGTGTATCTTTTTTGTTTACAGTACTTATTCACAACCAGAATTATATTCTTTTCTATACACTCATTCTTTTAGATATATACAGTAACATCAGATATGCAAATGTTTGCAGAGTATTTTGTTGTGAAGCTTATTATTAATACTGCTAGCCCATCACTAACGCAGATAATCAATTCATAACCATGTATCCCGAACTGTCACTAGCATCAGTACGGGTACTCAGAATATTTAATTAAATGGATGTAGTTACATATTTTAATATTGTTATTATTGTTATCATTATCGATTTCTTTGTAATGCAAAAATAGACTGACACTATTGCTAAAGTTGTAGCAATATTCTATCTGTGTATGACCATTTCTGTCAACATTAGCGACACGAAAAGCAAATTTTATTCTGTGTTTGAAACGGCTTAACATCTGATATTTAATAGACATATTAAAAGTCATTACCTCAGTACAAAACAACTATAGTGAACTGTATGGCAAAAGATGCTCACTTGGACAGTGTGTCAACCTGTCATCAGGCTTTAAATGCCTGTGCAGCGGAGCTGCGACATAGATGGCAAAAGATTGACCCGTGAACATCACTGCTTCACATTTACAGTCCAGCAGCCATCAGGTACCGCCTCTGCCACCCCAGCTGTTTTGAATATGACAGATTTAAATTGTTATGTTGAATATGACAGATTTTAATTGTTTTGTTCTATCTGTTGAAGGTGAAAAGTGCAGAGGAGACGGAGGGAGAGACTGACCGAATGCTGTTCTCTCAGGTATGGCAGTGTGATGGTTGGGGAAGCGTGTCCTCAAATAGAACACGGTCCACTCAGGTCATCTGTACCAGATGCTGGATACTGTGAGCAAGCGCTAAAATCAGCTCTCAAAATAAAAATTTAATAAAGGTGCATTGTGTAACTTTCTAGTGGAGATTATATTGTTTTAATCCAGAATGTTCCACAGTATGGCATTAAATTTGCATTCTGCTCACCATACTGTTGTTTGTGAGCACATGTAGTGAAACCCCTGCTCCTACAGTCCAAAGCAGCTTACCTGGTGAGATTAGCCCTGGTTACAGATGGATAGAGAGAAGAGGAGGAAGAGAAGGATAAAGGGGGAGGAAGGGGATTTTGCACTTCTGTGTATTGACATAAAGTATGACGCAACCATATTTATGTGTGTGCTGACAAACATGATGTTTAACTGGATTAAGTGCATGTTTGTACACAGTAGAAGGACCTGAGCTCCACTCCCATGATCAAGGCTTCACTCTTAATGTTTTTTTTTTTTCATACATCTAAACTATTTTAAAGGTTCATTACACAACTTTTCTAATGGGGGTCTTTTTTTTGTATGTATTCATTTACAGGTACTTTTATTCCTGAAAAATACCTTGAAAAACATGCATTCCTATTGGGAGCCTTTCCACAGATCTGACCTGTACCTTGACCTGGTGGCACCAATGCTCTCCATGGAGATAATTAAGTTCAATGCCGTATTGTGGAACATTAAACATTCAAAGTTGCTCAGTGCACCTTTACTGGCACAGTATTTGAGTTTTACTATCTTAAAATTTGAAAACCAGATCTAGTTAATTTATAACAATTTGCAATGGTTATTCTACAGTTTCCAATGGTCCTATTCTACCAGTTTTTATTAATGCATTTCACAACTTTATGAGGCCAGAGTATTTTTGCTATAATGCTAATGCTTATTATAACTAGCATGCTGAGAAGGCTCTCGCTGAGTTTATTAATGCATGTAGTGGAGGCCATACATCTGAGATACCCCTCTATGGAATCATCGACCCCTAACCCAAACCCTAACCTGAACTTTAACTTTAACCGTGGAGCTATCGCAAATTAAAAAATTGTTGCCACCTTTTGAAAAATAATTACATTTTTTAGACACTGGAAGTGACAGTGTGGAGCTCCACTCGGCCAATCCTCCACTCAACACTGCAGCTGGCTCTCGCTAACAGTCATTCGGGAGTGTCCATGATTTTGGAGCTCCACTCAGTACATCTGATTTGATAGAACCCCTCTATGGAATCATCGACCCATGTACCATAAACCCTAACCTGAACTTTAACTACAGCAAGAAATGGAGCTATCGCAAATGAAGAAACCTGTGTGGATACCTTTTCAATGTGTAATTACATTTTTTAGGTATGGAAATGATCAGTGTGGAGCTCCACTTCGGCCAATCCTCCACTCAACACTGCAGCTGCAACTGCTAACAGTGCAGCAGCATTTCCTATTTATTTTGACGCTAAGATCTGCTTTTACAAAATCTGTATCTTTTAATACCATGTACCATAGATAACATTTGACTTTTTCTACAGCAAGAAATTGAGTCCCTGAACATTGAAGATCACCTGTGTGGATACCTCATCAATGGTCGGCGCTTCAAATTTTTGGTATGGCTTGTTTTATCATCACTGCAGTTGTTTGTGCTTTTAGTGTAACTCTTATCAGTGTAAGTTTTTTTTTTTTTTTAAAACTTGTAACAACAGTTATAGGGTTTAGCTGAATTCGAAAACACTTCAACCAACCAGATTCAAATATTCATCAAGTTGTTATGCCTTTTCCCAATCACTTTCAGGGAGAGCCAATGATATGTATAATTCAGTTCTAGACATATCAATCTGAGCTAGGTTAGGCCTATATAACTCTATGGGGATTCACCATTTTTGAAAGAGGAATTAAAACTTATGATCCACAAATTCTGCACCTTTATTAGGATTGGCTCCACAAACTTGTCATATTTTAAATAATTTTGTTTATTTACGCTGATGTGGGTAGGTTCAGTAATAGCAGAGATATTGGTCATAAATCAGGTCAACAAATGTGCAATCTGACAGTTAAACAGCAAATTCCACCACAGAATTCTGGCCTGTCCTCCAGCTCAGTTTAAGTACCATATTTTCCGGCCTACAGAGTGCACCTGATTAAAAGCCGCATGCTTTAATTTTAGAAAGAAAAAAATTGTACAAGCCGAACCGGATTTTAATCGGCAGGTATCAGTCGTAGTAATATGAAAAATTAGCTCAAAAACGTTCATTTGCGAAGGACCACTAGTGCAGTTTTGCATGCTTTTTTTTTTTTACAGTGTAGGCAGACGCGTGTTCTGCATCCTGATTGGCTTAAGGAGGTTCTGCGTCTCCTGTACAGGACAGAATACGTTAAGCCAAATTTACCAAAACGTCCGATGCTGCAGCGTGACTCTGAAACACGTCAAGATCGCGATGGACACCTTTGCATTTGAGGACAAACGCCTCTGACGCGCATTGTGGACGCTCTGGACGCGCGTCCGTTGCAGTCTGCGAGTGCCTTTGGATGTTTAGTTTTCCTTGTGTCTTTGTGAACGTTGCCAGGTTGAGACCAGGTTGAGAGAGTGACTTTAGTGTATTTATTGCATAAAACTCATCAATGGAGGTGATAAGCTCTGCTGCGTCTCTGACGCTTGAAAATGCGCCGCAGTAACACAGCACAGCCAAGACGGGCGTCCACGAGAGACTTTACATGTGAAACAACATAAAGAAGAAGGAAAATAACATAAGGACGACAGCAGAATAAGTTTTAATAAGGAGCAAAAAGGGCTGTAACCTGCGGATGACGTCTGCTTTAGTTTGTGGATCAGTGACTGCAGGAAAAAGAACATTACGAGACATTACAGCGGAGCGGCGCCAGGTCGAAGAGGCGGGGACAGAGGAACTGTGAAATACACCTGCAGCCGCTAAACATAGAATAATTGTTAAAAAAAAAAAAATGCTTTCTACTTTTTCATTTACCGCGGGTTATTTTTGGAACGTAATAAATGAGGGACCACTGTATATCTTACGGAAAAAAAAAAATGAATAAGCCGAACTGCACAATAAGCGGCAGCGGTTAAAGTGTAGAAAAAAGTAGCGGCTTGTAGTCCGGAAAATACGGTAATCTGGATTCTACAATGTTCTGATGTGACTTGTTAAATGTTGCTATGTTGCTCAGATGCTGGTGACCTTCTCTGCGGTAGTGGGTGTGGCTGTATACAGGATTTGCATGCTGAGTGTGTGGTCCATGAGCCCAGATCCTGAGGCCAAAGCCAGTGTCCGCATGACGGTCACCACCACTGGGATCGTGCTCAACATGCTGGTGGTCCTGGTGCTGGAGGAGGTGTACGGAGCCATCGCAGTCTGGCTTACAGAGCTAGGTAATAACACTGTAGGATTGACATTAGATGAGATATATGTATGCTTAAAAAGTAGGATTCTATCTTTGAGTGCACTTTCTAAACAACTGTAGAAGTGTTCATATTTGAGAGAAGGTTGAAATATCAACTGATGAACTCAAAATAAAAGCCCCATGTATTTCAGATTTTTTTTTTTATATATTAAGGTGAATTTAATCTTTGTAGATGACATTCTGTGATCTAAATAATTGGAGACGATTAACGATTTGTTAATTGCAAAAACTTGAATTACGATTTCAACTGTACAGCTCTGTTTCAATTGTACAGATCTGTTAAATGCAGCTCTATGCTCATTTCTCAAACACAGACTCTTTTCCTTAGCCCGCTTTCTTTGATCAGTCTTCAGAAAGCTCTGATTGAATGACAGGTGGATTTAACCATTTAAGTGAAGTGTGAACTTTCGCAAGTAGATGGTTTTAGTTGGTTATCTTAGATATCGGAAAGATACAACAATTGTTACACAACTCTTAAGAAATACCACAACAAATTATATGGAAATAATAGGAAACCAACAGGGATTTGAAGAGGTTTGAGACGTTCCACAGATCCTTATTTTTTAGATTATCTAATTTGAAATACCATTTTGTTCATTCATGTTATTGATTTTGCTTACTTGTCATAGACAAAGTAATACATGGTAGTCATTTATTCCTAATTTTTTACTGTTAGTAGTGCACTTTCTTGTCATATCTCTGCCCATTGAAAGCCTGTGACAAGTTCTCTTACATGCATGTTCACTCTGAACAGGTGAAAGCGGACTCTAGTGTAAACAGGCTTGTTATGTTCTTGTTTTCACAGAAATCCCCAGGACAAAGGAAGAGTTTGAAGAGCGCCTCATCTTTAAGTCTTTCTTCCTCAAATCCATGAATGCATTTGCACCCATATTCTACGTGGCCTTCTTCAAGGGCAGGTCTGTGCTCTCTCCATGATGGACAGATGTGGTAGCAGTATTGTGTATTTTGAATAACTTTTCTTATCAAACAGATTTTCTGGGCGCCCTGGTGACTATGTTTACGCTTTTGGTGATTATCGCATGGAGGAGGTGAGTTGAATTCATACTGCATTCTGTTGTTAACAGGTGGCAATACTCAGTTATTTTTATCTGAATTACTTTATTGAAGAAATTGTACTCATAAGAGTAGTTTTCTGACATTTATTGTGGTCTGTTCTTTTGAAATGCTAGAATGTGCATTATTTTATGTTTGTTCATAAACTGTTAACTAACTGTAAATTAGACAGGTACTCTAACAATTATTCTTAATTGAGTTGAAGTTTTCCTCAATATTTCCTAAATCCTGTTTTGAGAATGTTTCTCAGTCACTACTTTTACTTGAGTACAATTTTGCGTACCCAAAGTCAACAACAAGTCAAAAAAAATTACTCAATTGGGAATATCCTTTATAATTTGAGGTTATGGAACAAAACATTAAATAATTCTCAAAATTTGTTTTTTCAAACGATAAAAAAATGAGAAAAACTAAACATATCTGAAGAAGCAGCGCAAGAAACACAAATGTTCAAAATCATCTAATATTGTTAACATAACATTGTTACTTGTACTTACTCACAGTGGGAAGAGTAATCAAAACCTTTACTCAAGTAAGAGTACTGTTAAACTGTTACTCTGGTAAGATTACAGTTGCGCTGTACATTATTTAGTAGGTGTAGGTAGTAAAGTGAATGTAACTGAGCGCTACCCACTTCTATCCTCACCTCTGATTGTGGACTTGTGACTGAACCCATGTCGTGTACCTTAGTGTGCCCCTCCAGGCTGTCTGATTGAGCTGTGCATCCAGCTCAGTATGATCATGCTCGGGAAACAACTCATCCAAAACAATGTCTTTGAGATCCTCGTACCGTAAGTTTATTTTTCACACCAATATGTCACTGCTGGAAATAACAACACTTATAGTTTTAAATTGCAATGAAATAATTTCCCAAGTTACCTTGCTGCTGATAGACTTTAAATGTTTTCCCATTTATATCCTGGAAACTCCACATTTGCAATTGAACACTTATTGCAGTACCCCAATAATGCATATTTATGCTACATCCTTAAACAGGAATAATTGTGTAAAATCATCTTTTATTAGCCTATAACCATGTTATTATGATGTTCCCTCATCATTATCTTACTCAGAGTTGGATTTTGATTGATTCCTGCATGTTTGAGTAATCTTGTATTGTTCTGCATCTGACGCTTAAGTACTCAGAAAATGTCTGTTTTCATCTACCCCCTATCGCCACACAAAAAAAACACATTGAAAATCTGCCTGTTACAGTGAAATGTCGCTATGAAAAGTCAGGGCTTCTGAGTTCTACAGTTTTGATCACTACGTCACAGGAACTATTCTATTTTCAAGCTGTTTTAGATCAATATTGCAGTTTACAGTGACCAAAATGTAAAATCATGATCTGTATATGTTATTGTGTACTATTAAATGCCCCCAAAATGTCTTCACTATATCAATCACATTCTGATTTGTAGCAAACTGAAGAAGATGTACAGATCGTTCCAGGAGCAGAAGGGAGAGAGGAAAGCAGCAGAGGAGGAAGAGAACGAGGCAGAGGGCAAAAGGCCGAAGCAGCAGTACCACAAGGACCACACACTGGAGCCGTTTGAGGGTGTCACCCCTGAATACATGGAGATGAGTGGGTCCAATACAACTGCTCCTTTGCTCCTATTTGCATACAGCCCTGAATACTCACAAGATCCTTATCACACTGTGCCCAAAGACATACATACATAGACATACATAACCTGCAGTAGGGAGGAATAATTTTGGCAATTAAGATTAGATTTGCAAGTTATAAATTGTAGTTGGATTGTGCTCAAAGTTCATGTTTTAAACATTCAGAAGCACAAAAAATAGGGAGAAGACTGAAATATGAACTACTAAACTAATACAAAAATCCTGGGTGTTTCAGCACATGTTTGGAAGGTACCAGTATTTTTGTTGCTGTTTTCAAAAAACTTAAATAACTGTGATGTCTTTGTGATTTATTACTTGTGTCAATTCACAATATTTTAATCCTACATTTACGTAACTGTGAACTATGGTCCCTGTTCCTAATTGCCCAAGTACTATTATATGGGATGTAAAAGTGATGTAGTTCCGAAACCTGTAGAGTATTTGTGCAGTATTTGAATACACTCACAGGATACAGTCTGAGCATTTATGTGGCCAAACAATGTATACAAATGCATAGTCACAACTTGACCGAGTGCAATTAGCAAATCGCAAAGACTTCAATTTCAGTATGGTGCAGTATGGTGCAGCGTCAGTACCATCATTTTCCCCACAAACAACAAAATCTCCTTATTCTGCAAAAAAACAGATAGAAAATGTTGAAGTGCGATATGGTGAAGAAGATATAGATGCTAAATGATTTGAAATTTGTATCAAATTTATACCACTGAATAATCCTGAAAGAAATGTAGACTGTAGTAGTAAATAAATAGTAGAAACACTTAAGTAGTATATCTATAATGAGTCATAGAAGTTATTTCAACCCTCTAAAGCTCATATCTTATCGTTGTACAAAAAAATAATAAAAAGTTTCCTACTAGTACAAAGCAAGCAGAATTAAATTCTGAATTTTTTTCTCTTAATTATTAAGCCCCAAGAGTTATTGTTGGATCTGTTACGTATGATAAGTTGATATACCGGTAGTAATTATTTTGTGAATTATTGCCTACAAATGCATGGATCATGGTGATCATAAAAGGTTCATTCCCTTTTCTGCCAGCTGATGGCATGCTAACACCTAAACAGCTCCTTCAGTGTGACAGGTTTTGGAAATAAGGTGTGTTTTCAATAGGCTGTATATCAACTTGTTTAAAGACCACATTACCAATAAAATGTATGCATGATATGTACTCTTAAAAATGAATGAATGGGTGAAATGCAAACACATTTCCCTACAGGGAAAATAAAATATACCATGTCCATTTGAAAAAAAAAAAAAAAAGTCTCCCTCTCTTATGTGCGACTGACCTTCTGTTGACCCTGCCTGCAGTTATCCAGTTTGGGTTCGTGTCTCTGTTTGTGGCCTCCTTCCCTTTGGCTCCAGCCTTCGCTCTCCTCAACAATGTCATCGAAATCCGACTGGATGCCTCCAAGTTTGTGACAGAGATCCGCCGGCCGGACGCGGTTCGATGTAAAGACATAGGTACGGGCACAACACTGTATAGGCATGCGTGTGTTTAAAGGAGACATGTTAAGCGTAGTGGAGGCTTGGTTTCAACTATTGAAAGTATATATATCCCCCTCATTTGAATGAACAAGCTTTAATTGGATCATCATCATCATAGTTGTGAGCATGGTCCCAGAAATTAGCAATTGCTGGCTCTTTAGGCTGATGATTGAAGTCATTAGTGAAGTGCAAACATTTATGAAGTCTCATATTCAATCGTAACATGTCTCTTTCTGCATGTTTCTCTCTTGTTTTTCACTCTTTTGCATAACTGCATGTTTCCCACTTTCTCTTTTCCATGCCCTCTCAGGGATTTGGTACCACATTCTGAGTGGAATAAGCAAATTTGCTGTTATTACCAATGTAAGCATGTGATTTGGTGTAGCCATGCAGTTGGTGTGGGGTAGGCTACTTTCTGAAAAAGTGGATAGTGAATTAGCTTTAGTTCCACCAAATTTAAATTGAAACTAAACACTAAATGAGCTGTTTTTGCTACTAAACTGTATATTTGGTGTTTTAATAGCATTACCTACTGTTTCTAGTTTTGTTTGTCTGTTTTAATGCAAACTAGGTACATTTGCATCTTTGTGTTCAAAAATTTAGTGTGTGCTGCCTCCAGTGGCCAGTGCAATTTCAAGCACTACATGACATCATGCAGGATTTTCCTAATTAGAGCCAGGTGTTTTTGATTACAAACACTGAAATTTGAAATGTGGATACCTGTTAGACGAATCACACTGTTCCTTATAACCCCAGACCCTGCCCCCTCTCCCCCCTCACTCTCTACCTGAGTCCTCCAGGTACTGCCCAGTTTAGCAGTTTGTGTTTGTAGGCAGAGTGTAGGTGTTTAGTTCCACTTTAACAAACTCGATCAATTCATCTGGGTATATCATATCAAAGTAACATGAAATTACAATTGTACTTCTTTGTCATGTTTTAACATATTCTATGTTCTTTAGAATATTCTATTCTATAGTAAGTTAGCCCACATTACCTACCAGTAACCAGTAAGTTCCTAACAACTTTGCTGTGTCCTAGGCGTTTGTGATCTCCTTCACGTCTGAGTTTGTGCCGCGAATGGTGTACCAGTACATGTACAGTGTGAATGGTACTATGGCGGGCTACACCGAGCACTCGTTGTCCTACTTCAACATCAGCAACTTCGCACCAGGATCTGCCCCCACCTCCACCTTGGTCACTGGAGTGTCCATGTGCAGGTGAGTGTTGACAGAGTAGTTCTGTCAGCAACGAACCGGGAAGTAAGGCTGTTATGCTATTAGCTTGCTATTGTTAGCAAAACTCTGCTCTGGCCTCTGAAAGTTGCGAAAAGTGCTTATAACTCATCTTGGTGAATGATTCGGATGCTCAGAATGCATAAGGTAAGTGAGGAATAAGTTTGGACTGCTGCAAACAATTTATTTTAAAATGAACTAGTTAATATGGCTGTAGCGTTAATTTGAATGGGCACAATTAACAAATTGCAAAGGCTTCAATTTCAGTATGACTCAATATCAGTACCACCATTTTCTCTACAAACCACATCTCCTGTGTTATATGGCATAAAAACTGTTTTGTAGATTAAATTTGCCCAACATGTTTTGACATGTGATTCTTGTATTAGTTTGTTGGTTCATATTTCAATCTTTTTTCAATTCTTCTGTTAAAATGTGAATTTTGGACTGAATTTATTAAAATATATATCACCAATCTAATCACAGTCACAACTGCAGTTAGCTGAATGATTGGAAAAAGTACCTAAGTTAAGATGGTTAAAATCATGTACAGTTAATTTTGTAATAAATGCTATCAACTTATGTAATAGTATAGTTGCAGCTCAGTTGGCTTACAGAAGAAGTTAAAGCTAGCCTTTTGGTGGTAAAGTGCACTGAAGCTGTGTTACTTAACTTGTGTCGCTCAGGTATAAAGACTACAGAGACCCTCCCTGGGCACCTGAAGCATACACCTTCTCTAAACAGTACTGGGCCATGCTGGCTGCCAAACTGGCTTTTGTCATTTTCTTCCAGGTAAGAACACATAACTTAATGTTTTTTATTTTGGATAGAGTGCTCTGGGCGTGATTAACCTCAAAGATGGGCATTAGGTGGAAAAAAAATTCCTTTAAAGTTAGAGGGGTAACCATGGGAACCGGCCTCTATAAGCTCATTGAATACTCGCCAAACTGTTCAACTGTTCAATTTGTGCAAAAAAAAGAACATTTAACCAGAGACTCAGTAAATTGAGTTTTACTTAGTTTTACACACGCATGGTCCATCCATATCAAAACAAATATGGCTCCTTGCAAGGAAAAAAAAAAAGGGAAAAAAATATCACAGGGGACTGAAACACCTTGTGGATTTCTGTAGAATCAAGCATTTTAGTTTGAAATAATGGGTGACTAGTGGTTTCCTTTGTTTTCCATACATCACTGAAATAAATCTGACTGGACAGCTGTGTTTGAGGGAGTGGTGACCAAACTGATATCCCAGAGATGCCATTCTGGACCTGCCAGACAAAACATTTGGACTAATGCATGCATCACACTGGTACACAAACATGGCAGATTTAGCTAAATGGATTCAATCCCAAGATCCATAGAGTGTTTTTTAAAGTTTTTGTTTTACTATAGAACTTGATAATCCAGTCTTTGTCCTCTGCCCAGAACCTGGCCATGTTCCTGAGCCTGGTAGTGGCATGGATCATCCCTGATGTGCCACGCTCACTCCGGGATCAGCTGAAGAAGGAGAACATAATGCTGATGGAGTTTCTGGTGAACCACGACAAAGAAGTGCGCGACCGCAGCCCCAGGCACTTCCCTGGGTCCATGCCCGACATCCATGTGGTCGTAGAGGCTCCAGCTGAGGACCAGGAGGATGAGAATGTGCTGGGGGAGGAGGCACTGACCTTTGGAAACGACTACATCCACCCATCAGACAGTGACCCGGACATCGTCAAGTCATTCGCCCAAGCAGCAGAGGAGCAGCCAGGCCACACAGAGCCAACAGAAAACAGTACCACAGATCAAGACTGTGGAAGAAACAGAGACGGGAACCAACCACAAGATTCTGAGGAGAGAGAGGAGGACAAGAAAGAGCAAATTGAAACTGTAAAGGAGGAAGAGGAGGGCACGGAAAACCCCGGGGCAGAAATTGTGGATCTAGACTCTCTGATGACCGCGCTGGACATGTCAGGTAAGACATAATATGGTACAAATGCGCTGCTTAAATAAGACCTTTATACTAATAGTTAGCTTCTGTGAGTTTTGACTTAACAAATCCAAGGAATTCATATAGTAGAGGGGAGATCTCTGTACATGCGTGTTTGCCTTCAAGGTAACCTCCAAAAACAGACACACGTGTTATGGGTGACTGGTCAAATCAAATTTCATCTGTATAAACATGTTTATTGAAACTTGTTCTAATAGTAACAGTTGTTATTGTTCTGCAGATGAACTGCCATCGGCCAGCACAGCAGACCCTCCTCACTCAGCCTCCACACAGCAGCACCAGACTGAGCCCCAGTCCCCTGTGGATGTCCCATCTAAGACCAGCTCAGCCCACAGTCTGCATGCCTCCAGGACACTACCTGACACCTCAGACTGGAAACCCTACACCCTGATCCACCCTCCTCCTCCAGCAAAGGGCCGCTGCTCTACCCTGCCCTCCCGCCACCCAGGGACACAGGCGTGTCACAGCCTGCCCCGGCCTAGTCACTCCAGCAGCCTCTCCAGGCTGCAGCTGACCCCCATCCCTCTGCTTCCCCTGGGCCCAGTGTCCACACCAGCACAGGTCGCACAGGAGCCATCCAGATCCCCCAGCTCGGGCCCCCTCCAAACCAGAGACTCCACTGAACTGTTCTGTTTGAAAGGCCCTCCTCCCCAGCCACTGCGCTCCAGGTCAAAGGGCCGCTGCACCACTCTCCCTCCCCGACAGAGACCCCCGGGGCCAGAAGAGCAGAGCACGAGGCCTAGTCACTCTACCAGCTTATCCTCACTGGGAGAGCGCCTGCCCCCTTCCCCCAGTGAACTGAAGCGCAACAGCCCAGTGTGACCCACATACAGGAGGAGAGAATCTGTACCTGCTCAGCACTGGAACTGTCAGGACTGTCAGGAGGGGGGTGCTGTACCTGCTCTGAGACTGTCAAGACTGTCAGACTGATCTGAGACAGTGCAGGACCACACCCACTAAACCTTTCTGTACATTTGAACATGTGTTGGTTTTTGCTCAGTATTGTTAATGCTCTTATGCTACAGCTCTGCCTTGTAGACTAAAGGAGATTGATACATTTATGACATTTCATAAAGCATTAAGTAGATTGCTCTTCTGTTTGACAATTGTTTTTTGATATATACAGCATATATAATGTACAAAATAAATAAACTCAGTATTTTTGACTCTAAGTGAAAACTGTCAGTGGGTACATTTCCATGGGGAGTAATCAGATCCCCATGTGACCCCAACAATTACATCATCACATATCAATTACATCAAAAACATCTGGTGACATTTGTCAGTAAATCAGTGGATTTTTAGAGTAACTGTTGTATTGTATCTTTAATGTCATTTTGTCTTTGGGACATTAATTTGCCCTCTTCTTTGCCTAATTATCTTTGTCAGAACCTGCATAGGTGTGAACAATCAGAAATAAATCAGATTACTCACATCATATTAACTTTTTAAATAACATTTCAATAATTTGACTAAAGAAATCAGATGACAATACAAAGTTGGCTCTGTATCTAAACATAGCCAGTGTTAACTCACAACTTCCACATCGTATCGCCTTATTGTTTCTGTGCTTTTATTGCCCTCTACTGTAGCCTGTAACACATCCTCTTCCAGCACTGTAAATATTAACCCTGAATGAGTTAATATTAACAGACTATTCACTACAAAAACAGATTACAAATGTCCTGGCCTATTACTAGCTGACAGTTCAACAACTTTTTTTTAAAAATATTTTAAAATCAAATTCAGTCCGTGTTTACAGTTACTGTGATATTTCGACCTTTTGTAAACCTCTTTTGGCTCCTCCCCCCTTCCTCCCTCTGAATGGGTGCTTTGTGGGGGCTTCCCAGCATTCCAAGTGAACTCTCGCAGGTGAGGTTGCACACTAAATCCTATTCTCAGATGACTTGACCACAGCTATTCTCCAAGGAAGTTTAGAAAAACAGACAAAACTGATTTTTCTGTGAAGGAGTGATCATCTATGCAAAGAGAATGGGAGGGTGGGATCATTCACTAACCAGGTGAGCGGCAGTACATTGCAGCTTTCTCATGATGCAGATTTAGACAAGCGCTAAGCTAGGACACGAGTCAATATTTGCTCTGTCTGTGTATTTCATGTTCCCTACGAAGAATGGACGCTCATTAGATAAAGCAGGAAAAGGACAGGAAACAACCAGAAGAACTACAGCAGAGATTACTAGCAAGGTAAGACAAAGTGGTTTCTGCAAATTTAAAATGATTACGTTGTTAATAATCTCATAATTTCATTTGGAGGGCAGGGGCCAATATTAGTGTTGTTATAATACTAATATTTCAAACTCGATTTTGATACTAAGGAATTGACATGATACTCAATACTGATTCCAATACCACAATGATAATAGAATATGATTTTCAACATTAAATTGTAGTACTTTCTTTCTTTTATATTACCGTGTGGTCTTATATCCCTCAGTTGTCCAGGCATGTTCCATAATGGGAGTATATTAGCCTGTGTGGTCTTATACTTACTCTTTTACAGCTCAAGATTATTCTAAAGCTATTCAGGAAAGGTTCATTTCTGTCCTGCTGATGTGATTTTTGTAGTATCGATACTTTGCTTCTGTTTAAAAAAACAAACAAATTGAAAAGCCACAAATGTTGAACCACCAGATATGTATTATATTAAAGTTATGACAATCGAAACTAGCAACTCATTTGAGCGGGCACCAACTAAAAATGTCACATTCACAGGACAGAAATGAACCTTTCCTGAATAGCTTTACAATAATCCTGCACAGTAGCAGAAGTATAAGGCTACATAGACTAATATATGCCCCTGGACCACTATAAAACCTACCAGGTTGAGGGATTATACAGATGGTTATATAAAAGAAAGTACAAAAATTTTATGTTAAAAATCACATTATATTGTCTAAATAGAGAGTGTTTTTTTATTATCGTGATATCAGAATCGGTATTGTGTATCGAGTCTATTCCTTAGTATTGAATGAGTTATTTAACTTTGCGTCAGTTTTTGTTTCATGTGAATAGACCCAGTAAATACATAAACTACGTCAAAATAACAATATTTTGAAAAATTATACCGTAGAATCCTCCAGCTCCATGTTAAACTATGGGCAGTTCACAATGTGATGATGTCATATGAACACAACCTATTTATTGTGTATTACTTTACTTATTGGTCATTTATAGCGGGTGCATTTATCAATGCAGTCTGACATTCTTACCCAGGATTCCCGGTTCCTCTGCCCTTTGTTGTAACTTGTCAAGACGACACTGCCTGCAGGTATGTGAGCTTTCCCATGCTTATGAACTCACTGCACAATGAAATGAAGATAGATCTGTAGATTTACATGATGTTTGAACAAAAAACAGTTTATCTCTCTATTGGTCAGAGTCCACCAGAGGAAAGGACTTATCTTTGGCGTCAAGGCTGCTCACTTATCTGTAACGCCCTTTGATATCTATTGTCATGGGCGATTTGTGTTGCTAATGGAGCAATGAATAGTCACATGTGAACTGGAATTTAGTTAAAAGTTTAATTTAGTCATGAAATTATATAGCTGAGTGTCAAAAATAAAATAAATCAAAATTATGGCTGTAGATAAAAAGAAAAATAAGAAAAATAATTGAAAATCTATTTTTTATACTATTTAAACTGTCACACAATTACAAACTTCTCTCCACTGAAGTTCATCATTAAAGATGTACTATGTAAATTTTCAAATAGGCGGTGGACTACCTCCTTGTTTCCATGGAGATGATATTTCTTTGCCTTGAACGTTTTCATAGTATTGTATAGCAATCCATCACTACACTGTCACTACCTACCGGTAGGTTGCCCCAGTGACATTTAAAGAGACAATTTGTTCCCTATGGGAAGAAAAGTGTACGTTAACCTTGGCCTCAAGGATATCTTGCATATTGAATTTGAAGTGTTCTAATTTCTCCAAACATGCAGTATTACTGTGAGCAGGGTTGCCTTTCCACAAATCTGACTTGTAACTTGACCTGGTGACCTCACCAGCCTGTCTCCATTGCTATACTGTGTATACACCCCACAAAAAGTGGCAAGTTCACTTTTAATAGATGTTGTATCCCCCAGCAGTAGCAGCATGTTGCAGACAGTGCAGGAGTGGCTGTGGTGGGAGCGGCTGTGGTTACCCGTGAACGTGTCCTGGTCGGACCTAGAGGACACAGAGGACAGAGTGTACGCCAAAGCCTCTCAGCTCTACCACATAGTCCCATTCGCCCTGGGCCTGCTGCTGCTGCGATACCTGTTTGAGAGGTATGGCACCATTTTTTCTGAAGTAATAACTCTAAGTAACAACCCAAATCTCTCTCTTCTCTGGATCATTCATTCAGCCCATAAAGGTGATGCTGTAGCCACAAATGCTGCAAGATTAATTGAACTGAAATGGCAATTTGAATAGACACAATCAAAAAAAAAAATTCTGTCTTGCTTAACGAGGGTGAATTACGCAAAAGTGACTTTTTGGAGCTTTGTATTATGGCGTTCCCTCATCAAAAACACACCTTTATGTCATCCATGCATGTTTGAGTAATTGAGCAGTCTCTCCTGGGGACTATTTGAACCCATCTTACCATCCTGTCCAAGGCTCAGCCTGAAGCCTACTTCACCCATGTTCCCACACGACAATTTTCCATAAATATACTAGAGCAGGATACAAAACAATACAGTACCCCTTCACAAACCTAATGCGACGTGCAATAGTTTCATTAGTGGGATGCACACTGATCGTTATAGTGATACATGGATATAGTGATAGTGCTCTGAAGGGGGAGTGCTTTAGCATGGAGAGCAAATCAAACATTGTTTTTGGGCTAATATTACATTTTCAAAACAATTAAAGGTAACACAGCGATCTAAATGTGTTCAAATTATAGTCCATATAAGTGTAATACCTCCTCTTTAATGACATAACAACAGTGTGTACCACTAGAGCCTCTGCAGCCCCACTGTGGCACTGAGGTCTTCCATCCAAGTACTAACCAGGCCCCGCTTAGCTTCAGAGATCAGACGAGACCAGGCATTGACTCGGCAGTATAGGCCTTCTCCTGGTGAGAATCCCGTTCGAGAGATGAGACATGACTAAGAAGGAGGAGGTGTGGGTGTGCCGGGGGAGTTTAGCAATCACCTGATTTCAGAGGACAGAAATTGCACAAGCTGCTACTAAGGAGGGAGTCAGCGTCTGGGGCTTATGAATATAAACAGACAGGTAGCAATTACTTACATAATTTACTGCTCTTTCTTAATGAATTGTTCTTGTACTGTAGATTTGTCATACCGTGCATTTGTAGATCCACTTAGGTAAGACTATTTGGAATTAGGGATGCGCGATTTAGGAAAAAATAAATAAAAATATGATTCTGTTTAGATTTTAAACGTATCCTGGAGTATTGACAAAAAGATTGAACTGGGCCTGTGAATGTAGAAACTAATACAAGAATCATATGGATTTCAGAGCATGCTTGTACAGATCTAAACTACAGAGTGAGCAGTTTTTGTGGAGAATAAAACGGAATATTTTGTTATTTGTGGAGGAAATGACGATGCTTCAAAAATTGCAGTCTTTACACCCATTCAAACTGCAATATTGATTTGATCGCGATTAACCTTGCAAACCTATTTGGAATTGTTCTTAAAAGTGCAACTGACTCGGCTACTATTTGTTTTTTTGTAACATTTCTTTTCAAGATTACTGGTAATTTAGTTGGGTATATGGGTATATATATGGTATTTCTACATAAGTAACATTGCAAACCACTGTAAGTATGTGTAAGTAATCTGCTGCATTCTTTCAAAGCTTTAGATTAGAAAAGCACAGGGGGTAGTCATGAGAGGCATTCACTGTTTACTTGTAGTATTTTTAGCACGACTTTGACTTTTTACTTCTCTTCGTTCTTAATTTAACAATACCAATACACTAATCTCCATGAGTAAAATGTAAAAAACTATTATTTTACTTTGTCTATATTTGTACACTCGGTAAATTAGTCTCATGTAAACATTCTTATCAACACTACAGCAAGCTTCAGGTCCAAACAGTTACTCACTTGTACTTAATAAGAGTTTTATAACCAAATACTTTTACTTGAAAACTATTTAGCAACTTTTTCTTTTACTTGTTTACAGTACTATCAGTATATATGTGGAGCTCTCTTGCTTATAACTTTACTATACACTGTAACTGTTTGATGGCGGACTGACCACCGTAGTCCCTCAGTTAGCATAGAGAATGTCAATAACATCACATGCAAAGTTTTAATACCTTGCCACTTTCCAGGCAATAAAATAACATCTCCATGGAGACAAGCAGGTGACGGACCCTGCACATTATCGGCTGCTCGTCCCTCTACTCTTACATTGAGACCCTTGTATCCATGTTTCCTGTTGCAGGTTCGTGGCCACACCATTGGCTGACGCTTGGGGAGTGAGAGACAAAGCACGTGTGCCCGCTGAGCCTCACCCTGTATTAGAGGAGTACTACTGCACCAGGACCAGGCTCCCCTCACAGGTCTGTACTCTGATATCTAAAGACACTACAATATCAAAAGGGAAACCAGTTAGAATAACGTGTAGGCCTGTCACGATGATTACTGTATCGATTTATCTTTCGATATACACCACCACTCAAAGGTTTGGACACAAAGGGCTTTTTTTTCTTTGTTTACTACTTTCTACATTTTATATACTTATGGAAGGCATCACATTTATGATGGGAGATATATAGATTTATGTAGCAAAGAACAAAGGTTAAATCATTTTTTTAATTTTATATTCAAATTTTAAAATTCAAATGGGCCGTGCATTTCACCCTTGGGCCTTCAGCGACGTCCCACTTATATATTACACCATTACCTTAATATAGTGCACCGCATTTACAATTAAGAGTGGGAAACTAAGTTCGCAGGTACTGTCAAAAATAAAAAATAAAAATGTGATTTAAAGATGCCAAACAAAATGCCACCAAAATTACGCTGTGAGCTTGAACAAGTCTGTCCAATAAACTGTGCAATTTCACCATTTCATATAAAATACCAACCAGACAATAACAAAACAAACTATTTTTCTAATTAAAGTAAACAGATCATTTGCATTTTTGACAATAGTTTATACAACAGCAAATAACTGAAAATGTGGCACAGCTGAGATTGAACGAACTTTAGTGCAATTTTAACTGAGGTGACTTCAATGCACCACGTCATTATTAACATTATAACCAATAAAAACTCACTTTTTCATTGTGGCGCTCCGTCTCCCTGCGTGCCGCTGAGCTCCAGGTCCACTCGAGTATCTTCAAACTCACTGTAGCTTGTAAGTGCCCAGCTGTCCAACAACAGTACAATTGCAGTGTTTCTCAGAAGCTGTGACCATGGGTACTGTTCATAGTTGCTCGTCTAGAAATGATGGACAAACCTTTTTCCTCGCTGGGACAGGTTAGCTGGCGCAGGGGTTGGCCGACCTCTTCTCATAATGTCCAGCTTATTGTGAAAGGCCCATCTTGAAAATGGTGTGGAAAGTATATCTGCCACCAGATCAATCTCTTTTCCTCCTTCGGCCATTATGGGTTAAAATACAGCAATAGAAACTGCCGCCTTTCAGCCGCTGTCACTCATCCAATCACAGGACACGTAGAGTCTATTTCACGTAAGACCTTCAAGCTGGCCCTGGAATGCAGAATCGAGATCTGATTGTCTATTGAGACTGTGTCTGTGTCTACTTACAGTGGACGGGGTCTGCTCTGTTTATTCTGAAGGCCCCAGGAAAATGAACTTTGCCTGACAACACAAGCTAGCTGAAATATAATTGGATAAAAACTCTACCTCGATAAACAACATTGGAAGCCACTCAACAAAGTGGATATAATATGATATAAAGAGAACAGGGAGTATCTGTGTTTACAAATTTATGAAAATAAGATAAACTCACTTTTCTGAGAATGTTTAGGCCAGCAGAGAAGGCCTTGCTGGCCCTGACGTCCCGCCACTGGTAAAACACCACCATTTGCTTTGCTGACAGCACTGCAAACACTTGGCCTTCTCTTAATGAGCTTCTTGATGAAGTCGCCTGGTTTCTACTCCACATTACTACACACAAGTAATGCCAAAAGGGTGGCTGTTTTTAAAGTTTTGAGTTATCATGAGTGTATTTTTTTGTCTACCACTTTCCCTGTGTGCTCATTCATAGATCTGATGCCTTCAGTGAGAATCTACAATGTAAATAATTGTGAAAATAACAAAGAACCATAAATGAAAAACTGTGTCTAAATTTTTGACAGTGATAGTTGGAACAATATATTTTGAAGCTCAATATTTATCGTGTGTTCGATTTCTTTGCAATAGTGAGGAGGTTTTTGCCATTTTTATGTAATAAGGTAAGATTTGTAGAGGGTTGAATAAATAACTTCTGTGGCTAATTATCGGTTCACTCTGCAGTTTGTTTGTTACAGCTCATGCCTTTAATGATACAGTGCACTTAAAAACTGGTTTATTGGGATTCTCCTGTTTTTGTGAGTGGAATAAAGTAGTTCTCATTTTATCATTTAACACAGTATTTCTCTGTAGTGATAGATCGTGCTTCAAACTGTGTTCTCATGACAGGCCTAATGACGTGGATTCTGAATATTACTCATGAATGTTACTTTGACCAGTTAGTTGTAGTTGTATCTGACCATAGGCTGTATAACAGAAGTGAACTAAGAGACTGTGACGTCCTCATTTGCAACCAAAAGAAGCTCATTGATGCAGTTATAACGGTCAATCTGCAACTAAGGACCATATTTGGAATCTAAGCACGAGAAAAAAGAGCCAATCAGGAGTGAGGCTTTTGCACTGCTGGTTTGATGGGGGTAGGGCATAAAATGCATCTACATTTATTTTAGCCATTTAGGAGTATATCATATTTTGGTTTTATGATTCCATACTTTTTACTTCCACTTGAGTGTACTTTCATAGTATTCATTTTAATCTGTGGCAAACGTATGATATTAAATGCACCTTACCTCCAGACATGATTTGATTCTTTATAAATACTAGATTTTGATTAATATTTGTTGTTTAACATAAAATTAGATGTAATGTCAAAATATGAGTAGTATTTTTGCCATAAACATTTTTTCTTACTCTTCTTACTGTGTGATTATCCTTCTACTCCACCCGGCTGTGTGGATGTATTATATTTATAATCAAATGAATAAAATCATAATTACATAATTGATTCTATAATTCAGAATTGCAGTCGTTCAAAGCAAGGGGTGCTCTCATTTGTTGCTGTAGCAGTTTGACTGACAGCTGCATGTTCCTCAGACAGAGGTGCTGTCTTTGAGTAAGAAGAGCAGCTGGTCTGAGAGGAAGGTCCAGCTGTGGTTCAGGAGGAGGAGGAACCAGGACCGACCCGGGCTGCGCAAGAGGTTCTGTGAGGCCAGGTAAGTTTAGAGAGGGAGGCAGGCACTAACCATGCACAGCAAGGTGAATTCTCGTAATATTTGCGAGTTCACAAACTGACGAGAATTCATCTTGGCATCACATTACATAATAACATTGTGGTTTGGGCAGGACCAAAGGTGAAGCTCCCAAGAGAACCAAAACCAACCGAAACAAACATGACCACGCAGACAAACATACTTCAGTTACATACGCTTGAGTTCACTTTGAGTTTGCTTGGAGCATTTGTTTAAACGTCCTGATAGGTTTAGATCACTTTCAGCAAGAGCCACCCCAGACTGATAATGTGTAGAATTCAATTCTACACATATCAGTCTGACATGAGCCAGGTTAGGCTGCCACAGGGTACCAGGTCATTTCACACAGTACCTCACTCATGATATGTATAATCAGTATATGGTACAAATAACTGAGTTTATTTCAGGCTTTCAGATTGAGTGTGATAATATCATGTTCCTCTGTGGGAAGTTTTCACAATTTATTGCTTTGTATTTTAATGCGGTACAAAAGATAAAAACACAAATATTGCACCTGGTCATTGACTAGGGGCTTGTACTGGTCATATAACCATGAACATTTGCATAAGAACAATAGGCTTGTATGGACCGTTGGCGTGTAGTAAAGTCATCTAAACTCAAACAAGCAGGAGATGAACGCCACACCTAGAAAGTGACATAGAGCAGCCTTTAAAGCAACTATATGTAAGATTCTGATGGTACATTGAACAAAAATGTGCTGCCAGATATGAGGTAAACATGTTCAAATCAAATATAGCTTTTACCGATGACAGTTCTAGTGCTGATTTATTCTTAATTTATCATGGTCAAGTTGTTTCTGTTATAATTTTCCGTTTTAGTTTGAAGACGATTATCCAATCAGAAAGCAGAATGAGCCTCACATGAGTCTCTTTTGATCTGGCAGTGTCAATGCTGAAATCTAGTCAGTTTAAACCTAAAATGACTCTCTCTGATCAGAATCGCATTACCTAAACCCTAGTGCTAGGGTGCTAGTGCAGCCTCTGGAGCCCAGTGAGTGAATTCTGGAGGATCTGGCAACCCAGGTTCAGCTGTGGTTGTAGTACCTTTAAACAAGCCAGAGCACTGGTTACTGAATACACAAATGATCATAATTACTACTGTACTGTTTTATGGTGTTGAATATGTACATTACATATATAATTAAATATAACCCACATGCGCATATTACATGACACTATGTTTTATCCTTGACAGCTGGAGATGTGCCTTTTATTTCTGTGCTTTCTTTGGAGGTGTGGTCGCTCTCTATGATGTAAGTTCAACTATATCTGTTCACTTTCAACCTCTTTTTGGCAGTTAATACATGGGCCATTATATATCAGGTTACTTCCTAATCTCACTTTGAGCCATTTTGGTGTGTCTTTTCAGAAACCGTGGGTGTATGACCTGAGGGAGGTGTGGGCTGGCTTTCCCAAACAGGTCTGTAGTCTCCAGCCCCTGCACTAGTGTCCCTGTGATAATATGAACTGACCTCCTATTGTGTCTCTCCAGTCCCTGCTGCCCTCACAGTACTGGTATTATTACTCTGAGATGGGCTTTTACCTCTCCCTGGTCCTCAGCCTCACCTTTGACGTCAAAAGAAAAGTAAGCCGACTCTAATAAGAGACAATCATGTGTAAACTTGATTTCAGTACAAACGAATAGACTTGATACTCAATACCGATTCTTATAATACAACAAGACTTGATTTAGACAATAAGAATCAGATTTTCAACATTAAATTGTAGTACTTTCTTTATATCTGTGTAATCCCACAGTCGTCCAGGTAGGTTCCATAGTGGTCCATGGAAGTACACGAGTCTATGTGTCTTATACTTGTTCTGATATACCTCAAGATCAAAGCTAAATCCATTGAGGAAAGGTTCTGTCCTGTGAATGTGATTGTTTTAGTATTGATACCTGCTCAAATGAGTATCTAGTTTCAATACCAGTTTTAGCAAAGTGCAAAACAGAACTAGTTCATTTTAAATGGTTTGCAGCGTTTCAAAGCGTCCTAATCACTCATCGTAATTTTAAGGAACTTTCAGACGCCAGAGTGTACCAGTGTTACTTCCTGGTTCACGGACAATAAAAATTAAGAGGTGTTGTTTTGAGTAATAACAGATTTTTAATGTCATGACACAGCCTTTAAGGTCATACTTGGGAACATTCTAAGCATAGCAAAAACCTGGAGAGCAGAAGGTGGCAAACCCTCCGCCAGAAAGCTACACAGTGCACCTTTAATTTACAAATCTTAAAATCCGTATTATTCACTTGATCATTGTAATGTTTTGCCTGTAGGACTTTAACGAGCAGGTGATCCACCACATAGCCACGCTGACCCTCCTTAGCTTCTCCTGGATCTCCAACTACATACGCATCGGGACTCTGGTGATGGCCGTGCACGACTCTGCTGACATCCTGCTGGAGGTGAGTGTTAGCAAAGAGAGGAGAGGCCACTCGGGTTACAGACGGGGACAGCGCAGCTCATACAAATCTGAGCTGAGGAGATATAATAACTGAGAAACACCCACAATGCAGCTGGGGTTTAGACTTTTGTCCTTTATACTGACTGGATAGATTACTTAGAGGGTTCTGATGTCTGAAAAAGGATCCTGGATTGTTATTGCTTCACCAGGAATGTTCCACAGTATGGCATTAAAACGGACCAATTATGCAGAATTGACTTTTTGGTGTTGGAGTGATTCATGCATGTTAGAGTAATCGTTATTCTCCTGTATTCTCCTGTATTGGTGCAAATGTTGTGATGATGTTTATGGCCACGCTAGCTCCCATTAGTCACCGCACTTTTTTAATGCGTAAGTCGGTGGACTTGTTTCTTTTATTAAGCAATTTTAGTTTAATATTGCGATCTAAAATGCCCAAATTATAGCATAATGACTCAAGAGTGTCAAAGATTATAACTATAGTAAACAAAAGCACAATATGTCTTTAAACCAATCTATATCCATGAGGACAAGTACGTGATGTCATCAGCAAAGTTACTGGTCAATATCTTTGAGGGAGGAAAATTGGTAATGAGTGGGAGAGAGAGACAGAGCTGGGAATCAAACTCTCAGTCCTGAGGCCGGCATAGAGCTTGGCATAGTACTAGTCTAGACCACTATTATGCTTTCAGAATCTCTTTCACTTTATATCTGTGGCAGTGGACTCCTAACCATGCTTCTATGCAACTTGGCTAGGGTGGATCACTAAACGCCAAATGGAACAAGGCGGAAAAAAAGTTGAAATTTGGCAAAAATTCTTCTTTTTTTCTCTCTCTAGGGTGCAAAAGTGATCAACTACGCCAAATGGAACAAGGCGGCTAACATCATATTTGTGGTGTTCACGGCTTTGTTCATGCTAACTCGACTTGTCATCTTTCCCTTTTGGTAAGTGTGGTTTTAACGAAATATACATAACACTGGTAAATGTTTCACGCAGTTTACATTGAGCCTTCTCTCCCCCAGGTTGATCCACTGTACCTGGGTGTACCCTTTGGAGCTGTACCCTCCCTTTTTTGGGTACTATTTCTTTAACGTCATGTTAGTGGTGCTGCAGGGGCTGCACATATACTGGGCTGTGCTCATCTCACGCATGCTCTTCAAAGCACTATTCTGCACGGTGAGAATATTACACCTACTGTATCAGTACTGTTTACTCAAACACAAGACTTATGATACAGAGCCTTTAAAGGTACACTGTGTAACTTTTTCTGGTGGAGGGTCTGACACCTGCTTGCCTCTAGGGAAATGTTATTGTTTGGCCTAAAATATTCCATAGTTTGGCATTAAACTACATGGTGTCAGCCAAGTCAAGTTACATGTCAGATCTATGGAGAGCTAACTCTTCAGGAGTATGTGTTTTTCAAGGAATGTTTTTAGTTATAAAAACAAAAATATCCACATTCATCTAGTCACACACATGTTTGCCCATGTGTATGTTGAACACAAGTTGCTTAAAGGTGCACTTTTCTGGTGGTGGCATCCACCACATGTTTGTCTCCATGGAGATGTTATTGCTTGACCTGGAATGCTTCATGATATGGAAATAAACATATCTATCATGCATTTATTCAATTATGGGTAATTTTTTCTCAACTACACACAGATCTGACCTGTAACTCAACCTGGTGACATCACCTGCTTGTCTCCATTAAGACAGATACATTCAGACAAGCAATTATATCTCTATAGAGACAAGCAAATGGCAGATCCTCCATGAGAAAAGTTATATAGTGCACCTTTAAATACTTATTCTACGTTCATTATTATTTTTTGTACTAGTCTAAACACAACATTAATACACTCAAAACTACTCACTTTTATAAAAATCCAGAGTCTCATGATTGTGCTGTGTGTGGTGCAGTTGGAGGGTGATGACCGAAGCGACGCAGAGGAGGAGGATGACAGTGATCCGTCCAAAGAGATGAAGCACAAACCCAGGCACATAAACGGCTCTGGGCCCCGGGGCCGAGCCACCGGACACTGACCCCACATGGACCACTGCACACAGCCTTTACATAAGACTGAAAACTCTGGACTGTCACATCATGTAATATAACCACTACATTTGAAGGAAGCTGATAGCAAACTATTTAAAGGTGCCATATGACGCTACCTGATGTTTAACCATGTTTGAAGAAAACAACAGTTATATTTGTGTATATTTGAGTGATCTTGCAAATTTAGGTGTGCATTTTGAGAGCCATTTTGCCACCGCTCTACTACACTACCTCTCCCCTTTTCCGCCTGGACTTACCCCAATCATTCCACCACTCAAACTGCCTTTGCTACTACTAATTTCATGTAAGCAGCTATTGTTTTTAGCATTCTTTTAACTGTCTCACACTCCCCACTGTTTGCAGCAGATGACGCACGGACAATATGACGATTTTTGTTTACTGCAATCATGTCACTTATCATTTCAAGTTACAAAATGTGAAGTACGCAGATGTCTCCAAAAGTATTGAAGAGGGACATTTAGAGTCATAAATAAATAGATTTTGTCTCACAGGTGTCAGCTGTCGTCGTGGTTGCTTTTGTCTGATATTTGCCTGTGCTATCAATGCAAAACAGTCACTGTATGGAAAGATGCAGGTGTGTTAAATTTCCTGGATGCCACCATTAACGCTGTAAAAACAATGGGTATAGCTTCAATTTACATGGGCAGATAATCAATCAGATGTTGTTATTCACATGTCATTTTAGTAATCTGATAACCCCAGAAATCTAGTAACAATGACATTTTTGGTGTGCATGTAAACATAACCAAAGATTGATACGTTAAAGTGGGACTAAACACCTAAACTCCCACAACCACATTTCAAATAGAGCTGCTAATCTGGGCAGTACCTGGAGGACTAAAGGGGAGAGTGAAGGGGGAGGAGGGGTCTGCGGGTATAAGGAACAGCGTGATTGATCTAACAGGTATCCACAAATTAAACTCCGCCCCTGCAGCCAGATGTTTGTAATCAGAAACACCTGACTGTAATCAGGGCAGTCCTGTGTATTGTCACATAGTAGTTGAAATCGCAGAGGCCACTGAAGGATATTTGGACATTTTAGACCAGAAAGCTGTAAATTTACCTAGTTTGTCCTAATGTTGCCAAAAAATTACTAGGAGCATTCATTCATTCAAGTCAGTGTATTTTTGTACTGTCCAAAATCACAGCTGGTTGATTGCTGATCAATTGCTGATTTAACCAACACAAAGTAAGTGTCAGGTTTGTTGAGATGAAAGCCAGCTTACAGTAAGGACACATGATTTCCCATGTTTTTTAGTGCAATGAAAACTAAATATAAATTTAAAAAAGCTTTTCTTTTAGTATGTTAAGTTTTTTAGCAAAAGTTTACTATGGCTGTGATACATACTGTGGCTTCTGTGTTTGTCAATTTTCAACACCATTTAACATTTGTTTAGTCAAAGTCTAGGTTTAGATTTGGTTCAGACCTTGTTCTGTCAGGGTGACACATGAAGTGTGTTAGTCCTGGTTTAGCAATTTGACTGAGCTATTTATTTCAAAAGTCAGCAAGCTGTTGTGGTATTGCTGATTAAACAAGGTGCAGATTGTAGATAGGTTACAATGTGTGGCAGTGAAATTATCAAATGAAAAATCTGTATTGGAATTAGTTTAGTGTTAATGGGGTGTATTAAGGTAACAACTATAAAACCGTCTATGACATGTTATTTTTATGAATTTAAAAATGGTTGAATTTACTGTTATGTGTATGGAACGCACATGTGGCACAAGGCAATATTATTATATTTGTAGGTTGAACGCTGTCGTACTTGTGTATCATCACCACCTATTTCAGCGGGGAAAGTGATTTTCAACATTAAATCATAGTACTTTCTTTTATATTACCGTGTGACCTTATATCTGTGTAATCTCGTCACCCAGGAGGTTTCATAGTGGTTCAGGGGTTTAGAGAGTAATCAAATGACAATGTACATAAATAGAATTGAATAATATAATAACTTTACTATTACCTATTGTACTATCAGTCATGTTTGATTTATTATTTTTCATTGTAATTCATTTCAGACATAGTTACAAAACAAAGCTTGCAACTCATGCAGTGTGTATAGTGTATATAGACCTTGTGCTAATTTGGTTGTGTTTACATACACCACTTCACAGCAGACCACACTCTGTTTGGTCAATTTGAACAGGATTTGTCTGGTCCATTTCACAGAATCCATTTGAGCCAGAGCAGGCACACTCCTGCTATAGCTAAGGGCCATGCCAAAGGAGGACAATCAGTGGGTGCCTGGGGAAAGGTAGAGCTCCAGGACCATCTTCAGTTGTAGTATACACCCCCTCAGCCCTCCCTAATATACCAGCAGGCACCCACAGCAGCCAGATTTTTGGCACAGTCCTTCCTCATGTGGATGCCCTATAGTCCACCATTAACTGGGCCGGCAAAGGGCACTGCACAGTGGCTCAATTCAGTTGGCAATAAAATGGGTCAAGTGTTCGTCAGTGTCCCGACCGCTGGAGAGGACCGGGTTTGGATATCAGTCTTTGCATTAATTCTATTTTTTTATTTTTTACTTCATGTGGAGCAACAGTAACTGTTTTCTTCTGTTACACCAGACCTTAGTTACAGTAGAAAGCAGCTAATAAACAACGATAAACAGAAACATGTTAAAAGGCAGCAGCACAGAGCCAGGTCTGTTGGCTACAGTTTACACTCTTCTATCTTATTTTTGAGATGTGTTGGGCCTTTTGATGTAATTAATTAACTTCTAAGACATAGTACAAGAAATGGCTTATCTCAAAAGCTTTTTGTCCAGTTCACAGAATTGACATTTTCTTTTATTATGGATCATACCTGGATGACTGAGGGATTACACAGATAACTTCTAAGGCCAAAATGAGAACGTTGTAAGTTGGAGAAGTTGTACCTGTACATTTTATCTTGATCTCATCTGACTCAGCATTTCTGTGAGTTCACCAGCAAAAACCCTCCCGTTTATCTATTGTACCTTTGTAATGAACATAGGCTAGTGTGGGGGTAAAAGACTCAAGTTTATGCATATATTATTTTTATTATCTGGTGGATTCAATGTAGTAGCAATTATAAAAACAAAAATCCAAGCATATGTTTTATGAGTAAACAGAGCAGTTTCTAGCCATAGCACACTCTGCAATGGGCCCAGATATTCCTGTTGTGAAACATTTAAATGAAAAGAATGACTTGAGGATGGTCTTATCGGTGCTCGCTGGTGGAGTTTTGGTTTGAGGGGTTGTATATAACTAATTGTGAAATGTAGAGGTGGGTTGTTCTCAGTTACATTTACTTCAGAGTACGTTTGTAGCAGGATACTTTTACTCCTACTTGAGTAAAAGTTACATTAACTTTAAATTATAAATCAGATGTTGTGTCCCCATAGTTACACTTTAAGTTACTTACTTGAATAGTTTCTTGGTCCACTATTATGTGCTTTTACTTGAGTAATATCATTTTGAAGTAACGTTACTCTTACTTTAGTAAAATTTTTGTTTATTCTACCCACCTCTGCTAATTAGGGACATCCAACCAGCACATTGCATACAGCCCCCAGCAAAATCGAAATGGCCTGCTCGTTCCTGTATATGATGAGCTGTACAAAGAATGTTTATGGAGCGCCTCATAGCATAATTATCATTTTTGGTCTACTCTTCAGATTCTGCTGTATCTGTAGGTAAATTATATTCTTGAGTTAGGCAGTTTAATAGATAATGCTACTAAAACACTGTATACATGGTTTAGCTGAGAGAAAAGAGTGGATTTCGTGTTTAGGCAAATATGCTATGAGGCTAACAGTATGCAGTGTTGTGTAGTATCTTCAGTCACAGTTCCTGGACACGCAGTCGCACTGGGTCACAGACAGGACAGTTTGGAGGCTGCGGGTCCCATTAGCACACACCACAGGCACGCTCAGAGCCTGTGTGTCCAGAGCAGAGCAGCACACACACTCCTTCTCCACTGCACCGCGCTCCAGAGAGTAAAGAGAGCGGCTCCGGCATTTACCCTGCAGGAGAGAGAGAGCCACAGGGCTAGAGCTGTATGGAAAAGTATCTACTATCTATAGTAGTGAGAAAGGTGTAACAGATAACACACGGGCTGCAGTTACTTGTGCTCTCTACATCAGATTTTGTACTTTACACATAGATTGTATATATAAATGGACATAGCTAACCTGCAAGTTCTAAATAGGAAGTGAGCATGGGCTCCATGGGCTCCATCCACTCCAGTTGACTTTACTTTAGAAAACTGCTGCTATCACTGTAACTGCTGCTATCAGGCTCATCATTTTGGTCTTAAAATTATATTTACCTGCTCTACGTGATCCTGGTATTTTTATTCTGCTATTGTGTCTGTAACTCAAGCTATGAACATTAAAAAGAGACAAATCAGCTGCCTTCTTTCCTCGAGGTCGCTCCTGCTAGTGTTAGCAACAGGTTGACTGACATGGCTGTTAGGGCACCCGCCCCCTGCTAAACCAACAGTGCAGGTGGGAAGAGGCTTTACCTTCAACAGCTTCGTTCCAGATTGTTTTTTTGCCAAATATGGAGCCTAGCTCCAAATACAAATCGTAACCGCTAGCCTCGCTGAGCTTCATTTGACTGCAGGTGAACACTATGGGTGACGTCACAATCACTTAGTCCACTTCTTTATACAGTCTATGGTTTTACATATTATTAAAATAATTTTATAAGTCCAGAAATCAGATAATAATCAGATTTTGAGGTGCATGTGAATGTGAACACAGCCACTGACTAATTCACCACTGACTTTTGGCGATATTTATAGTATAGAGCACACAAAGGGATTGTTGCAGGAACAAGTAATCATGCATTTATTGATTATGTGAATTGTGGAAGAAATAACTAAAACAAAAATCACTGTTGAGCCTATTCAGCAACAATATATGAGTGACAAGGTCCTTCCATTATCCTGATAAATGATCCATCCACAACAGAA
Source organism: Periophthalmus modestus (assembly GCA_019594935.1). Lineage (NCBI taxonomy): Eukaryota > Metazoa > Chordata > Actinopteri > Gobiiformes > Gobiidae > Periophthalmus > Periophthalmus modestus. The sequence goes on from JAIEZT010001390.1 coordinate 1,257,187, forward strand.
AGTTAATGAGGGACATTTGCAATGTCCCCATCTCAATAAGAAAAGCCAAGTTGGGCAGAAATTGAGCATTTGTGCCTGCTCCATTTTTGAGATGTTGACACCTGGCTAGTCAATATTCAATTCATTTTCAAGCGTCCAAAGTAGCCCAAACAAAGGAGCGCTTAGATCTATGAGCTCACAGGTGCTTCTTGTAGAATAAATGGTAGCAGCCTGAGAGTTGAAAAGAAGAGGCATGATGCAGTTCAGTGCGTCATAATAATGTAGTCCATTCCAGTTTAGTACAGTCCAGTCCGGCTATGCTTCCACTGTAGGGAGTATTATACCTTTGATGACACAGTTCAAAATGACAAGGACTGAGCTGCCATTAAGTGCACGGAAATGAAATGTCTCTCACAGTGCTCTCAGATCATCAGCTAGTTTGCAGGTATTATCGTACAGGAGCATGTGTGCGGCAGTGTGTGGCATGGACTCACCTCACAATAGTGCAGCTCCACCTGTTGCTCTGACTGACAGTCATCCACTCTGATGTAGTTCAGGGTTCCTTTGATCTTCTGGCACTCCGGCTCCACACCTCCAAACACAGACAGAATATATATAAAGTACATGCAGAGGACATACAAAGTACATACCTGTGTTACAGTGTGCAGAGGTGGTAGAGTAGTCAAAATATATACTCAAGTTATGTTTAAATAATCTTACTATAGCAGAAGTACACAGTGTTAATGTAATTGGACAAGAAAACAGGAAATAGTGCACAGATTCTAGTATTTCTCAAGATAAATAAATGACAAAAACAATCATATATGAAAATAAGGAAAGCAAGTTCCAATCATTTAATATTGTCAACATGAAAATGTTATAACTATAGAGAAACAAACACTAACTCAAGAGTAGTGTTACTTCAAACAAAATATTACTCAAGTTGAAGTAAAAAATTATGGCATCAGAACAAAACTACTCTGAAAAGTACCATGTCTCCCAAGAGTTACTCAAGTGAATGTAGCTGAGTACTACCCACCTCTGACAATGTGAAGGTTAAGTACAGTTTAAATATAAGAATCAGAATTACTCACATGTTTCACAGCAGCTGTCTCCGAGAGGACTGACCGTACCCTGAGGAACAAATCATTTACTTACTTTAGTCACTGCAAACTAAAGAGCTACATGAATTCAAATGACTTCAATTTAAAATATTAACCTTGATATGTCCATGAATACTAAAAAAAAAATACATTTTATTCATAGATGCATTATTTTACATATTGGACCTAATGATTAGCATTTTCATAATGTTTCTGGCTGTTTCTAAATCAAATCACAATTTGAATGGACACAATTAGCAAATCGCAAAGGCTACAGTTTTTGATGTACCATAATTTCCTCCACAACAAAAAAAAAATCCTGTCTTATTCTGCATAAAAACTGCTAACCCTGTAGTTTAGATCTGTACAAACATGTTCTAAAATGTGATTAGTTTGTCATTTTATATTTCAGTTTTTGTCAATTCTCCTGGACACATTTGAAACTTTGAACAGAATCCTAAAACAAATCTATTTGCAACCCGAACTGTGTTAATACAATAGATCTAGCAGGATTATACAGTGGTAAAATTTAAACCGTGTTGTCATAAATAGAGTTGTCTTAAATAGAGTCGTACCCCGTGATCGTGACAGGCCTGTGAGTCAAAAGCAGGGCAGGTGGTCACTTTGACATGAGCGATCAGATCTCCTTGCGGGCTCAGACTGCACGAGTACAGATTACAGCCCTCCTCTGTGGTGGTGTTCACCTGCAGGCAGAGTCATCAAGTGTGTCAATGAGTGTTCACAAATATAGCAACAACAATATTCAAACCTGAGCAATAATGTACTACTACTTTAAAAAGCCTGCAGTTTATCATTATGGTCATATTATGGCCATGCCCTCTGATCCATCCTCGCCCAGTACTTAATGTGATGCATTATTAATTGTGATTGGCAACGTCGCTTCTGTTAACTTATTCCAGGGAAGCTGTAGTGCCTTACCATCAGCGAGTATGAAGAGAATGAATAATGCACTAAATTGTAGAGCACCTGGGCTGAAGCGTTGTATAAGACTAATGCTTAATGTCATTTTTACCACGATTAAAACTAAATTTAATAAGCAATTCCTTCATGTTGGCTGCACTGAAACAGAGCAAAGGATCATGGTCAATGACAGTACACTATTTTCTTACCACATTATCCATTTTAGACCCTGGAGAGAAGTACTGTGTCTGATTTGATTTTTAATATTGTATTTTTGACAATGCAATATCACAATCCCACATCCGAGCATCTGAGTCCGATGGCTGTATATGATCAGTGTATGTGATCAGTGCATATGATCAGTGTATGTGATCAGTGTATGTGATCAGTGTATGTGATCAGTGCATATGGTGAGTGTATATGTACCGGCAGACTGCTCAGAGTTCCATTAGGCCTCTGTATAAAACAGGTGGTGGCCACACAGTGACCACAGCATGCCCCCTCCTCCTTCTGCAAACTATACCCCTGCACAGAGAAGCATGAGGACAGAGGAGGACATTAGAGCCATTATCCCAGTAATACACTTAGTTAGTCATTTACTGTTTCAAGTGACACGTGAAAAGTATTACTCAGAGGTTATAAGGGAACATATTATGTAAAATCAACTTTTGAGAGCGTTAACCAATGTTATAAGAGTGATCAATCATCATAAGCTTACTCATAGTTATAATTTGATTGATTCATGCATGTCTGAGTAAAACTGTATTGTCCTGCCTAGACATTGAGCGCTCTGGAGGTTTGTTTTCATCTACCCTGTATGGTTCACAAATGTAATTACGTGTTTTCAACGATGAAAAAACATAATTAAAAACCTGCTACTTGTTACAATGCCTCTGTGAAGAGACGGGCAATATCAATTATGTAGTATTAAACAGAAAGTCAATGAACCTGTTTCTTTTATTAAAGGGCGGTTGACAGGTTAGGATATTCTTTTGACTAAAACATAGTTAAGATAATTATATTCAAGAATTTGTTATGGCTTCCAAACTTTTCCCCACTTTGCTCAGGTTTTAGGTTTAAAATTTAACAAATGCAAATAAACACTATTTTGCAGAAATAAAGTTTAAAGTATCAGAAAAAATGTGTATCTCACATGTAAATTTTATGGATAGAATTCTTCCTAATGTGATGTCAATATGTTTTAGAACTCTCTACTTCCTCAAATTTTCAACTTTTCTTCACAAATTTTGTCTTAATTTGGGAAAAACTATACTTTATACATATTCACAACAAGTATTATCCCACCAAGTTAAGTCAAAATCAGAAAATGGTAAAAATCTGGCGTATGCTCTTTATGCATTTTTACATAAATATTGCAGTTTACAATTAACAGAGGCGTTACCATGGGACACTCGGGGCAGCTGGTTCTCTTACAGGACAGTTTGAACTTCCTCACTGCCCCTGTCTCCACCTGACATTCACAGTGTGTGCACGGGTCCACCATCAGGTTCTCTCCAGGCTGTACAATAACAACACAAACACAGTCACAATCATGCAGAGTTTATGAAGCTTTTATGAATACAATCCAAGTTAATGTTTAACTCACTCCAATCAGTGTGTTATTGAAGAGACAGGCCTCCACAGGGACTGCAAAGAAAACACATCTTATGTATGAAAGGTTTTTATACCGCTCATAAAACAGACTGATGATGAATCTAAGGAGAGAGAGACCTCTACTGGACAAAAGCAAAAACTGCACAGGAAAAAGGAAACATAAAAACCTTGTGAGAATCAGTTTATCTGCAATGTGATACATAAAAAAATAATCTAAGTAGCCACCAGTGATCAGTGATGCGCTGTAGTGAATAAAATTTACAACATTTTACAATTTCCTTTAAAGGTACAGTATGTAACTAGAGGTGGTTCATCACCTGCATGGTTGAAAATTAAAATCATACTTTATAACATTTTCCATGGACATCGATACATTTTGTGTCATACTGTGAAAGATTCTCATGTAATTTTAATTAAACTGAACCAAAAACGATTCAGTGTAATATGTGATCCTGTTCGAGTATCAGGATAAATCATGCTGTGGATACATATTGTATCATAAAGTTCTTTGTGACTACAGCAATAGTAAATACTGTATAATTTTGTCTGTGCTTTGTTTCTGTGGTTACCACAGTGACAGGAGGGGCAGCATCCTTCCTGGGCACAGTGCAACTCTGTCCCCAGGGGGCAGAGGGGAGTGTCCATGGCAGAGCAGCTGACGTTCTTCTCAGTGACAAAGACCTGCTCGTGGACCTTCACACACTCATTTAAGACACACTGGTCCCGAGGAGAAGGCCACACCTCGCCCACCTGCCCCACACAGAAAGCACTGGGTAGGCTCATGTTCAGTACAGTGAAAGCATTAAAGATGCATTGGGTAACTTTTCTTATGGAGAGTTTGACACCTGCTTGTCTCTACAGAAATTGCATAGCTTTGCCTGAAATGTTCCACAGTCTGGCATTAAAGTGCATACGAACACAGACATTCATAGATGCAAAATTCTCTATCTCTGTTTAACACGCTCAATTCATGATATTTATGTGGTTTATCTGGTCTCCTCACCAGGTCTCCTTCCCAGAAACTGACACTTAAATGATGTAAAACTGTGCTAAATATTTACCACAGGTACTATCCCACCAAATTAGAAAAACAGGAGTACCGTACTTTTTTACTCTTTAACATATATTGTACGTACGTGGCGTATTTGAGCTCCTGTCAGCGTGTCTCCTCTCATCTCTCCACGTGAAACCACGCAGCTCGATGTTACACACTTTCCACAGCACTCACTGTCTGATGGAGCATATGTGGAGCCCTGGAAAATAAAGGCAATTCTTTGTTTTAAATCAAATAAACTTTAATGTGTATGTCCTACTGAAGAACCTGTCCTCCTGCTCAACTTTATAACAACTGAACCCGATGTTTTAAATTATATTTTTGAGGTATTATGACAAGGCCCTATATACCTCAGTCCATTCTTCTGAAATTGATAATGACATATTTAGAGCAAGAATTCATTAAAATTGTAATTAAAGGATTTTTTTTTTTTGGTTTGTTCAGATATTGCCAGGATTGTTAACATCCCCATTCATTTTCCATCACCTGAACTCATTGTTATTACTACAGTATAATCCACGTTTAGTACATTGACAGGAGAAGTCTCTCACCAGAGGGCAGGAGGAGTCACAGGTGCGCGGGTTACAGTGGGGCACGTACAAGGAGCTGTGGGCATCCTGCTGCTGTGTGCACACACACCTGGTACAGCCATCCTCCCACTCACTGCCCACCGGGTGAGCCTGGGCACCCACTACACACACCTGAGGAGAGACAAGGATGTTTAATAACCAGGAAAGATCATCCAAAGGAAAACCTATACTAAACTTTATCCCATGACCACTGCTGATATGTTATTAACTTATTTCACACTTAAAATAATGTCATTTGGAAAACACACTTTAAAAATTACATCTCCGTTTACAGTGAAGCATTTAAGTGTTGCAGCTTCCTCTACTGTCAGCAATGGGACTTAACTAATAGAAAGTAAACAGTTGAAGTTCTTATGAATGCTACGCTAATAGAGCCATGCATTTGTTGTGGAGACAATTTGACAACAGAATGAGTCCAGTGCAGGAGAGTTTCATCTGTGACGATGTAGAGAGGGTTTCAGTGGTGGTCATCTGGACTTTGGATTTGTGGATTAATGAAGCAAATGTGAATAAAGCAAAATACAACTTTAGGTATGTTTTTGATGAGGTAAATGTTTCATAATATATGTTCTCCAAAGTGATGACAATGTTTTGTCTCTCTTGAAAATTGGTTCTCAACCAACCACCTCCCAAATCATTGATAAATGCACTCTCTATTCCCATATTCTTTCTACTTTTTTAGCAACCATAATCTCCTCCTCAGCAGCAGCACAACCTCAGCCTCCTCAGCCTCTCTTCACCACTACCAATGTCTAGACTCTGAGATGAATTTATTTGCGTAACAAATGTATGATACTCTCCCTTTACCTACCTCCCAAGGTCTAAGCACTAGGGATGGGACGATATACGATAATATCGTTAATCGCGATTTAAAAAAGGGTCCGCAATTAACTGTTCGTAGCATTTAAAAAAAATTTTTATAATCGTAATAATCGCGCACGATTATAATCGTCTTTACGGCACCAGACTGCCTCATGTTTTCACGTTTAGATGCTAGTTTTGGTGTTTGCTCACAAGGGGGCGCTCTGTCACAGCAATGACACGTGTCTGTGTCTGTTCTGGTGGCAGAGTCTGCCGAAAAAAAGTTGTGGGTCCGAGGAGAAAACACGAGCATTTTATATGCGCATTTACGAGACAAACATACAGAGTTGTAAAGTAGGCCCGGGCCGTCGGAACGTTTACAAATGAATAATTATGGCGATAATATCGTTAATCGCGATTATTTATTTTTATTATTGGCCACGATAATCGCGAGTCTAAATTTTAATATCGTCCCATCCCTACTAAGCACCAAAGTTTATCCATTCAATAACTTTTTAATGCAAGTTTAAAATGAGTGGACCCACCTTGTCTGGCTCACAGTTGGTGGCAGAGCAGCCACAGTCATTGGTGGAGGTAGATGTGATAAAGCCAGTGGGACAGGAGCGTGTGGAGTTCTGACACTTACATTCGCACTCGAACGCATCACAGCATGTGGTTTTTTTGACTGACAGCTGTCGGTGTGGTGGACAAGTGGGAGGGGGCTGGAAATCACACTGCTCCTTTTTACAGACTAAGAAAAGGCAAAAAATTAAAAAATTTAAAATGTTTCAAAAGCTGCCTACACTGCAAAAAAGTTATGAGAAAAAAAAATCTTCCAATTAATCAATTATAGATACATAAAGAAATTACATTTAAAAACCCTGCATTTTAGTATAAGCGGCTCGCTTCTTTGTAGATCTGACTAGTAAGTTGATTTTTTGGTGTCATATGCTTCTTTGCATGGAGCTAGCAATAGCGTATCCATGGAGACAAGCAGGTGACAGACCCTCCATCTCCATCTGCATAAATCATTCTGAATTCCTTTAATCTATTTCACCAGGATAACTGCTTACCACATTCATGCACAGGTTGACATTCTCCGGGGTTTTTCAAAACTAAGGTCTGACCATCTTCACATTGAGGCACTTCAGGCACCGAGCAATTTGTTAGATCACAAACTACATGGTCAAAATAAAGACATAATTATTAAGCAGTAAAATCAATAGGAAAATAAGAAATACATGTAGAGTGATTAGCCTTACCACACTCATACTCTGGACAGCACTTGGACTCCCTCTTCTCTCTCAGAACCTCACAGGGGCCACACGCAGGAGCTACAAACAGATAATAATTAAAACACCCATATGTTTATTAATACCAGATTTAAAGAGAGATGAAAGTGCCTTTGACGTCATTGCAGGGCCGGGCGGTGCAGTTGATACGCTGCTGGTCTAAACACAAACAGATCAGGCAGGGATTCTCCTCTGGGACCCAGGACTGCATGTACTGAGGAGTACAGAGAAAGGAGATTTTTGTGTGCCAGGTAACAGCTATAATACATTAGTACACTTAAAAAAAAATACACAGTAAAATAATATTTGCAGGTGTTTTTTCATTGAAGTGTAGATGCAGATGTACAAAAACTTACTATCCCACAATTGTTAATATTTATTTGTAAAATAATAAACTTACCAAAAAAAAACTGGTTAAGTCATGCATGGTATACATTACAACTGCAACAATTTCAGCAATTAAATTATGTTATAGTATTTTTAATATTGTTAAATAATCGTTTGACAAACATTATAGACTGCGAAGTGTAAAAAATAGTTCTGAAAATTTGCAGTTTAGATTTTGTCCTAAACTGTGTGCTTCTGCTGCAAAGAGTGCAGTGACATAACACAATTTGAACATATTTAGAGTTAGAGCATATTTTGCTAAATAGTTTGACATAACATTTCACCAATTTCACTATTCACATTGACACATTCAAACTGTGTTCTTTACAGCTACTTAAATGAAAATTCTATGTATATTTCTGATGAAGGGAAGAAGCCTGACTTGCCCTCAACATTTTTCACGCATAATTTCAAACTTGTCAAAATGGTTTGACATTAGGTGACTGCTGTTGCAAGAGACTGTATTGGTCTATAAATGAGGACTATCTGAGCAGTAGAGTGACTTACTGCATGTGTGCGTCCCTGCTGGTCCACACACTGCGTACAGCTGTCTGGTGGCACACACACCCCCTGGTGGAGGACCATGCCCTCTGCACAGTAGCAGCCTTCAGTGGGTGTGTCCACACAGGAGGTCGAGTTCCTCTCCTCTGCCAGAGTCTGTATACTGCTGCAGTCTTCCACACAGCCGCTCCGACACGCGTGGTACTCCATCGGACTAGGGCACTGGAACGCTGCCACAATCAAAGAAGTCATCAAATATCACCCAAAGTGTCAAGATTTTTAAAATATTTGTTGTGATTGAATTATCCTGGATAACAGGAGAGACCTATATAACATATAGGTGGATAGTATAGATATATTGGCATATAGTAGTGGCATTTAAGACGTTTCTACACCTACAGCTGATGAAGAACAAAGTTAGCCAGTCATAGTAAAAAAAAAAAAATTAAGTCATACAAATATAAACATATATTATACAATTTTATTTTTATGTATTAAATGGCCTGTAGCTAATTTTAATGTATTCTTGATACAATAAAGGCTGTTTAGATCATGCATTAATGTCATTAATTACGAAAGAAATTAAGCCCGTAAAATATAATCTGTTAATTTATATAGCATTTTCTCTGGTAATAAGTAATACAGAAGCTCCTGACAGCTCATTTCCAATATTTTGTTACTGGTGGTGAGTTGGATCCTCTGGCAAAGGAGGAGGCCGGACAGACCTGGAAGGCCCAAGCGTACAGTGAGGGTCTGTTGGGAACGTCTGGAGGAGCCCTCTGTCAGGGGGGTTTTAAACGCACACCTCCAGAAGAGTTTCTCCCTGAACCCGGGGGAGACTGGGGACATGGATTCCGAGTGGGCTATGTTCTCCATCTCTATTGTCGATACAGCTGCTCGTAGCTGTGGTCGTAAGGTCTGTGGTGCTTGTCGCGGCAGCAACCTCCAAACCCAGTGGTGGACACTGGAAGTAAGGGATGCCATCAGGCTGAAGAAGGTGTCCTATCAAGCCTTGTTGGCTTGTGGGACTCCTGAGGCAGCTGACGAGTACCGGCGGGCCAAGCGTGCCGCAGCTCGTGCCGTCACAGAGGCAAAGATTCGGGGTTAGGAGGAGTTTGGGGAGGCCATGAAGGACTACCAGACGGCCTCAAAGAGATTCTGGCAAACTGTCTGACACCTCAGGAGGAGGAAGCATTGCTTCACCAACACTGTTTACAGTGTGGGTGGAGAGCCTCGACTGGGGATGTTGTCAGACGGTGGAAGGAATACTTTAAGGATCTCCTCAATACAACCGCCAAGTCTTCCAAGGAAGAAGCAGAGACTGGGGACCCAGAGATGAACTGGTCCATCACCCTGGCTGAAGTCACCGAGGTGGTTGGCAAGCTCCTCGGTAGCAAGGCTCCGGGGGTGGACGAGATCCGTCCCTAGTACCTTAAGTCTCTGGATGTTGTGGGGAGGGTGGGTGTGTTCCAATTACAGGGGAATCACACTCGTCAGCCTTCCCGGTAAGGTCTATTCCCAAATTCAATCCGTTGAACCTCAGATTCAGGAGGAGCAGTGTGTTTTTGTCCTGGTCAAGGAACACTGGACCAGCTCTACATTCTCCATTAGGTGCTTGAAAGTTCATGGGAGTTTGCCCAACCAGTCCAGATGCGTTTTGTGGAGCTGGAAAAGGCATTCAACCATGTCCCTCTAGGTATGCAGGGGGTGCGCAGGGAGTATGAGGTCCGTGGCCCTTTGCTAAGAGCTGTCCAATTCCTGTATGACCGGAGCAGGGGCTATGTCCCTGAGCTGGCCTGGGAACACCAGAGGACACCAGAGGTGAGGGACGTCGCTGCTTAAACTGCTGCCCCCAAGACCGGGCCACGGATAACCGAAAGAAAATGGATGGATGTTTTGTTACTAAGAATCATAGGAAGCTGCATGACGCAATCCCAGACACTTTGTTTTCTGTCATGGTGCATTTGTGATTTAAAAAAAAATGGTGCAGTGATAAAGCCATTTTTTAGCCATGGTGCAATATCACAGTGGCAGAAAAGGACTAAGTGGGTGTTGCTAAAAGTTCAAACTAAAATATGTTCCTCACTTGTGGTATTTTTATATTTTTGTGAAGGAAAATTTTTGAAATTTTTTTTCCTACGATTTTCTGCGTCAAAAGAGACTCATCGGCACCCTCCCATTAAAAGCACAGATCTACACATGATTTCATATTTGAGTCTTCATGCTATGTAGTGCAAACTCACGGCATAGGTGGGGGCCCCTCCAGTGCACACAGGCGCCGTTCTGCCTGCACAGCTGAGCGTAGGCCGTCAGCACCTCGCACACGTCCGACTGCTCACACACCTGCTCCTCACAGCGGGACAGAAACAGCTGCACTGGGACGACGCTGTGACACAGAGCAAACACCTCAGAGCGGAGAGCTTGACAGCCCATGGAGACTCCCAGGCTACACAGACGCCTCCTCCTGGGCACGCAGACACCCTCATTGCCCTCTACACCTCCAGAGCTGCTCCAGTCCCACATGAAGGTCGAGTGGTCCGAGGTGAGGCTGCCGTTACGCAGGTGGAGGTGGTTGGCTTGCTCCTCTCCACAGGCCCCTGTAAAGTGAATAGATGGATGGATGAATAGACAGACCTTTAATATAGACCTTTTTCACAGAGACTCAAAAGAAATCACATGGGCCATGCGTGTTACGGCTTTGTTGAGTTGGGAGAGGTCCATATTGGGCAAAGTGATGATTTTGGATAATGTGTGTGTGACCTTGGTGGAGTTGTTCAAAGGTTTATTGTCCAGTGTGAGTCTGAAATATCTGAAATGATTGATACACTCAACCGCTTTGTTGTGTATGATAGTAGTCTGAGAGAAAGCAGGGGTAGAGTAGGCCTACCACTAGTGTTGTCATGACACTAAAATTTCAAACCCGATTTGAATATTAAAGAATAAACTCAATAACTGATTTTGATACCTAAATGATGATTTTAAAAACTCAAGATGAAACTGTTCAGGTGATTTTTTTTTTTTTTTTCAGTACTAGTTTTTATTATCAATTAGTATCTGTTTTTTGAAACTTTTTTGACAACCCTACCTACCACATGATTTGTAAGTAATACATGATACTTGATATACTGAGCCTGAACCTCAAGCATAAAATATATTGATACTAAAAAATGACAAATCCATACACCTTCATCAGAAAACATAATTAAAATTTCTTGTGAGAATCTCCTGACCTCTTTTTCTCTGTTAACAGTTGGAAGAAGGAAGTAGAATGAAACCTGAACTGTTAAACTAATGCCCATATATGTCAGAACAAGTAGTAGAAAGTAGAAGTTTATCAAGCATGTAGAAAAAAAAAATGACAAATTTAACACGGCTACTGCAGCTGACCGATCAATAACAGAAATGACAGAAGCAGAATGTAGCCTACACCATTTTAATAAGGGTACTACAGTCACAACTGAACCTGGGTCGCTAGTGCCTTAACCAGCAGACCCACGTTTTTCTCATTATCAGTATACGTACAGGCCAGGCCTCATGTGAAAGCTCAGATCCTGCAGAATTCACTCACTGAACTCCAGAGGCTGCACTCGCACTGATTAGTGATTGGCTGCAGATGCTGAGGAGTAGGTAGTGTGGAGGGGTCTTACCGCAGAGTCCACTGGTAGGCCCGGCTGCATTGGAACTAAGCACAGTGATGGTGAACTCGTTGCTGTGAGGAGTAAAGGTCAGAGTGTAGCCGTGGTCTGACTTCAGCTGCAGCATGATGCCCCCATAGCGCACCAGCTCCAGCCCGGCATGTCTCCAGGGCAGAGCCAGCTCCTCATGCCCCATCAGAGCCTGCCCACAACACAGTAACATCACATACAGACAGGTGCTGGTACTGAAAGCATAATATTCTCAGCTATATTGGTTAGTTCTTTTAAAGGCATTTACAATAGAATGTCTAAAGAAAAAATTTACAACTATAGAAGAGAAAGAGTTTTCCACTTTCTTATATAATGTTACTAAAATAAATGATTTTATGATACAGCCTCAATAAATTGTTTATTTATTCCTTATTTAACTTGGATAGTCTCACTGAAATTATTTCATAACTTAAGGCAAACATAAAAACATGATTGAGGAAAGGTTATATTGTCCCACAAAAACATGTCAGTAATAATTGTTAACAAGATGGCAAGGGGGGAAAAAACATTTGTTATTTATTGATGCATGTCATTTGACTCCTAGGGTTGACTAAAACTCAGCAAAGAGTTCCTAGACTTTCTTGTTTAGCCATAAATGACGTTTAAGCTAATAATGCTGCATATTGTCCTTGTCCAGTTATAAAATTGTCCGGTAATAGCATTATCAATTCAATTTCTCTTTATTGTCACATGTGCATATACATACAGGATATATAGCACAGATGAAATTGCTGAAATTACCGTCATATCATCTTTCAGTATGATGGTATGAGGTCCATGGATGACTTCTATGGCCTTCATGCAGACTTGGTTGTACTCAGAGGGGTGGCTGCAGGGTCCATTATGCAGTTTCACCTCAGACGATTCACCCAGACTCTTATTCACTGTTAGGAGGGTGTAGGAGCAAAGACCCTCACTGTCCAACCGAAGAGCCAGGCCGTCAAACCTCACCACGTGGTTGGTTGAGCTGCCCATGCACATGCCTACAAACACACCAAAACTAGCATTAACAGAGTCATACCCAAATACTGGTACTCACAATTAAGTCTGTGCTAATACAACTTTATGTTGTACTTGTAGTTTGCAAGACTTTCTAAACCCAAGACCCAACATAATGTGTTCTCTTGCACTGCTTCATGCACTAAAACTTGACTAAATCAGGACTATGAAATCCACTGGAACCATCGTACTGACACTGAGACGAGATAGACATATGTTGGACTGACTGAGATAATTTTGTATTCCAGCTCACACCCAAGTTTAGTAAAAAATGAAATAAATGGAAGAAATCAAATATCTTGGATCTTGTTCATGTGTTGGGGAAGGATGGAGTGTGATTGACAGACAGATCAATGCAGCGTCTGCAGTGATGTGATCGCTGTATCAAACTGTTGTGAAGAAGGAGCCGAGTTGAAAGGCAAAGCTCTCGATTTACTGCTCAATCTACACTCCTGCTCTCACCTATGACCATGAGCTTTAGGTAATGACTGAAAGGACAAGATCATGGATATAAGTGGGCTCTCTATTAGAGATAGGGTGAGGAGCTCAGTCACACGAGAGGAGCTCAGAGTAGAGCTTTTGTTGCTCCACGTGGAGAGGAGCCCACGTGGCCATCTGTTCTGGATGCCTCCTGGACACTTCAACAGGGAGGTGTCCATGAGGCCAGCTGTTGCCGGCAAGACCTTAGGCATGCTGGAGGGACTATATCTCTCAGCAGGATAGGGAACACCTCAGGATCCCTTTGGAAGAGCTGGGGCAAGTGTCTGGGGTGAGGGAAGACAGGGCCTTCCTGCTCAGACTACTGCTTCTGTCACAGACTAGTGCAGAAGAAGATGGCACAGCCTTCTGTGTTTATAATTTTTAAGTAGATTATGAGAGGAGATGAGTATGACAGTGAATTACATATATTAGACCTACATGGGCACTCCCAGTGGCAGTTGCATGTCTCCTGGACCCTGACTGCGGGCATGTTATTGGTACAGGCCAGGGGCTCCATGCTGTCACAGCTGACTTTGTGGCTCTGCACGGTGACTGCTCCACTGGGGTGACACAAGAGTGAGTGGCAACCATCCTCCAGCAGCCACAACTCTCCAGGCTACAACAAAGAGGTAGGTCATAAGGAATAAGATAAATATTATATAATATTATATACAATTAAGAAAACTCATGTGTCAGCAGGACTTTGAAGATTCTAAAAATTTTACGTTGAGTTTGCTTGGTTTATGGTCTCCAGATTGTAACAAAAGGCAGTATTTTTACATCAGGCAGGACAAGACAAATGACTAGATTTCAAAAAAGCAAATGCAAGATGATGCAGCTTCAAATGACATAACCTTGTATATTGCTTTGCAGAGAGACTGAGATGGGAGATTTATTTTAGATTTGTGTTTTAAATGTCAAATCTTCATATATATTCTTCTGAATATTTTTTTTGAGAATCCTTTATTATATTTAATACAAAAAATGTCTAATATAAATGCAAACCTTTCTCTCAGTTCCATTATCATCTACACAGATTCCTGGCGGACCAGCTAAAAAACAAACATAACATTAGCCTGAAAGTAAGTCACATGACTCATAACTTCAGAATACGAGTCGCATGCACCTCTACACATCCTCTCTGCGTAGCCATGATCCAGAGTCAGCAGCAGCAGCAGCTGGTCCATGCTGCTCAGGTGGAGGCTGTTGTCCTGGTTACCGTGGTGGCCCAGCATACTGAGCTCCACCCTGTCATATCCTGGCCCCACCCCAATAGGAAACATGGACACACCTAACAGGAAGAGAAATCACAAGCCAATAAAACCAGACTGAAGTCATGAGAGGGAAGGTATCCATCAAGTAGTTACCAGCGGCAAGAGCTTCGTTAGCCGCTTCTTTGACATCATCAGTGGATTTGTCTAGGATCACCATGACAACGATCTTGGCCACCCCATCTCTGCCTCCGCTGGCTGGGGAGAGGGAGGTCTGTATGGCAAACCGCAAAGCTGCACCTGAAGACAAGAGTCAAAAGTGTCAACTATACATGTAAAGATTTATTTGTGAATATTATATACATTATTATTAGACTATTATAAGGACTGATTTATTTAGAGACATTGCAAAAGATTACAGGTGTCACAGAATAGCAAGAGTTTAGAGAGTAACTGTAAGAATTTTATAATGTGTTGTTTTGGAGATATGCAAAATTAGAATATCAAGTATTCATCTATAATTAAAACTCTGACCTCAAAAAGTTTCTTGATGTAGCAAAGTATGATTTTATATTTCTATTTCCATGGAAGCTTGCAGGTGACGTACCACCTTCAGAAAGGTACATACTGTGCCTTTAAACCATCGTCTGAATATCATTCATTCAAGATGCAAGAATGTTTGTTTTTTTAATATTGAGATTGTAATTTTTGTCAATATTGTCCATCCCTTTTCCTGATGGTATAAAAATAATTATTTAATTTAATAATTAAAAAAAAAAAAAAATTAACAAATCATGTGCTTTAGTCCAAGGGTTTCCAAAATATGGCCCTGGACATGTGACCAATTTTTTTTGGCCCTCAAGACTCTTGCTGAATTCGCCCAAATGATCATAAGAATAACTTTTTACCGCAAATTCATACAACTTTAAGTAATTCTACCACTATAAACTCAATGACGTCAGATTGTGACACAGACCTAAAAATCATAAGCATCATTAAAGGTACAGTGAGTGGCTCTGTAATAGCTAAATGCACCAATCTGAACAACTCGCTGTCATTACCAAATGTCTGTGGCCCTCTGCTTTGAATACGTTCAGATATGTGGTCCTCAGGGATAAAAGGTTTTTGCTTTAGATGATTAAATAAAGATGGTCATGGAATTAGCTATTATGATACCCCTAATTAACGTATTTCTTCAGTAGAGGAAATTACCGAGTTGTGGAGGTGCGGGGGTCCTGCTGGGAACTCTGTCCACCAGGCTTAGGAGCTGCTCTCTGCTCTGCTCCTGTTTCCAGGTTATTTCTGCTGTGTTTCTCTCACCATACTGTATTACACCAATTTGTGTGTCCTTTGGTCCTGTCGAAACAAAAGAGCATTCAACCAGTCCATTTATTGTCTTTAAGTAGTACTTCAAACTTAATGTAATACAAAGAATCACATGCATATTTTATCTGTAAGAATGTTTTGTCTCCAGTGCACACAACCAGATCTAAACCCTGAAAGCCAACTGATTCAGAAACATTAGAGTTTCCTAAAAGTTAAAGGCACAATATGTAACTTTTTTTTTTGATGGTTGGCATCTGGCTATCAGTACCTGTCTCTTCACAAAAAAGTTACATAGGACACTTTTAACTTTTAAAGAGCCCATATTACATTATGTTTCCTCATCAAAAACATTGTTTCATTCACACAATTCACAATAATCCTGCTAATTTAGGTTGAGTTCAAACAGAAAACACTGTTCCGCCTTGTCATGTTGTCATGCAGGAAATGCTCCACTGTGTTTTTAAACTCCATACATCTTCATTTAGATAATTTCAGCCCCGAAATTGTCAATCTCTACTAAACTAAAGGTAAAAGGAGCTGTTAACTTGAAAAGTACCTCTTCATGACATCACAAGGTGGAACAGAGCATTTTGAACTTTGAAGAAGTAGAGTAATAATGTGTCAATTGGTCAAAAAATGCTGCAATACTAATATTAAAAAATCCAACTTCAAGACGTATTAAATTTAAAGGATAGATAAGACCATACCTATTTTAGCATTCGTGATGAAGGTTTTGACAAAGGTTTTCGCATCTGTTAACTGCTCCCCTGCCTTTAACAAGAACAGAATGTCCATGGGCTTGTCACAAGGCACTAAACAACGATAGAGTACAAGTACACATAAGTACACAGTCAACAGCCAGCCTGATGTCTGCACTAAGTACTGTACTGCACCTGAAGGGGGCAGAGTGGGCAGAACCAGAGGAGGGAGGGTCGGAGAGCGTGGCAAGACTGTAGTCTTTGTAATATTGATCACGCGATGGACAATGTTTGTGAGATTAAAATAGTGTTCTACCATCAGGGGGCGCTGTGGAGAGCTGAGAGGGAACAAGTCAATTTCCCTGACTTTTGGCCCAACTCCTATAGGGTAGAAATGCATTTGTGTATTGTGGGTCGGGCGAGGTATAATGTCGGTCGGGGGGTTTTCCGTAACTAAAAACACCAGTTGCGGAGGAGACGTGGGTCCAGTTGGAGGAGCTGTTGACATCTGCTGTAAAACCGTTGTAACTGCAGCCCCTGTGTTGGTCTTATTTCCCCCTCTCCAGCGAATCTCCCTTAACCTCTCTACAAGTCTTTGCTTATGCCATCTGATCTCCCAGTGACTAATTTCAATAGTTACTGTCACTGAATATTGGATTACGGTAATGCGGATGACTTCTTCTTTCTCCTGTGCGAGCTGAGTGATCACTTCTTCGAGAAATGTTAGCGATTTGTTGAAGTTAGCTTCACCTACTGTATCAGAGCCTTCTACGATGAATGTGAGATCTTTGGTTGGAGGGAGAGGAGAAAGGGGAGTGGTGGTTGGGGTGAAGGTAGGTGGCTTTGTGGAACTTTTGGGGAGATTTGGAGTAGCACTAGTAGTAGTAGTAGTAGCAGAAGTGGTAGTAGTAGAAGTAGTAGGGGTGATTTTTGGCTTGTCTACTTCAGGGTCAAGCCCGAGAGTGCAAAGGTAATCGGTTACTTCTAACAGTCGGTCATTGAGTTCCCCTGTGCTGCTGAGAATATAGGCTCTGTTATCTGGACTGACTTTGGTGATTTCGTTGATCTGTGCCATATCCACACCAGGGCCCAACGCCACAGTTAGAGTGGTGATGGATTTGCGGCGGAGCAACTTGAGAATGGCACGCATGGATCGGGGGTTCTCACTGGCTGTCAGGATGATGGCGACGCGACCTGCATGCTCGCGCTTGTTCTTGTCGTAGATGTTGATGGCCAGGTACTTGATGGCCTCGTCCAGGAACGCTGCGTCTGCTCCAGTGTAGTGGAGCTCACGGACGGTCTTCTTAAACAGCCATTTCTGAACCTACAAACAGAGAGTGTGGTGTGATCAGTCAATCTTTTCCTGTGCCAGAAAGAGAATCTGTGCAGCTAAAGTTAAACCACCATGAAGCAGTTTCTAATTTGAGAATGTGATATTCTCATACTCCGAGATGGGGGAGTAAGTTTTCCTGTGTGATTGGGCCAATGGGATTTTATAAGCCATATATAAGCCATTTATATGCCAAAGGAAAATCCAAAAATATTACAATAATCAGTATAATATTAATGTTAACTTTTTCAGCTCCCAATTTCTATTA
This sequence comes from Periophthalmus modestus, assembly GCA_019594935.1. Lineage (NCBI taxonomy): Eukaryota > Metazoa > Chordata > Actinopteri > Gobiiformes > Gobiidae > Periophthalmus > Periophthalmus modestus. The sequence continues at coordinate 1,275,427 of JAIEZT010001390.1, forward strand.
GGATTAGCATGGTGTGAGGTCATATGAAACCCAACTTAGGGCCATAATGTATTATTATAAGTGAGGTCTAATCAAGAAGAAGACTTCTAATTGTAAAGGTACAAAGTAAGTAGCTGTAAATTTATGAGTAAGGCTCCATTTGCATTATCTGGGTCACATAGAACCAGAAATTGAAAGTTGATATTCATTTGAACAGGTATCTATGTTGTAAAAATAACCATTTTAGTATGACCCTGGTAAAATTGGAGAGATTATTGTTTATCTGTGATATGGTAAAGGAGCCTGGGGTTCATAAGACTTGTACATCACTGTGTGTTTTTATTGTGATATCCAAATCAGTGTTGAGAGGCATTTAAGGAGGGAAAAGGAGAGGGCGTACAAGGCAGAAGATCGTGAGGGCTACAGGCGTTGTAAGTATGCTTTTAGCAAAGAGGTGGAAAAGGCTAAAGCGAAGTACAATACACGTCTGAGGCAGCATTTCTCCACCAACGACTCGGCTTCCGTCTGGAGAGGGCTTAGGCAAATTACCAACTACAAGCCCAAAGCCCCTCCCGCTGCGGACAACAAACAACTTGCAGAACAGCTAAACGGCTTTTATGCAAGGTTTGATGTCCCACACCCCTCCTCCCTCACACACATGGACATCACAGACAAACCCACCTCGGACCCCTCCTCCGCCCCCACTGCCTTCACAGTTTCGGAGCGGGACGTGACTAAGCTTTTCAAGAAGCAAAACCCCCGCAAAGCCCCGGGCCCGGACGGTGTCTCTCCTTCCACCCTTAGACACTGTGCTGAGGAGCTGGCTCCTGTCTTCACAGACATCTTTAACACCTCCCTGGAGTCATGTCACGTCCCAACCTGCTTCAAGCTGTCCACCATTGTCCCCGTCCCCAAGAAGCCCAGGATCACTGGACTTAATGACTACAGACCTGTGGCGCTGACGTCTGTAGTCATGAAGTCATTTGAGCGCCTGGTCCTGCACCACCTCAAGTCCCTCACCTCCCCCCTCCTGGACCCTCTGCAGTTCGCCTACAGAGCCAACCGGTCTGTGGACGACGCCATTAACCTGGCCCTTCACTTCATCCTCCAGCATCTGGACTCCCCGGGAACCTACGCCAGGATCCTGTTTGTGGACTTCAGCTCTGCATTCAACACCATCCTCCCTGCTCTGCTCCAGGACAAGCTCGCTCAGCTCAACGTGCCTGACTCCACCTGCAGGTGGATCACTGACTTCCTGACAGACAGGAGGCAGCGCGTGCGGCTGGGAAAGAATGTCTCGGACACCCGGACAATCAGCACAGGATCTCCACAGGGCTGTGTACTTTCTCCTCTGCTCTTCTCCCTGTACACCAACTGCTGCACCTCCAGTCACGACTCCGTCAAACTGGTCAAGTTTGCGGATGACACCACCCTCATCGGGCTCATCTCGGACGGGGATGAGTCTGTCTACAGGAGGGAGGTGGATCGGCTGGTGTCCTGGTGCAGCAGCAACAACCTGGAGCTCAACGCTCAGAAGACAGTGGAGATGATTGTGGACTTCAGGAAAGTCACAGCCCCCCTGCTCCCCCTCGCCTTGACTGACTCCCCCGTCACCACCGTGGACTCTTTCCGCTTCCTGGGCACCTGCATCACCCAGGACCTCAAGTGGGAGCCGACCATCAGCTCCCTCATCAAGAAAGCCCAGCAGAGGATGTACTTCCTGCAGCAGCTGAGAAAAGCCAAGCTGCCGGTCCAGATGATGGTGCAGTTCTACACGGCCATCATTGAGTCCATCCTCACCTCCTCCATCACTGTGTGGTTCGCTGGGGCCACTGCCAGGGACAGACAGAGACTGCAGCGCATTGTGCGCTCTGCTGAGAAGGTGATTGGCTGCAGCCTTCCATCTCTCCAGGACCTGTACGCCTCCAGGACTCGGGGGCGAGCAGGTCGTATAGCAGCTGACACTTCTCACCCTGGACATGGACTATTTGAGCCACTTCCCTCTGGCAGGAGGCTACGGTCCATCAGGACCAGAACCTCTCGTCACAAGAACAGTTTCTTCCCCTCTGCCATTTCCCTCATGAACACTTCTTAAACCTGCACTAAACTGGACATTTCATAACACTGGTCACTTTAATAACCCATGTTGCACTGTTGTTGTTGTTTTGATGCCACTATTGTATATATTTCTACTATTGTATATATTTCTACCTCCTGCATGCCCTTATTTGTATTTATTTAGTGTGTTTTTTTGTGTGTGTGTTGTTGTATGTCGCACTTTATCACCGAAGTAAGTTCCTAGTCTGTGAGCTCTGCTCACGGAAAATGGCAATAAAACTTCTTCTGATTCTGAAACTTCTTCTGATTCTGAGATATTAATATCAAACTTGAGTTTGAAATGTATGTATAATGACAACACCACTTTTAAAGGTGCAAAATACTATGCTATAGGTGCACAGTAATACATTACTATACTATATTGTACTATACTAAATTATATACTGTTTATGTAATACTAACATTGGTTAAATTAAATGCTACAGTTCAGCATGTTGTTACTGCATCCCCCCTCACCTGCAAGTCATATGTTTTGACTCCAGAGTGGTAGAGCAGCACAGTAGCTCGGGTATGTGCTGAGCCCATCCGGAAGCGTTCCACCACGCCCAGGATGAAGTCTTTGGTCACCTGGAACTCTTCCTCACTCAGGGCCTCTGACCCATCCAGCAGGAAGGCCAGGTCCATGGCTCTGTCACAGTTCCCCTCAGGCATCAGTGTGGTGTAGGGCAGGGTGCTTTGTGTAACCCAAGGGTGTGTGGGGGCAGGGGTGGTAAGAGAGGCGGAGGAGGCACAGTCCTCACAGTGCAGGATGTTGGATTCACAAACACTAAACAGAAGAAAGATGAATTGACATGCTTTCTAGATCATAATAAATGTGCTATTGTAGCATTACCATATCTTGCAGTTGTCTGGGTCTTCCTTGTTGAGGAGTATTTTGGTCCCAGAGGAGATAGTTTGACCGTCATGGACACACACCTGACACTGAGAGGGCTCCACACAGCGATGCAGCACCTCATCCAACAACTGGCCTGCAACAAATAACAGCCTGTAAATCACCTTGGCCTTTTGGCATTCCAGATATAAAGATTATATTTATACTGAGTAAAACAATAAACAATTTGCCAAACTAGCTCCAGTCTGCTGTTTATCAAAACTTTTTTTTAACTAACTCTACCCCATGCTGCCTGCTAAAGAGAATTGGGATACCCATTCACCTCTCGTCAACACCCTAAATGAAGTGGAAGAGCTATGGCAAAGGGCTAAGGGGATATGAGATTGGGCCTAAGAGTATGTTTTTGGTACCTGGAGGGCAGTGGACGTGGCATCCTTCCACACAGGTGAGGGAGCAGTGCAGGGGCTCTGGATGCTGGCAGCTGATTGGACAGGCAGGACCACAGGCGTTGTACCTCCACTGACATAACTCCTCCCCTGTGTCGGCGCTCTTGGGGTTCAGGTCCTCACAGCTCAAAGCTTCAGGAAATATAAACACAGTGATTTTGTATTGATTATGAAAGCTTGCTGAATACATTTTATATCTTTATTTGATTTCTCCATATAGTATTTTTGACATGTTGACATATTATAAATACATATTATATAAGCTCACATACTTTAAGTGCAGTATTTTTCTAATTCTTACTTTGTTTGGTGGGATAGCACCTGTGGTAAATTTAAATTTTTAAACTTTAGTTTTAAACTGGTCTAAAGTAGATGTATGTGAAGAAAAGTAGAAAAAGTGGAAAATAACAAATGTCTGAAGTGTGAAGTAGTTCTGAATTCTAATAATGAATCCCTCGATGTCAACAGTATAAACAATTCTATCCAAAACACAGGGACAATTTGAAATTACACATAGATTAAACATCTTTTTAAGGAAATTCTGTTATCATTTTACTTGTCAAATGATAACTATTGTTTAGATAAGACAAGTTTTGATCCTTATTAACATTATGGTTGCTAGGTAGTAGGCATTACCTCCACTGCCCAACCAGGAAGTAAAATGATAAACTTCACCAAATGCGTCAAAGGGCATTGGGGGGAATATTATATATTTATAATGCACCAATTACCCAGGTTTTGAGTACATGTAAATACTCACGACACAACTGATTGGATCTCCAGCTGACAGACAGGCCTTGTTCTGAGCAGGCCAGAGCATAGGCTGCCACCACATCACAGAAACAAGCACAGTCTCCCACAGAGGGACAGGAGCACGCCGCTTCGATGCACATATCCACATAGGGTTCTGCGTCAATCTGATGACAATGAATAAAGGTGATTGTACAGTCGCAATGTCCTCCATAGCACATGAATTGAACTGAACATGTAGCCAAAAGGGAGCCAAATATTTCTGAAAATCACCTGAGCATTGCATTCTTTAAAGATGGGGCCAGTAAGGACACGGCAGGACTGTTCCACCGTGACCAGCTTGATCATGTTGTCATTGCAGGGGATAGGTACCTGAATGTACATTTAGAAAGTTAAGTGAAGCCAGGTATGTGGGGTAATGTAAGTCACAAATCTGTCTACTGTCTTACTAATGCATTCAGGGTAAAATGTCTCAGCCCAGTGATTTAACAACAGTTTCCCTAAGTAGACTTACAATATATCTCCAAAATATTGATTTATTGCAATGTGGGCTGATGGAATAATATTTATCGCCCTAGAAAGTATAGATATATCGCAAAGAAGGCAAGGCAAGTTTATTTGTATAGCACAATTCGTACACAAAGTAATTCAATGCTCTTTACAGAAAAGTAAAGACATTAAAATGAACACATAAATAATCACAAATAATCATCATAAATTACACTTAAAACAAAAGAGTGCAGAATAAAAACCTTTCTAAAAACCTTTCAGTCATATGCACAGTTAAACAGAACTGTTTTGAGCCTGGATTTAAACATTGTCAAAGTAGAGGTCTGTCTCACATCTTCAGGAAGACTGTTCCAGGTTTTAGCTGCAGAAAACTGAAACCCTGATTCTCCATGTTTAGTCCTGACTCTGGGCACCAGCAGGGGGCCGGTCCCTGAAGTCCTCAAAGTGTGAGACGGTTCAAATGGCACTAACATGTCAGAGATGTACTTTGGTCCTAGACCATGGAGAGACTTGTTCACAAGCAGAGCTGCTTTAAACTCTATTCTTTGAGCTACAGGAGCCAGTGCCTCAGCACAGGACTTATGTGCTCGTACTTCCTGGTTTTAGTCAGGACCTGAGCAGCAGTGTTCTGGATGTACTGCAGCTGTCTTAAGGCTCGTATGGATAGGCCAGTGAACAGGCCGTTACAGTAGTCTAACCAACTGGAGACAAATGCATAGATAAGTCTCTTTAAGTCTGGTTTTGACAGTATACCTTTGATTTTACAAGTTTTTTTATATGGTAAAAAGCTGCAGATGTTATTGATTTGATGTTGCTGTTAAAGTTCAAGTCTGGGTCCATTATTACCCCTAGATTTCTAGCCTGATTTGAAGATTCTAGAGAGAGAGACTGGAGGTGACTGATGACACGTTCTCTATGTTTCTGTGGGCCAAAGGCTATGACTTCGGTCTTGTCTGAATTTGGCTGGAGAAAGTTGTTTTGCATCCACACACTGATCTGTTGGATGCAGTGGCAGAATGAATCCACTGGTCCATATTCACCTGCTGCCAGTGAGACATAGATTGATAGAGTGTCATCTGCATAGTTGTGGTAGGACACATTATTGCTGCATATTAACTAAGTATTCCCTGTCCTCTAGACAGGACTTAAACCAGTTTAGTGCCGTAACAGAGATGTCCACCCAGTCCTCTAGTCTCTGTAAGAGGATCCCATGTTCCACAGTGTCAAAGGCTCAGATCTAACAGGATCAAGACTGAGATTTTGCCTGCATCAGTGTTCAAGCATCATTTGTCACCTTGATAAGAGCAGTCTCAGTGCAGTGGTGCATATACAAAGAACTCCATCTGACAGATTGGCAAATGTAAAAAAAGGCAGATTATATTAAGGATTTTAATTAAGTCAAATTTTTTGCCTTGTTTCAGTCTTAGTTTTTACACAATGCACAATTTTCACCCAAAAACTATCCCATACTACACTTCCTCAAAATAAACAAATAAATAAAAACAGACACTACATCCATATACATGTACTTTTTCAGACCTGAGTTACGTCGGCACAGCTGGGCACCACTTTCCAGGAGTTGCCAAAGTGCGGTGCGTCCACCTCCAGCTGCTTGTTGCTGCTCATCAGGTCATTGTTCACGTATCCATCATAGTTTCCACAAAGGCCACACACTTTGCCCTGCTCACACACACTTAGATTAGAGTCATCTATTAAACAGTCACAAGATTATATAATGATTACCCTGTACACAGCAGAGACATGGACGCGCAGGTGAGTTCCTCTGTCCCAACTGAGAAAGATGTGCTTTCCCAGGAGCACAGTGTAGGAGTGACCCGATCGAACTACCTGAACGTGGGAGTCGAGCAGTACTGGCTTCTTCACTTTCACCTGGAAAAAATATATAGGTGCAGAAAAAACAGCAAATGCTGAGTACTGCTGATATGATATCATGCTGTGCCATGTGCATGTTCAGTAATGTAATCTTGATGTTTTTAAAGCTTTACAATAGGTAGCTCTTTTTCAAAATCAGTATTTTAGGCCAGGCGCTACACAAAATTAAAAAAAATTATATATATATATAAATTATATAAATGTTCATTTACACTGGCATGAAAAATGTTAAAAATATTTCTATAAAAGATTTGGGTAGATGTTGATTCACAGATTTATGAAAAAATAAAAAATAAATACAAACAATGCAGTGGTGTTACCTCCCCTTGCTGCATGACGATGACTCCTCCCTGGAAAAAGATGGTTATGGCTTTTGCACAGCGATGTCCCACTATTCCACAGGCTTCATTCTCCACCAGCACTCTAAAGGAGCCCTCCTCACCTCCACACATGTCCTGGAGACAGAGGGGCAAAATACACCAAAGAGCAAGATGGAGGGACAATCAACACTGTAATTGCTTATAACCCAGTGACGTGCGGTCAGGTGAGGCAGATGAGGCTGTGCCTCACCTGTCATCACAGAGAAAAAATAAATTAAATGGTTATATTCATCCAATGATTTGTACTATAAAGTTATTTTCTATTTAACTTTGCAATTTTATTCTTTTTTTACTCAATCTCAATGAATTTTTACGTTTACAGTTGAAATCCTGAGAAGAGACACGCAGTGAGGCACCAGCCGGTCGTGCCTCACCGCGGACTGACTGTGCTGTAGCTCAGCAGTGACACTGCTGCTTTAAACGGCTGTGAAAAGGCGCTGGGTGAGGCACGTAGTTACCCTGCCTCATGTTAGGGGGCACTCGTGAGCCCAGGGATTCATGCAACTCCCGCAGAATAGATGTAGCAAATTACAATTTAGAGTTAGCAAGTCAACTTTAGCAATTCACTTTTTTCTTCATGTCTGGCCCTACTTTTTAAATGGAGGAAGATTACATATTAAAGCTCAAGCAGTTTTCTAAACTGGACTTTCAGTCGAAGCAGGTGGTTATAATTAAAGGAAGACCAACGCTAAAGGTAAAGTAAGTAGTTCTGGATAGGTCATTTTAAGTTAACTATAGAGGTTACACACTGACATAATTTTATTCACAAAATACCCCTCTACTTTCCTGAGTGGCACTAAAGCAGAACTATGGGATGCTTAACGGACAACATGAGTTCCTTTGCTTTTTACTGCCACATTTTTGTCCATGGAGCTGATGTTTTCTCCCCACAATAAGTATTTCCTCAGCACACGAACTCAGAATCATCATATTTAAGGAGAGAAAGGTTCAGTTCAACTGTGTATGATCCAAAAGTCTCTATCAGGCATATTAGTATTGTGCATGTAGTCTGCAGTGTCCTTCGGTTCAGCTAACTGTTAACTGGTTTTCTACCATCGTTGACTTGATTTTCTTGTTTTAGATGTTAGGTACAAACTACAAATATTTAGCAGAGTTGTAGACTTTTATATTTGTTATTAAGCTGTAGTCGCTCTTTCACATTTTGTATTAGTGTTAATGTTTTGAGCTCGTAGTGAGCCTGTGATGTCATCTACATAACATCTACAGCTGGGTTTCAAATGACATTACATTAAATAATGCAATATTATGTAATAAAGATGAGGGCAGCTACAAGTAACATAATAAAAAAGTTGATTTTTGTTGTAATATAACAAGGTCAAGGATCTAACCACTAATAGAAATGACCAAGCACAATGTTATCAACATGGAAAACTGGCTCTTGCGCCCCCATTCGGTTTCATGACGTCAATACAGTCTAGAATGAGACTGATGACGGCATACTCCCAGGTGAGGGGCAAGAGCCAGATTTCTCTATTGATTACATTACATATTTTGTCATGAAATATCCAAAATGTTGAGTCTGATCACTTCTAGTATCGACTAGACCATAAAACTTGCTATAATAAAGAAACAACTGCATTTTAACAATATTTATTTTAGCTGTCCACATGTGTATGAAATATTACTGGCCTATAGAATGTAAAAATGTTATCTGAAACCCAGCAAGAGAGGAGACTGTGGAGCATACAGCATGTCATAGTTTGCTTCTTATGGTGAACAACCTAAAAGCTGAAACACTTTTTATAATAGACTCCAAGAGAACAACTGTACTTTTACTCCAAACTAGCATAAAATAAAACGTTTTGAATAATCCTCAGTGACACCATAGGCTCATTAGAAATATATTGGAAAAAATTTTATGTAAATTTGGTTTATCATTCCCCCAGTAAATCAGAGGCAGATCTTTCAAGTCTAAAGATGTATGCTGAGTTATGTAAAGTTTACCTGTACAAGCACATACTGACAGAACCCAGGGAAAGAGTACTTGAGCCCATCGAAGGTGATGTAGTGGCTCTCCCCGACTGTGTGGCACACTCCATCACACACCTTGTCTGTGCACTGCCACTTCCCCTTCTGGCATACACTGTAAAAGCAAGGGTTTGGGCTTATTAGACTAAAGATAATGTTCAGTACTTCCACAGGGTGGGCAATTTTTATTTTTTTTTCCTTAGGGCCATTTTTGAATCCAGGCTTGTGGTGGGCTGGACCAGTGCGATCTTTGGTGTAACATATGCTCTTAAGCACATTTATGTCAAATATAAGCTACTGGAATCTATTACTGTGCTATAATAATTACAGGCTGCAAAATTCTGTTTTACAGCAACTTCCGTAAGGAATTCTATTGATCTATATTTTTACTATTAGCATTACAATATATATATATTAACATTTACAATATATTGATGGGATAATATTCTTACATGACATGAGATCATTTGTAACACATCTATCCAATCTATGAATAGATGTGACAAAAGCATACACAGAATTGCATTTCTTGTATGTATTCATGTTCATGTATTACAATCTATATTAAAACATAAATCAGAAATTAAAGTACATCAAAACTCTGTTTATGAGGTACTCAGTACTTGCAAAGAAATTGTTTTTTTTTTTGTTTTTTTTTATAACTTCAAAAATGAGTATTTAACTATGGCAACTTTTAGGATGCATTCACACTTGCACACGGATCACATTAAAATAACAACTAAACTGGAACCAAATTCATAACCAATCCTGAACTAGAAGATCAAATCAGGACTACATCTGGCCTAAATTGGGCTCAAAGCATTGAGTCCCAAACATAGACTGTATATAATGCTCTTAAGTTAAATGTAACTATCTTTAAAACAATGAACCAATTAACAATTTTGTTAAAAATCATAAATGTAAATAAATGAACAGTGAATTGTCTTTAGTTATATAAAGTCACCTTTCGATTCCATTTCCTAATTATTGCTGGAAAAACAGCTGATTCAAATAAAGTGTTTTGTGCTATAATGTGACGCTGGATACAAAGAATTTACCAATAAAACAAATAGTTGACATGAGTCAGTGGAGTCAAGGTGCAGCATTTACAGTCCTACCAGGTGTTGCACTCCATAGTTATGGTCTGTCCGGATGCGTAAGGCCTGTTGTTATGGTAACAGGGACATTCCTCTGGTACAATGCAGTCTCTTCGATGGCGTACCTGTTTGACATGGTCAAGTTTTTAGTTTGACATAATACAATGGACAGTGACATCAAGACTGCACACTCACAGTGCCGGGTGGACAGAGACAGCCCGGGATACAAGCCGTGCTGACACAGGGGAGGTGCAGGTTCTGACAGGTCCTGGCACATTCTAGACCTGTACCTCCACCAGCCCCACAGTCTGCTCTGACCAGGGGGGGAGCACACTGGGCCGATCGCCGCTCTAAAACAGAGACATAAGCCACACTTATTCTGCAGTACAGTGTATTTAATAGTACTTTGGGAGGCCTGAACTGATTCTCCAGCAAACTGTATGTGCAAGTATTATTCTCATTTAACTGATTCAGCTTCATTGTCTGGCCTAAATTATTTTAAAGAAGTATACATTTTGCTTAGATCAGCTTTACATTTGTTAGAATGTAAAGGTCTTGGCCAAATCTCCTTTCAAAGCCTGATCTTTTCAGATCTCAGAAGCTAAGCAGGGGTTCATGGTGCAGACTGCCAGCTAGGGATAGGACGATATAAAAATTTAGACTCACGATTATCTTGACCAAAATAATCGCGATTGGCGATATTTTTTGCCATAAATTATTCATTTGTAAACGTTCCGACGGCCCGGGCCTTCTTTACAACTCTACAGGAATGTACATGTACTTCTGCGTCACCCATGCAAACAATCTACACATCAAATGAAAGTTACAGCTCTTGTCTTTTCGTACATGTAAACAATTTTCACCTGGAATCGCCACAGTGCTGACAGTAAAGACGTTTTTACAGAAAAGCCAAAAATGTGGATTTGGACTTCACTTACCTTTGAGGCTCTGATTCTGTCAAACATCAACATATTCCACAAAGCCGTTCTCATTCGTTCCGTACAGGTCCAGAGAATATAATCCAGTCAAGAAATCATGTCCACAAAATAAGTTAGATCCTCCATGTCCAATCTGTTGCAGGAAAGTATTCCACACGAGAAATCTGGTCCGTCATTTTTTTGCAGTTCTTTGGTTGATTTCAGGCATAATAAACTTAAGACAGCGCCGACTTTGGCCGTGTCTCAAGTCACCAAAATTCACTAAAGTGCCCTTAAGTCACATTTAAGTCGGGCGGTACTTCGACCTGCACTTCGAACAGTACATCGAACGGTGCATGTGACGAATTGAGACACGGCCTTTGTTTCTCAGAGATAAACACACGTGTTAGCTTCTGATTGACACCAGTGTTGTCCAATAAGGTGGAGGTTGTGTGTCACTGGAGCCGCAAACAGTGAATCAGTGCTACATGTGACTGAAAGTTTACGCCCCACTCTCCCCCGTGTAGAATCAACCAATCACATCACACACGTTTAGTGACGTTTTCTCCTCACAGCCAATGAGCAGTGAACACGTGCCGAGATTTTCCGTAAACAGACGGACTTTACCGAGTAAACGAAGCGTGTTAATGCGGCGCATTCTAGGCGCTGTTGTTTTGCTTCTAAACGTGATGAAACGGACAAAATGGACAAAACAAAGGAAGTACGTGGTCGAGGACACTGTGGATGTTTGTACAAGTTAAACTAGAGGCATCTCTGACCCGGAGCGGTTCGTGTCAGAGTGAAGATGACTGTGGAGTCAGGAGGAGAGGAGTTTATGTTTTGATGGATTGGATGCTGTTCTTGATCGGTGAGCGTGGTTTATTCTGCTATTGACATGATTGTAGGTAAATATATATCGTGTGTGTCTGTAAAATGTTGTTTAGCTACTACACACAACACAATCTACATTCAATAGTTTATGTCACTTATGAATATTTTCAGCTCACGTTTGTCAAACAGTGCAGGATGTTTGTCTCATAAATGCTCGTGTAAGATATTCGTGTTTTGCCCTCGGACCCGCAACTTTTTTTCAGCACCAGACTCTGCCACCAGAACAGGCACAGACAAGTGTCATAGCTGTGACAGAGCGCCCCCTTGTGAGCAAACACCAAAACTAGCATCTAAATGTTGTATTGAAACCAGAAACATGAGGCAGTCTGGTGCCGTAAAGACGATTATAATCGTGCGCGATGATCACGATTATGAAAAATTGCTGTGAATGATTAATCGTTCGTCGTTTTTTAGCGCGATTAACGATATTATCGTGTGCAATCCCATCCCCATTGGCAGCCTCACCTCTGCCAGTTTGCCCTAGGGCAGCTATGGCTATACTAGTAGCTTACCACCATCGTGTGTGGAGTGAATGAATAATGCACAAATCTGTAATGTCTGGATAAGACTTATCAGTAATTTGGTCTCAGTGTGTTTCTATTCTTATATATAATGTCTGAGCCATCCTTGTCATTAACTTGTACTTTGTTCTTAGAATACAGTATCTATTAAAACATTTCTGGTATAATTTAATAAATCCTACCTCTGGATGGGGCCAAATCATCCTCAAAAAACATGTCTGACAGCATGGCTCCCTCCTCAGTGGAACTGCAGTGCATGGCTCCATTTTCACAGTGACTGCACCAAACAGTAAAGTAATGTTAAACACTATTTAGCTTTACATGTACAGTATGGTTACAAACTAAAATCTGTGACAATGATCAATTCAGCATTTTTTAAATTTTCTCATATTTTATATTTGTGTTATTTTAATAAATCATGTGCCAATTTGTTTGTTAACTACTCAAGAACCAATAAACAAGCATAATAAGAATGTACACATCATAGCTAAAAAGACTTAAGAATCACAGATGGACTTAAAAAGCATTATTAAAGCATTATTAAGCCTCAAATATTTAGCACTGCAGTACCAGATGGCGTGGTGGTCAGCGTAGACGTCTTGGGGCTGATAGAGCTGTCCATCGTGCAGACAGGGGCAGAGGTCAGAGGTCACACACTGTCCAGAGTCAGTCAGGTACTTCCCCGCAGGGCAGAAGCAGCCCTCCTCACACACTGACTCTGCTCCACAGCCAGGCTCCGCCCCCGACAGAGATCTGCAGGTGCGCTCACAAGTTCTCCCACATGCCTCATACAACTGACCCCCAGAGCACTGCATGGCTGACCAGGGAGAACAGACAAGGTGGGTGTAAGGAAGGTACAGACAATTTGGGCATTCACACTTACACATTCACCACATCAAATCTGAGACTAAACCAGGACTGAAGCCAAAACTAAACCTGGACAAAACTAGGGCTAAAGAAGGACTAGAACAGGACCAAACCAACTCTACATTACAACTGAAAAGTTGTGTGTGTCTCAATGTGAACACAACCTTAAAGTACCTAAGACAGGTTAGACTACTGATGTTACTAATTAAAACACATTATATTTAAGATTTTGCTTAAAAAAGAGAATTCTATAACTAAATTACTTCAATTATATGATTATTTTTATTATTTTGTTGAAATAATGCTTAAAGAATCAGAAAAAGTGTTTATTACATATAAATTGTGCCTAACTTTTGAATTAAATTCTTCCCCTAGCGTCATGTCATCTCTGTGCTTAGAACTCTCTACTTCCTGTAATGTCGTACAAATTTCTTTTTTACTTTTCTTCACAAATTGCTTCTTGATTGGTGTAAAACTATAATTTATATTTACAATAGGCATTATCCCATCAAATTAAGTCAAAATTAGAGAATGATTAAAAAAAACTGTCATATGCACTTTCAAAAGTGGCATTAAGCTTCCTCTCTCCATTTGTCCTTTCAGATTAAATATTTTAAAGTTAGGTTCATAAAGTCTGTATGAAGAAAAAAGAAGAGGTCATGGACTCAAAAGAGACCCTTTTCTACAGGTCAGAGGACCGAACCTTATCCAGGCTGCCAAATCAGTATTTTATCTGATTTCAAATGTATTGAATGATCACTTATTTGACATGTTTTAGACTCTACGTTCAAACCAGATCTACTCATCTGCAACAACATAAAAAAAATTAACTGCTCTTTGAAAATTGTCTATTATGACTAAAAACTATGTTGCCATTGCTTTTCTGCAATTTTACAGATGTTATATTATTTAAATAAATTATGAAATTATACAAGTGCTTTCATACCACAGGAGCTCCTCAGTACCCACATTTAGAAACACGGTGGCTACCAAATTCCAATACAACCCAATTTTTTTGTCTCCCTTTTGAAACCCATTTACTTTTTCAAAAAATATTTGGCTTATTTTTGAATGGATGGTGTTCCTGCGGCAACTTGTCACATACATTGTGACTGGAGTGGGTAATGTGGGTCCAGTGTTATCTCAGTCACTTTTAGAAAAAATACTCAATATATCTTAATATATTTTAATTTATTGTTCATAGTGTTTCTTTGGACATTAAAGTTACAGCATGTATATCAAATTGAACTGCGTACCACATAGTGAGGGGGACCTCCAGCTGAGCAGCACTCCCCGGGCGGAGCAGGCTGAGGCGTAAGCTGCCAGGGCAGAGCAGAAACACTCCTCTCCATCAGAGCAGGCACACACGTCATACCGACAGAAGCGCTGAAACGGAGCCGGGTTCACCAGGAAGTGGCACGGGGAGAAGACCTCCGACATCATCACTGAGCACGCCTCCTCTGCAAAACGCACTGAGGGAAGAGGGGGAAGAGGGGAGAAGAGGGGCTGACAACTTATTTTAACTTCACTTACAGGGCCCATATTACACTATTTTCTGATCTATGTTATGTTATTTCCTTATCAAAATATACCGGGAATTATGTTTTGTTTCATTCACACATGAGAGATTGAAAATGAGATTGATGTAAACATTTTAAAGCAGTAGAACCAAAACCTACATAACTTTGAGGACAATGTTACGAGGGTTACTTTTACTGTTTTGGAGTATCTGTACTTTGGACTTCTCTTAGGGCTGATTTCATCGCTGTGGCAGTCGGCAATTTTGATTAAACTGCTATATCCTGTTTCCATGCCTTTTTGTTTAATGCAGCTTTATGGTCAAAAACAGACGCCTTCCACGACCCACTCCTCCTATTGGTCTGGGTGAGTGATAGTTGGATATAACCAGTCACATAAAGAGTAAACTTTCAGAACCAATTTAGTTATTAATTATTTAGGTTTAGTTACCTCTTAAAGACTTAATCAGAGAGAAAACATGAATTGTGCTCAAATCAAAATCATGATCTGGCTTTAAGAAAATCATTATATGGGTTTTTTGGCATATACTCCAGCCCTAACTTCTCTATATTTGAGAACAGATTTGAAGTGTGTACACATAAGCATACCTGGTGTTGTGTTTTGTTTCATTCACACATGTTTGAATAACCTTTTATTGTTAGTCTGTCTACATCTCCAAAGCGCAGAATGCTCTGTTTCACCTTGTGATGTCATGAAGCAGTAGTTTTCAAGTTAAAAACTACCTTGTACCTTTAGTTCAGTAAAGATCGGCAATTCCACAGCTGAAATGATCTAAATGATTCTAGTGAAGGTGCATGAAGTTTAAAAACACAGAGGAGCACTTCCTGTATTACTACATGACATCACAAGGTGGCACAAAGTTGTTTAAAAGAAGAACACAGCCTAAATATATAGGGTTTGTGTGTTAAACATGTGTGAATGAAACAAAACACTCTAAATTCTAGGTGAAACACCATTATTCAAGTATTTAATCACTATTACTATTACTTATTACTATAAGAATTTGACTGACCTGCTTTCAATAAACTATCTAGCTCATTTTAACTACACACTGATAAATCATAGTATCCCTTGTTATGGATGTGGCTGTGTCAGTGTACCTCTCTTGGGATTGGCGGCACACGGGTCGCCCTCCTGTCTGTGGATGGCCTCACAGTCTCCATTTATCCTCCAGGACTGACCAAACGCCTGAGCCCCTCCCTCCACCAGACCAGATCCGGACAGGAAGTCATCACCCTGGTTACTGTTGTAATTCCCACAAAGGCCACAGGTCTGCCCCTGCCATCGGGGACCCAGCTGACATGAAGAGAGACAAATATATGACATTTATAAAGTATTCTACCTTTAAAGATACGGTCTGTGAATGTGGTGCATGAATCCCACTGTTCTGCTTTATGTTGAAGATCTGTGTTGTTTCTTGCACTGCTCATTTAGATTTTATTTAGTAAGTAAGTTTTTAGTCCTTCTAATTACATTCACTTCAAGTTGCATACAGACATTAACTAACCAAGCAGCTTTTTCAGGGCTTCAGATATATTTGAATCAGAGTTTGGGAGAGGTGTATGTGTTGCCTGTATTCAATCGAAAGCACTTTGTCTGTCTGTTTATGAAATTGTGCCGTATAAATACATTTCCTTGGAGTAGAATTGTAATCAAAAGGAAGCGGCACTTTTTCGAAATAACCAAACTTTACCTTTAAGCGAAGACGACCACGCCCATCCCACTCCATCTGAAAATCCTCTCTGAATCTGACATGTACGGCTGACTGGACCAACCTCTGGATGTGCAGATGACCTGTGCATTAGAAACATCTCAAAATCTACTATTTGTACAGGTAAATTTGCATTCACGACGTATGCATATGAAGTATATGTAAGTACCATGATGCATTGGGGTCTGGATGTCCATACTGTTAACAGAGACCAATCCCCCATGTTTGAGCTTTATGGTCATATTCTCCAAAGAGGGCAGGCTGACTGTCACTGAGCGTGTGCACACGGCATCCTGGTCATCAGCACACTAGGGTTGCCAAAAGAATAAAAAATCTGATAGTAACTGAAGATATTCATTTAAACAGGTATCAACACTAAAAAAAATTCACATTCACAGGACAGAAATGAACCTTTCCTGAATAGTTTTAGAATGATTTTGATGTATTTGTTGTATCAGAAGAAGTATAAGACATGTAGACAAGTATACACCCATGGACCAGTATGGAACCTATCTGGACAACTGAGGATATAAGACCACATGGAAATATAAGAAAAAGTACTACCATTTAATGTGTGTAAAAATCACATTCTATTGTCTAAAGAATGTTTTTGAAATATCATTATGGTATAAGAATCGGTATTTAGTATCGAGTCTATTCCTTTGTGTGAAAATGGAGTTTGAAATTTTAGTATCATGATTACACTACAGCACATTAAAAGATATGATTAATACAAATATATTAGGGATAAGGAAATATTAGCATAGGAAATATTAAGGATAACAGAATAAAATGTTATATTTTAAAAATACCTGCACATTCTCAATAATAACTGAAAATTCATTCTCAGCACAGTCCTTGGCCAGGAGAAAATGACACTGCCCGGTAAAGGTGAAGAACTTATCATCAAATGTTTTGAAGTGAGACTGGCCTAAGACCAAACACTCCCCTGTAAAAATACAATCATATATAAAATACAACTACTACAGGAAAATACATTACACTTAAATATGGCTATTATTCTTTATATTTGCTCACCTGGACAGCCTTCGTTAGTGCACTCCCAGGAACCATGACGACATACACTGCAGACACATTTCACAGTTATTCTTAACACACACACTGTCAATAGTAAATACCTTAGTAGAATTTTGCACTACTATTTCCAGCATGTAAGCATGTCATAGATATACATGAGCTTAAAAAGTGTAAATATGTATTGGTTGAAAAAACACAATAGTCAAAAAGTTAAATTTAAGTTTAAATTTTCACATTGGTATTGCAAATATGAAGATGATATTGTGTATTTCTTATAGATGATGTATTTAATTAAGGGATAATGTATTCTTATACATGTACTGAATACTTTTACATTAAATTACATAGTATTATAGTCTTTATGATTGTTGCACCCTTTAATGTGCATTTATTTATCACTAAGTAGTAGAAACAATTGCCTGAATTTTATAATGTAGGACCACCATGTATTCTTTTGATTTTTGGAAGGTACCTGTACTCTGATTAAAGATATAGTGTTTCATATAGTAGTATAGTATAGTGGATATGGCAATGAGTAGAGGTATAGCAGTCCCTCACCAGGTGTTACAGTCTTGAGAGATGGTGGATCCAGGAGGGAAGTGTCGACCCATGTGCACACAGGAGCACAGAGACACCTCCACACAGCGCTTCCCATCCAACACTTTACCCACTGCAAAAAAAATCATTATTATGTTCAGTTCGTGTTCTTTCAGTCTTTCATAATAGCTTTGGTGACATTTCAGGTAAATGAATATCCATATTTCAGCCATCTAAAATTTGGACATTATAGTCCTAGACATAAGCATAGGTCACCTGGACATGTGCAGCCGTCGGAGCACCCCTCTGTGCAGACCTCCTGGATGTTCAGACTGTGACAGGTGGTGGAACAGGACTTGGTGCATTCACTGTACTGCATCCCAATGGGACACTTGGGCACTAGGTAAAATAAACACACTATTATTTTTTTAAGTTTTCAAAACTACTTATTTAGCTTTCACCTGATTTTGGCACCATGGAGATGGTCTTGCTTTGCGTGGAATGTTCCACAGTATTGTATGTAGCTAGCTATCTGTCTATTTATCTTGTATTATTACAGGTGCATTTATGCCTCAATAACACCCACAAAAATATGCATTCTTACTGTCAGCAGGGTTGTCTCTCCATAGATCTGCCCTGTAAGTTAGCCGGGTGCCATCACCTGCTTATCTCCATGGAGACAAACAGGTGATGGACCCTACACCAAAAAAGTTACATATTGCACCTTTCATACACATTTTGATGGGAATAAAAAATAATCATTTTGATAGGTGTTATGTTTTTAGGTTCTAATGTGAGAACTAGGATGATTAACCGCAATCAAACTGAAATCACAATTTGAATGAACACAATTATCTTATATTATTAAGACTGCCATTTCTGAAGTACCATAATTTTCTCCACAAACAGCAGTGTCCTGTCTCATATAAAAACTGCTAACCCTGTAGTTTAGATCTGTACAAACATGTTCTGAAATGTCATTATTTTATTAATTTGTCAGTTCACATTTCATTTTTTTCTTTGTAAGTTCTTCTGAATGCATTTAAAATGTGAATTTTGAACAGGAATACTATTATTAAAACATAAATCGCAAAGCTGATTGAAATCGCCATGTAAACAAAAAATCACAATTTTCCCAAATCATTCGAGGTACTGAGAAATTTGAATAATTAAAAAAAATATATATAATGAAGAAGAAAAAAGACTCCATCTGCCTTAGACTCACCGCATTGGCTTTGTGCAGTCCACCCGGTCAGGACTACCCCGTGAGCGTGACAGGTTCGCGCGTACTCGAGCAGGACAGGGCAGGAGCAGTCCTCTGGAGTCCCGTCACAGTGACAGGCCTCCTGCTGACACAGAGCCACAAAGCCCTCGGGAGGAACCACATGAGCGCAGTGGAGGAACACAGACGACTGCCCCAGCACACTGCAGGCGGACAGGATCTGAGTGTGGACAACAAACACAATAGGTGTTAATGGGTCACATGAAATCACAACATTCTAAGCTGCCCAAAGTTTAAAATAGAGCTGAAGGAGTCAAGTACTTCTTGATGAGGATGATAGCTCACAGACTGCTTAATACAGTTTAGGCAATCTCATATGTGCATGTAGCATGTACTACTACTGTGTGTTGTGTGCTCTCACCTCTGTGGTCCTTTGGGTGTTGTTACAGGTCTGAGAGGGCGGGGTGACCCTCTGACACGTCTGCCCCACCCCCTTTGCTGCCCATGAGTTTGCAAAGTCATAGCTGTCCTCTGTGACAAACCCTACGATCAAACACACACTAATTAGACCAGTGCTTTACTTTAATCTCATCTGAGCGGCTGTTTCTTTTACATCTTATCTTTTCCTCTTCCTGTTTCTCAGTCCTGGTGACTCAGAAAATTTCCTAGGTTGTATTTAAAAGGTTGCTTTCATATTATGTTAAAAAATGTGAACTAGCCAAATGAAACATGGTTAATAGACAAGTAGCTCAACATTTTGTCTACAAGTCCAAATGAACAAACTTGATTTTTTTCACAATAAAATTAAAACAACTGTTTGTAAGATTCTGGTTGTTAAATTACATAAGTCTGATCCATATGTGTCCCCAGATACATGGTAAATATGTTCAAATCAAATACAGCTTTTACTGATAACTACTGTAAACATGATGTTGCCAGTTTCAGTGTTGAAATCCAGCCCTGATCTGAATCATCACTACCTAAACTTCAGCATCTGCAGCCAATCATTAATTAGTGTTAGTGCAGTCTCTGCAGCTCAGTGAGTGAATTTTGGAGGTTCTGAGCTTTCAGGTGAGGCATGGCCTGTCCATATACTGAGAATGAAGAAAACTTGCATGTGTCCTCTATCTGCAGGTTTATGCCCTGGCAACCCAGGTTCTGTTGCAATTGTCGTACCTCTTTTAAAACAGCCAGAATGCAGGCTACATACAGTTTCTTTAAGGAAATGATATTTTTCGCTCATACAGACAGGATTTTGAATGTGGCATGCAAGGTGTATTGCCTTGAGATGTATAGACAACAGAACGGTTAATACCTTTTTTCAGTGGCAATTTCTAAAATCCTATGAACAGATTTAAAACAATATTTTCTGTAATAAAAGAAAGAGTGGATAGTTCATACATATTGATACTAATTACTGCCCTCCACTTGACGTTTTGAAAGTCTAAAAGCTGAATGCAACCTATTATTGATTGTGAATCAGCATATGTCTACATACTCACTACACTCTGAAATGCATACCTTCTTGAGCGGTGTATTCGTCTGCAGTGATGGCGTTGTAGTTCCCACACAGACCACAGGTACGGTTAACATGCTGCTCGCTCAGGGTCACTGCGACGTTAGCTGCATTATCGATAGTCACGGAAAAGCCAAACTCTTCACTCCAAACTTTGTAGAAGCCCAGCTCGGTGCCCACAAACAGAGAGTGGGACGCATATGGGACAGACAGGCTGCAATCACATAAGCAAAGTTTAAATAAGAAAAACTTGTTATTATTATTACGATCTTGAGTAAAGGATCTCTTACATTTTTTCTCCCTGTGAGAGAATTCCATCCACAGACATGTGCAGCTCAAAGGCCTCCCCAAGAAACAGAGTGATGCCAACACGTTTGCCATCCACAAAATCACCTGTAATACAGCAAGGTTAGAAATAATTTTAGATATTTCCTTGGCTAATAGTTTATAGTAAATTATAGCAAAGCCCCATACAAATATATTCCTGGGTTTCAGCTTGCTCTTTCGCCATTCAAAAGATATTATGTCATTTTTTAATCATTACAGTCCTAATTTGTCATCATTCTGAAACCCATGGATAGCTCACATAACATAAGAAAACATACAAGTTATATTTTAGCTTAATGATTATTGTTGGACGAGGCATCATAATTTTGCTACTGTAAATTTACTATCAATAACTAAAAGATCACCATTGCTCTCTAGTATATGACCAGCTATATGAATGACAAAGTAAAGTTAATGTCACATCACGCAGATAAAAAACACTTTACATTTACGTTAACTTTTCTGGAACATACTGTGGACAATATACAAATGTAATACATTGCTTACTTTCTTATAAAGGTGCAAAACGTTCTGTTTCCAATGAAGAAGTGACCATATATCACACTCAGGGAAGATAACGGCTATGTTCTGATTATTCTGGTTATTTGTTTGGTTATCTGTAACCCCCCACTCTGGGAGGGTTATAAAACACTCACCTTGTTCGACTTTGCTTTAAATTTCTACAGAATGTTTAACCCCCACTCTTCTAGTAGTATAAAAACCTTGGTACAGTCTCATCTTGTTAGACTCTGCACTAGACTCTGCAATAGACTCTACACTAGACTGCTTCAGACATGACTACTCACTTGACTCTGTCTTGAATTTTGCTTGACGCTGCCTTTAACCCGACTGTATTGCTGTAATCAACAACAAAATCTACAGAACAATCTCAGAAACCCACAATAGACTGAATTGAAAATTGAAATAACTATTTTTTTTTTTATGATTATATTGTCACCTGAATAGTCACATAATCCAATAAACCCAACAATCTTAACATTCAAAGCATTTCTTACTGTACTTTTGCATACTATTATTCAAAGTGCCTTCAAAATAAAACAAACATTATTTTCTGTTCAGCAGATACTGAATGAGGATATGAAGTATGTTATTCAGAGAAAAAACAATGGAAATAGAAAGTGAAAACCACACTTGGGAACATTTCCATGAAGACAGATGAATTGTATGCTATGTTGTGGAGATGCAAGCCCGCTCAGAGTAAGGATACAAGTTTTTTTCTCGTGTATTTTTGACTAAAAAGGTTACATATTCATAGGTCAGACTCACCGAGCAGTGTGAAGGAGCGTTGAGTGCAGTCCCCAGCCAACAGGTAACTACAGTCTCCAGGAAAGTCGTATAAAACGCCATCAAACGTGTGGATGTGCTGCCGACCAAACAGACTGCACCTGCCTTTCGCACCTGCCACCCAAGCTACACAAAATGTCTGACTTCAAATTACTGTAGCAAGAAATAAGTAATAATTTTAGCAAGCACAACAAATATGCAAGTTACCTGTCAGATGGATAAGAATGCACACATGTAGCAAATATCTCCAATGAACCTAGAGAGAAAAAAAAAAATACATATGTTTATATTTCAGTATAATGTTTTAAAAATTGTAGATACACAGTTTTGCATACCTCCATATTTTCAGCCTGTTTATAAAAGATGGTCTAAAAGTAAAAGAACTGACCACATAAGCACCAAGTCAGATCATGGTGCTAGACAGGACTGCAGGAGGAAAGTGGTTTTATAGTAGAGAAATTCCCAGTACTAAGTTCCCTCCCCTTATCAGGTTCTTTGGAGCGGGTAGTTGTGGACTGACACCATCCAAAACATGCATGAGGACAAAGGCAGGATGTGCCCGCTGATCGGCCAGCTGAGTGATAGGTCCACACATGCACACAGTGCCAGCCAGGCCAACTCAAACAGTCTCACTGGACTGGACCCGCTCTCACTGGACACTCATGTTATAACGGGACTCGGACTAGTGCACAGCAGCATGTAAACAGTCAGAGGTATAAATACATGATTAAGAGGTTCCACTGTCACTGACGCACAGCAGAATCAGAGCTGATAGACGTAGGAAATGCGGCTGCAGTGAACTACTTTAACTTCAGTGATAATTCCACTGTTCTGCATCCATCTGTGTGTAATGGTGTTTATGGGCAACTGCAACTAAAATAAACCAGTGGGGGCATTTACAGTGATTATCTTAGGCAAAGTGATCAATGAAGCAGTGGACTCTCAGGAAAGGAAGAGAGTCCTGAGATGTGCCTGTTGACAGCTTTTATAGGGTCCCCCATTGTATGTGTGAGGTGGGTCTTCTTCTGGTCAGCATGTTGTTACACGTTAAGAAACCTTTAGGTAAAGTCAAACAATGTGATTGTTTTATGATCCTCTCAGGGTGGGGGTCACACAGTCCTTGGTGAAAGGGGCTACAGATAAGAAGTGGGTTTAATCACAAGACCAGAACATAGGTGTTATCTTCTTGTCCACGCATTTTTGTGGTCCCCAGCTGGTCTCTATAGTGTCCTAGTGATCCCCCATGCATCCTGGTGATCCATATCCACTGTTGGGCACATTTACCTTAGCATGAGTAAATCAAGATACCAGTTTGGAGTAGTGCTGCACTGCTAGATAATACCTTACAGTCACTCAAACCGTTCTCTCATTCACACTAATAATCACTTGCTCGCACAGTGAACACAGACACTGGTGGCAATATCAGTGAAGTGGTTTGCCCAAGGACACAGCGGCAGAATGTATTTCCAGAATTGGGAATCTAACTATGTCAGCAAAGGGTTCCTTATTATGTTACACAGTTTTCATTGAAGACAAATAAAATAAATATATAACATTTAAAAAAAAATATTGCATTGATTTGCATTTGAACATTTCATCCAGCCATCCTGCTCGTGCACGTTCATTCATGCACACTGCACTGGTCTCGTGCACTTTGCCTGTGCAGGCGGTGACGTCAGTGCGCGGGCAGCCGTAGAGCTGCAGGAGCAGTGCTTTTGCCAGAGGAGAATTCAGTCACTGCAGTCACTGTACACTCATTCATTGTAACTCAGACTAAATATGAAATAGTATCCAGCTAAAGAGTTGACATCACGCTGTTACGGAGCGGAGCGTTGTGAGGGGGCGGACCACTCCGAGAGCGCACAGCACGACGCGCGTGTCCGATAACCCCATTCTGCATAGTACCTGTTTTAGACGCTTTCTTATTCCTACGCTGGTGCTCATAGAAGTGTTTTTTTTACTCTGTGGATCACCATGGCTGCTCTTTCGGGCGGAGAAACGTGCGTTAAGTACCTGATGTTTGCCTTCAACCTGGTCTTCTGGGTAAGTCTGGAGGGAACATTTTGTCTGTTTTTTCCCTGTAAACGTAAGGATTCAGGAGCATGGGATATGCGTGTACATATATCTGTGCTGTTGAATCTGTGCTGTGATAGAGCTACTACTGCCACTGACTGAATACAGAATGGTGCTTGGGAAGTCTCTCATTGCCCAAACTATAAGCGTCAGAAAATGTCCATTGTGTGTTTTGGCCATATCTAAACAAACAGGCTGCATGTGAAGACGGAGCGGTTGGGACAATAATCCCCTGTGGCCAAGTGACCCAATTCCTGGCGCAGACTCCACCGTGGTGTCTGCGCGCATGGCATTACTATTACCTAGTTTCTGAATGCGCAATTGTAGTGGTTTATTGTCCTGATCATAATCAAAGAACAGGACTAGATCACGTGGTGCACTGGATTGCGCATGTCCCGTTTGGCATGTATATTTGGCATGTATATTTGGTTGTGTGAATGCATTTGGGAGCATAGCCCGTGCCACGAGCTATTTCTGTCCGGTTATGTGTTCAGGGTGGGCTACGCGCTTGTGTCATGTAGTGGGTGCATATGAAATGTTTTGCCCTTATAAGAAGAACAGTGAGAGACTGATCTTCCATGTACTAGAGAAGAGTCATTACGTTTCCATACGCAGTGGGGCAGTAGGAGGCGAGTTAAATGGAGTTAATATGATTGACTGAGATTCAGGGTCACGCCTCAACCTCCCTCTGCTCCTCTCCAGCGAACCACAGCTCACCTCAACCACGCCTCTAATTACCCACAAGCCCTATTTATACAAGTCTGTCTCAGCAACACCATGTCTCTCTGGACAGACTGAGATAAGCCACTAGTCCCTAATGTTAAACTTAGAACTAGGGATGGGACGATATTACAATTTAGACTCATGATTATTTTGACCAAAATAATTGTGATTAACCATATTATCACGATAATTATTGAACCAAGCTTTACAATTTTTAAAAAGCGACTAAAACATCTATTACCATAATTTTCAGACATTTCCTGTCCCTACCCCTTCCCTAATCCCCTCCCTCCCCAGCACCCCAATATATTTTATTCATGTTGCTTACGCAGCTTTCACAGGTTACATCCTTTTCTATCAGCTCCTCCCAGTGCCGCTCATGCTATACCTGGTCATGCTATACCTGATCATGCTAGCTATCTCACACTAGATCAAGAAATTTGGCCATTGTCGTCTCATGCTTACTTCTGCCATCTTTTCACATCATTACTTTCTCATGCTATTTTTTTTAGCTCAGGTTGGCTTGCTGTTCTGGCTTACTGAATCACCTGAGCATCTTTAACAGCTTGCTCATGCTATGTCCTTGCTGTCTCACATCATTCTACCTCGGCTCTCATGTCTGCCAGCGTTCCAGCCCGCAGCAGCCCTCTGATTCCTACCGGCACGTGCCTCCACTGTAGACCAGAGCATGGCGTCTTCAGCTTCATTGGAACTCTACCCCATACCCACAAAACTACAACAGGCAACATCATCTACAAGAATGTCTCGTTCTCCCGCAAACTCTCTTCTTCGAGCATTCGAGATGTTCTAACTTCAAGTCACTGAAACCTGATTGCTGTTTCTCTCCCACCTGTTTTGACTAAATTAAGATGCTTGGAACCAAACTCTTAACTTCTGCCTCATTCTGCTCCCTCAAGGTCTACCATCTTCAACTAGGCGATCTCACTCTCAACTTGTATCCACTTAGCAGAAAGCCTTTCTTTCTGTCTCATGTCACACCCGCCATCTTCTTGCATTTCTTCATAGACGTTGGCTCCTATGCCATACATTCAGTGACATTACATCTTGCAGTTTTTTTACACTTCCTTACTATGCCAGTGGACCTTACCCGTGAATGCATGTTCTCCCGGCTCCAGTTTTCTCAGCCGCTAATATTTTGCTACTACTTGTGGTCAATTCAACTTCATCTTGCTGAGATCTCACTTGTTTTGTTCGGGCACTTATGAAGACTCATCAGTTGGGGAACATAATCTCCACAACTCCAAATTAAGTCCACACAAACCTTCGCACTTGTACCTCTCCTCCTGGTTTGCCTCCAACTGTTCCAGTAACAATCCACTTTCCCTTCAGTACACTAAAGAGAATCCTTTGATTGGCCTGTATCTCTTTTAAATCCAACCACATTTCACAGAGGTGTCTCTGGCCAGATCATAATTTCTTCTCGCGTCCATCTTTCCTATATTCCCCATTATGTTAGCTAACTTCTTCTAGCTCATTCCATATTTTCCTCATCTTTTGGGGGTCCTGAATCAGCTGGGCTAACCACCTGAGACAGAGCCCCCATCCTGAGTCGCTCCCCAGGCTCCACATTGATTCATATCATCAATAAAGATCTTTATCTTATGCCATTGTTGTGGCGTGGTCCTTGCTAGTGAAATGGAGTTGATATGATTGACTGAGGTTCAGGAGCAGGACCACACCTCAATCTCCTTCTGCTCCTCTCTTGCGAACCACAGCTCACCTCAACCATGCCTCTAATTACCCAGAAGCCCTGACAACACCGCCTGTTTCCGCTCTCTTGACTTCTCCCTCCCACTCCATGTCTCTTGTTCATATTTCAGCCCGAAGACCTCATCTTCTACCGAGGGAGGGGGCTGAATTGGCTGGGCTAACCGTCTGAGACAGCGTCCCCATCCTGAGTCTCTACCCAGTCTCCACGTATTCATATCATCAGTGAATATTTTTTTCATATACTGTTGTTGTGGCGTGGTCCTTGCTAGTGAATCATTCTTGCTCTTGTCTGTGTGGCTGCCTGCTGCACAAACTCAACTATCTGTCTGTAGTGTACTATGTGGTGTTATATTTATGTAATCCCACAGTCATTCAGGTAGGTTCTGTTGGTTTCTGTTCTGTTGAATGAAGAACAGGCGCAGAGGCATGGGAATGGTCTTTGGTGATTGTCACACAAATGCAGCCAAGCAGTCTAAAAGCAGAGTCTAACAAGTGAGTTTACACAGGGGCTTTTATGGTCCTCCCTTAGTGGGAGTCATTGCACTTCTGTGCGCTAACCGAAACTCATTCATGTGTCCTTATCTGGATGACACTAGGCTACAGGGGCGACCTTGACCAAAAAGCAGCTGTTATATCTCAGTTTCATGAGGTCTTGACCAAAAGAACTTTTGAATACCTATGCAAAATGGCAAACAATGCAATATATTTGTATATTGTTCACAGGTCCATAATGATCCATGGGCTTATACTAGTCTTCTAGGTCTTATACTTGTTCTGATACAATGCAAAATCATTATATAGCTTTTCGGGAATGGCTCATTTCTGTCCTGTGAATGTAGTATTGATAGTATGGATATTTGCTGATATCTGGTTTTGATACTAGTTTTAGTATCTGATTTTCAATACTTTTGCCAACCATACTGTGAAAAAATAAAAGACAACGCAAAATCAATTCAAAAGCCAACCTGTAAACAACATTAAATATATTTCTCTTCATAGCATGCTTTTTCCTCAACAGTCACCCAGGTGTAGTGATGGGTAACCTTGGTAACCAAAGTTCAGAAAGATCTAATAAGTTGTCAAAGTTGTACGCTGGCAGAACAAATTGCAATATTGTGTCTTGAAGTTGCGCTTAGTTTTATCACCTTTACTTTATCATTCATAAAGTTTCATAAAGGTGCTCACATAAGAGTTGGCATTATATATAGGCTTGTCAAAAGTTACAAATACTAATCAATACTAAAACTTGTATCGAAACTAGATGATAAAAAAAAAAAAATCACATTCACAGGACAGAAATGAACTTTTCCCGAATAACTTTAGAATGATCCTGAGCTGTATCAGAACAAGTATAAGACACATAGACTAGCATAAACCCATGGACCACTATGAACCTACCTGGACCACTGAGGGATTACACAGATATAAGGCCACATGGGAATATAAAACAAAGTACTGCGATTCAAAGATGAAAAACACATTCTATTGTCTAAATAAAGAGGTTTTTGTAAATTATCATTGTGGTATCGGAATTGGTATTGAGTATATTCCTTAGTATTTTTTGTATCATGACAAAACTAACTGCATAACATAGTGCTTTGAAACTGATGTTTTTAATCTTGGGGATGGGCAGTACAGAGAATATGCCCTGCCCTCATCAGGAAAACTATTTATTTCAACATGTCTCAACAAATCCTTTTCAGCAGATGTCAGCTTCAAATCAGTTAGTATCGTCAACAAAACTTTTACTCAAGTAAGAGTTCTGTTACTTAAATAAACATTACTCAAGTACGAGTAAAAGCTGCTAGAAAAGTACTCTGAAAAGTACAATTTCTTTAAAAGTTACTCAGATAAATGCAACTGAGTACTACCCACCTCTGGCCATAGTGTACTACTTACTTAAGCTTGCCACTCCCAAACCCAGTGATCAGGTGATGTCAGGTAGGCGTGTAGTACTAGTGCTTTCCCTTTCCCACATGTTTAGAGCAGGCACCATCTTGCTTTCTCTTCCTGTTCAGAAATATACACAAACAAAGCGCTAGGTTAGTCAACATGGCAGTCGCTGGAGGGATCCGATGTGTCAAATATCTCATGTTTGTCTTTAACTTCATCTTCTGGGTAGGGAGAATATTTTTACTTTGATGTGTTTGTGTTGTGTGTGAAGAAGGAGAGACTGGGAGGTGAGCGAGTCTACAAAAAGGCAGAGTGGTGTCAAAGCTATACAGGAAAGGTCTGTTTGAAGGGGACGACTCTCCATATGTCTTCTATACTGGTAAGGCAATAATAGTATAATGTGACGTGAAGATAAAATAAATGCTACTGTAAAAATATGTCTGTTCCATTTCTGCAGGTGTGTATATCCTGATTGCAGCTGGAGCGCTCATGATGGTGGTGGGGTTTCTGGGCTGCTGTGGGGCCATCCAGGAGTCCCCCTGTATGCTTGGACTGGTCTGTGTCAAGATTCTCTTACACTATCTTATACTACACAGACAGATGATAACGCTGTAGATCGCCTACTTGTATACCCTCATACAGTCTAATGTTTAACTGAGTTTTAGCGCCAAAGCTACTGACGGTTAACAGCTGCGTCATAATCTGCTTGTGGTTAATCTCTGAGGGGGGGCGGGGGCTTATGTAAAGTGGCTTGTACCACCTGACCTTACTCTTATACACATGCTGTGTTATGGCCACATTATAACTGCACTGTGTGCTCTGTACAGTTTTTCTTCTTCCTGCTCATCATCTTTGCTGTTGAGGTGGCAGCAGGAATCTGGGGGTTTTCAAACCATCAAAGGTAATCAAAATGTATTATATATTCAAAATGTATATATATATATATATATATATATATATATATATATATATATATATATATATATATATATAAATTATAAAATTAGCAAACCATAAATTGCACAGATGTGGAAACCTAATGCATATAACAAAACCCTGTTTTGTAGGTGGTGAATGATATTACTACCTTCTACATACAAACCTTCAACAAGTACAAAGAAACAAATGATCAGCGTCTGAAAGAGACATTAAAAGTTATTCAGCATGGGGTTAGTATTGTCAACATGCTTCTGGTGTAGGGTCACTAATCAATGTACAATCCTAAACATAATAACACTATTGTCCTGGCCTCATAGCTCAACTGCTGTGGTCCCACTGGTACTGTGGATGACATCGCTAAAGAAACGTGTCCCAGAGGAGACCCACTCCAGGAGCTGATTACGAAGGTACTACTCAAGTGGACTCCAGAAAATACTCACATTTAAACTAAAGAATCAGTTAAATCTGTATGTGAGTTCCCCTTACATGAATCAACTTTTAGAAATCCTCTCAAAAACATTACTAGATTTGTTACTATGGCAAC
The DNA here is from genome assembly GCA_019594935.1 of Periophthalmus modestus. Classification (NCBI taxonomy): domain Eukaryota; kingdom Metazoa; phylum Chordata; class Actinopteri; order Gobiiformes; family Gobiidae; genus Periophthalmus; species Periophthalmus modestus. The sequence goes on from JAIEZT010001390.1 coordinate 1,305,715, forward strand.
ACTTGCGTTGAGTTTTATCAACTTCCTAAAACAAAGTTGTTGTTTTGCAGAGCTGCCCGGATGCTATCGAAGAGGTGTTTGACTCCAAACTGCACATCATTGGAGGTGTGGGTATCACTATTGGAGTTATTATGGTGAGTATCACTGTTAACATGACATCATGATGTGGTGCGCTGAGAAGTGTTTTACATTTGCTTATGGTGGTATTCCTGTCTTCGGCAGGTATTTGGGATGGTCTTCAGTATGCTCCTGTGCTGTGCTATCAGGAAGTCTCGGGAGGTGGTGTGACAGCCCTCTTCCCGGCCAAATGTGTATTAATGTTGCATGATGTCATTTCCAGAGTCACATGACTCCTCACTGCCAATGGAACACTGCTTTTTGAAGAACATAAACCGGGATCAGACTTTTATAAAGATGTTAAACTGTACTACTGACTCTTGAGCTAGATGAGAGGTGATGAGCAGACCCAGCTATACAATGGTGTAATTTGTGCTCATATCAATATAGTACAGATGTGTTATATTGTGATCATTGATTGAAACTACTGTTTGTAAGCTGTTCATATTCTGAAGAGAAGTTTATATGACTGTGTTGATCATATACTGCTAAGACTCATGGTGCAAAGATACACTGGAACCACTTCCTCACTTTACAGCTGTTGCCAATGGATCAAATTTACCTATAATGCAAAGATATGTAGTCAATTTTTATTTGTTTTACACAAAATTCATTTAGGCTTTGGTGAAAGTAGCAGTTTCACATTTCAGTTTTTCATTTACAGCTCAAAATGTAATTTTTTGACATTTACTTTAATGTAATTTTAAATATGTTTTGTTTTTATACTATGAGAAAGATGTAAGTATGTTGTATAGTGGAGGACTCTGAAGGTACATTTTATACTGTAATTTAATTGTTTTGGAGATTATGTTGAATGATATGCACTGGTTCACTGTGTTGAATAAAAACTATTATGCAAAAAACATGACAATTTGATGCAATTTCAATATGTTTTCTTCAGTTAGTTTTGCTATGCAAGGCCTGAAGCCTACTTTCCCATGTGAACCTGTTAATCAGAAAGTTGTTCCTAGTGACTCATGCTGTGATCAAATCAACAGACTTTCCACAATTATTTACCAAAAACACCAGCTGACTCATGGTAGAACCATTCAAAACAGTATGTATTTAGTATCTTAAATGACTTAGAATTGAGTTACATCTGATCATTACAGTAGGAGGAAACCATGTCTAATTTGCTCGCTGACAGTCGCGTTCTGGGCTTTCTGACCCACACCCATAATTCCATAGATAACACTGATTATAAAAGGAAGGTGTTATTGTGGTGTGTGCAAGAAACGTGAAGCTGTGAAATATTTAACAACATTTTGGGCATTTATCGTGATTATTACACTTAATTATACTTACACTTAATTATTGTCAATTCAAGATTAAGTTAACAAATTTAAAAGTCATCCAGAAGAATTACGATTGGAGACAAGACTGAAACACAAACTACTAAGATAATATAAGGATCACATTTCAGAGCATTTGTTTATGGAGGTAACAGAAAAGATATTTTGACCATATTACCACCTCTAATACTGCCATAACAGCTCTTTTCAAGTAGCACAAATGACCATTTAAACAAATTTTTTTTCTCTCAAACTGAGATGCACATTATTGGCTACATTTAATTTGCTGTCCTAGAACACGTAAAAACATTACAGTAAGACAGTGAGAGGTGCACAGTGGGGGTGAGCCACCTGCTTGAGATGTTGCTTTATAACATTTACATCTAATTGGCCTTTATATAGCATTAAAGAATGGTTCAGGCTCAAGTACTCGAGTACAACGTGCATGTGCATGTGTTAGACTACCCATTTCACTAAAACATATTTGAAAACTCAGATATGACGTACATGGAGGTCATTCCAAAACTTTTTAGCTGGGAAAAAAACTGTAAACAAGGGTCACAATAGATATGACTAGACTAATAAAAATGTTAGAGGTGCTTTATTTTGTTGAATCAATGTTTAATCTGTCAGAAACATGCCTTTATGTTTTAGAAATCAATGTTACTACTTGTAATTTAGAACTACTTCTCAAAATGTCACTTATCTTATGTAAAATATGATCAATATCTACCACAGGTACTGATGGATTCAATATATATTCAATATGTTTATTACTCTCACTGTGAATCTTAAAGGTAATGTAATGTTCACTTTTATTATAATCACTATATTATAATGTAATCTTTAATATGATTTATGCACTCATATCTGTTTCTTGAGTTTTGCAGAAAATGTCTTGTGAAAGTTGCAGGACCAAAAGGGAAAGGTCACGACAAACTTGGTAACGGAAACATCTTGGGAGGTTGTTTGCGCAAAAAGGGAAGCACAACTAAGGAGTGACCAAAAGAAATGCTGAAGCAAAATATATCTTGATGTGAACTTTGTAATATGTGATTTTGCACTGCTGACTACATGTTCCCCCTCCCCTTTGAGAGTGAGCAGTGTGCATTTCTAACTAGGGTTCCTAATTCTAATAAAAGGAGGTGAAGGGCGGTGGAGACTTCAGAGAGGTGTGGAGGTTGTAACTGAAGGTTTTGCCTCCCCGTCTTTCTCCTCAATTGAGATACAATAATCTCTCTTGTCTTCTCCTCTTTTTGAATTATAATTTAGGTCAAAAGTGAACCTATCAGGTACCATCCCACCAAAGTAATAAATAGAAAAACAGTAGTTACTAAGCCTAAATTGATCTAAAAAATTATTTGTTCTTCATGTTTTATTAAGGTTAATTGAGGCGTAGTCATTATAAAGTGTAACCAAGCAATAACATCTACACAAGGACAGACAGGTGGCGGTAGTTACCAGAAGATACATAGTGCAGCTTTAATATGCATACATTTCAATATATTCTTAAATCAATACATCACACTTTAAGATAATGAAGAACCAGCTTTTATTGTTCTATACAGTCTGAATGCATGTATGTTAACATTAGAGAGAGACCAGCCTCCCCATTAGCACACAATACAATGTCAGTCCTCAGTCTGCTCTTCCTCCTCCTCCCTCTCCTCTTCTTTGCAGGAAATGTCTGTGTTTGCTTTTAATCTACTGCATGTGTGAATAACAGAGTCTATCCGGAAGAGCTGCGACGCACACTGCAACACGGCCAAAAGCAACTGGTACTTACAGGAGACTGACTCTAGCCCTGACTCCAGTGTGTAACATTCTGATCCGACGTTTATACTACTCTCTGAATGCATAGGACTTGTGTGGATACATTTTATAATTTTAGACTGGATTTGAACAAAATGCAATGGTTTGTGGGAATAAATATGTCTAGGAAGGCAGAGGAGGGAGTCAGCTAAGATGCGGGAAATCATATCTGATTGTCTAGAAACTGAATTGGATTGAAGGGAGTGGCTTAAAAGAAATTCAAAAGTTCCACCGGTAGTCAGAACGTAGTTATGATGACTAGGATTGTGTTTAGGTGTAATGGAGGAGTTTTTTTCAGGTTGTACAGAGGTAGGGGGTTGCTGGGTGGTCAGTAACATCTTGATAGCGTCTTGCATAGCCGACGCGTGCTGCTCAGTTTGGCCTTCTCCAGCGCCACAGATAACCAGGCTACAAGGTTTGAGGTCTTGTTTATCAGGGAACCCCACGTGGACATACCTTTGCAAAAGAAAAATCAGAGAATGTTTAAATGATCACAGAGAAAGTTTAAATGATAGAAGATCTACAAAAGTTAGATTTGAATTCAATGTTTACCAGACTTGAGTAAAGGTTAACCAATAAAGATGAAGGTCTGACTTTTGACAGTTTTATCTTGTTAGTGCTCCATATGTTAGCCAGTGCACTATGATTATGTATCTTATTTCATGTGCAACCTACTCTACAGGATGCAAACACATCTAAAATACTTTAAAACAAGTCAAATAAACTATAGAGGACTATAGCGGGGCAATTTGGATTCCCCCCAAGAATCGTTGCAAAATTCTTTGATATTCTTTTGATTAGATTACAAATTTGGCTTGAGTGTACTTTTTTTTTTATTTAAACAAATGAATGTGGCTTAGTAATGATCTAGGAAGCACCTATGGGTAAATTTACGTATGAACTAGGGCTGAGCAATAAAATATTAAATCAAGAAATGTTCAATAATCATTGCTCTTGATTTACAATTTTGGCTTGTTTTTTGTGGCAAATTATGGCTTTAAATAATAGGGTTTATTAAAAAAAAAAAAAAAAAAAAGTTCAAATTTTTTATTTTTTCCATCAAAATTTTGAAAACCACTGCACCACACTGATTTGCGTCTGTGCTGCTAGGGCCAAAACCGCAGCTGACTGTTTGGCTGCAAACAATATGCCTTTGTTACCACAGGATATTATGATTTATAATCAATTTGCTTACTTTTCGATTAATTGCATAGCCCAAATATTAAGTATTAAAAACTAAAGACAAATTCAAGAATAATAATTTTAACTTGTGTAGATATTCCATTTTGCAGTGTGTACAAACTGCTTTGTGACAAGTTAGGCAAAACAATCAAACCTGTGAGCTCCGAGAAGTACTGGTTTACAGAAAGCCAGACACACGACATGCTTTGACTGGATATTCCAAAAGTCGCAGACAGCTGTGGCTTCACTTAGATGTCTGAACAGAGCCAAGTCTTCCTGGCTGATACACTCCACCACACTGATCTGCATCTGTGCTGCTAGGGACAAAACCGCAGCCGACTGTTTGACTGAAGACAGGAGCAGAGAGACGCCCAGACTGCACAGGTATGATATCACACGTTCTAGAGAGCTTTCTGCGGACAAGCTGAAATGTGTAATATTCCCCTTGTCTTCTATTTCCAGTGCCTCCCCGGTTTGGATGAATTTGGGATGAAGTGGTGTGGTTAAAATGATAGCCTTGACAGGTCCTTGGGCAGTCAACGTGGATGGCATCGCAAAGTCTCTATGGATGATTTGTCCCTTGAGTAACCGGGAGTAACCAATAGGAAAGCCAACTGCGGGAGTATACAGCGCAGGCCATCTTTCATTCAAAAACTGCAAAGAGGAATACGGCTGGTTGTCTTTGGCTGTCCAGCTGGAAAGAAATTCGCAAAGGAGCCTGCTGATGAAAATGCAATCATTGTGGCTTAGACGGGTATGAAAGAACGCAGATAGCAGCTTCTGAACTAGAGATGGTGGAGCAGTGTGTACCTCCTCCCACATGAGGCACTGTGCATAAGGCAGGACACCCACTTCCAGGAGGTCATCTAGGTGGTGCAGTGAGAAGGACAGTAGCTCATCTGCCAATCGGCGAGCTCTGGAACACGCTCTGGAAGTGTAGGAGAGCGATACCTTCTGGTCCGTACAGACAGTGCACTCGATCTTCCGGACAAGTGATGCAAGGAGGAGGATGAAAGACTTGGAGCCGTCCCCTGTTCTGGCACTGTGTCTTGATGCACACTCCACAATTATTCTATTCAAAAGAGACACAGAATTAATACTTTTTAGTTTTAAGTGTATATGGACAGGATTTTATGTTTCTCCAATTTTCACTTCGTTTGGTGGGATAGTACTAGGGGTCGCTATTAAGCAATTATTTTTAGTAATTTGCAGACATCACCCTTCCACATAAAAGTTACAAAGTTACAAGTATTGTCTGTGAAGAGATAAGCCCTTTTGCAGAAATGGTGAGTGTTTATCAAGATTTCTGGTGGAATAAAAACATCTAAAGTAAATACATTGATGTTAAATGTGTATTTTTGGCTAAAACTTTATTGGAAGGCTTTAATATGATGAACAAGCAGAATTATGTTACGTAGTCCTATAGTTACCGTGCCAGTGGGCTGTCCAGTCGTAGTGCAGTGAGAATACGCGCCCCGCTGCGGCTGAGCATCGCCTGTCCCGTGTCCCGGGTGAACAACACTTGTCCCCCGTGTGGACCAAAGGCTCGTAGGACAACAGCCTCCAGAGCTCCCACGGTCTGCTCAACGCTCTCCATTGCGCTCCCTGCAAAACCACCGCAAGATTTATGATGCCAAATGACTTCATAAACATAAAATATAAAATGTGTTAAGCTATAGTATGAAACGACATTTGCTTAACGACACAAAAACGTGGTTAGCTGTGAACTTTAGCAATTAGTAATCAATCGTATCTTAGTAAGTATAGAATGGCACAGATCTCTAGCAAATGCACCGGTAAGTTTACAAAATACAAGTGTAAATTCAATGAAAAAGCAGGAATGTCGGTCTAAACGCCTCCTCAGTCTTCCTCTTTCTGTTGTTTTCTTCTTCTTCTTCTTCTTCTAGTAGTGTTTTATGGCGGTTGGCACGCAACTGAAAATGGTGCATTACCGCCACCATCCGGTATGGAGTGTGGGCCGGGACGACCCCAATAGTCTTTCTATACCCTCTTTATCAGTTTGGTGGAGATAAGATACTTTGTTACTGCTTTGAGTACACAGTCTTGTTTATATCCTTGCAAAATGTCTTTTAATTCGCAAAGAATACTATTCTGATGAAGTCTATCTTTTAATTCTACGTTGCAACTGATACTTTGAACAATATATGATTACAGGTCCAACAGTCTCCTGACAGCTACAATAATCACACCCCGTTTCATGCTTTCCTATAATTTTAAGTGTGCTATTTAGTCTTGTGTGACCCAGCCTCAGTCTTGCCAACACATCCTCCTCCTCCCGGTTCTTGCAACCCCATTCCACTGTTTTACCCTCGACTCTTCCCTGCAGATTGTAATAAAACCGGCCCTTAGGGCATGAATCGCATTTACTCTGCCAGTGTTTTCTTACCCTATCTTTAATAATGTCTTATCTTAATTTCTGATTTACTATATTTTACTGGGAAATCTACCTCCTCCTTTACAGCTCCTCCTTTTGACCACTTATCTGCCAGCTCATTCCCTTCCACCCCTACATGTGGTGGAACCCACATGAAAATTATATATTTCTTTTGTCTGTTTATTCTTTCGAGAATTTGCCCTACTTCCCAAATTATGTCTTGTCTCGTCTCTGACTTGAATGTTTTAACACTTGTCACTGCACTGCTCGAGTCTGAAGCGATCACATTCTGCTTTGGCCCATTCTCCTCCACCCAAATCAATGCCAAGAGTATTGCCAGCAACTCTCCTGTATAAACAGCCTCATTGTCACTTGTCCTCTTTTTAACTGCAACACCTATATCTGGAATAATATATGATATACCCACCTTCCCATTCGCTAGCTTTGAAGCATCAGTATACATTATTAAATGTTCAGAGTACTTTTCACAGATATACTCATCAACTCCCGCACTATTACACTTCCTCCCCAGGAGTCCTAAATCTACTACAGGTTCCTTAAGCAACCACGGGGGCACCCCAGTAATCGGGACTGTAGGACTTAATTCCAAATGGGCTATTCCTGCCCCTGCCCATGCTCTCTGCCACCCACCCAAAGCTGGTGAAGTTTGCCTTTTCTTTTTCCTGACATGGTTTTAACACGCTCAGCCCTGGATGACTTTCACTATGTCCTTGCAGACTAGTCCAATAAACCAGAACCAGTTGGTCCCTTCTACAGCTCAATGGCATTTCCCCCATTTCCACCTGTAGTGCATCTACCGGAGTTGTCCTCATCGCCCCACAACAAATTCTTAACGCCTGATTCTGAATTGTTTATTTTTTTTAAGACTACTCTTTGAAGCAGAATTATACAAAATACACCCGTAATCCACCACCGACCTGATCATAGCTCTGTATATTGTCTTTAAACATGCCCGGCTGGCTCCCCACTCCTGTCCTCTCAAGCATCTCATAATGTTAATTAGCTTTTAACATTTTTCCACTGTTTTATTAATATGCAATTCTCATGTTAACCTACTATCAAACCACATTCCCAAATACTTAAACTCTGTTACTCTCTCCAAATCTACTCCATACAGCTTGACAGTATACTGATCCACTTTCTTCCTGGTAAAAAACATAACCTTTTGTTTTATTTACAGAAAATCTAAAACCCCACTTTACAGTCCATGCTTTTACTTTCTGTATAGCTGGCTGCAACTTTCTCACAATGAAGTCAATATTTCTACCTCTCTTACACATCACTCCGTCATCTGCATAGAGGGACACCCCCACTGAACCTTCTACATTACAAAATATTTCATTAATCATTACAGAACAACACTGGACTCACAATACTTCCTTTTTGTTGTTTTACGGCGATTGATCATCTTAAAGGAGCATTACCGCCACCTGCTGGTCCACGCTTCCTCCGTATCCTAGAGACGGCTTCTTCTTTAGCGCTTAATACTCCGTACTCGCTATTATACAACAACACTGCCATCTAGTGTGCCAATGCATTCACACTGAGATACTGTGGTGTGTGTACTCATCATAACTATAGATTAAAATTATAACTGACAGATAAGTTTATTTAAAAGTCATTAGGACATCAACAAGTAGCCTCTCATCAATGCTATAATCATTTAAGTTTGTTATTATATTTTTTTGTTTGTTTGTTTTATTAGTTGTAATTCAAAGGTTGTCCAACATTTTAAATCAAAGATTAAAAAAAAAAAAATTGATAAACACACACACACACACAGACACTTCAGCATTAGACAGTTTAATTAATCAAGTATTTCATAGAAGATTTATTTATTCATGCATACTTTAGATTTTTTTGATTCTTTGGCAGTAGTACTTACTTGTATCAGAGTAAGGTATTAAAATATTATAACTGTACGTGTAAGAACTTGTAGTACTCTTTCCACTAATGCTAACAAGTAGCCTGTCATGATCATTTACAGTTTTGTTTTTTGTCAGTGTTACTTTTTCTCATAATTTATTTGACCCTATTCAAATGCAAAAGCTATCCAGCTGTTTTATATCAAAGTTTTTTTTTTTAATAATCAATAAAAACTCACACATAATGGTATTTACAATATATAAAGTTAAACTGATTGTCAATGTAAAATTGTGTGATAGAGTAACCTACACTAGATTACAGGATATTCTACCTCCTCCCTGTTTGTGTGCAGTATCTCTGAAACTCAAGGTGAAAGGGGCGGAGCCATAACTTGATCCCTCGGCTGCTGCAGAAGCCACATCCTAAGTTTCTAAATGAGGAAACATCATCTATACATAGACCTTATGAGACAGTACTGCATCCGACACACTCACACACACACACGCGCGCGCGCGCACACACATACACACCCATGCACACACGCACACATTCACTTGTCCACTCTAAATGTAAATGTCCTCTATTGCTGAACTCTCACTATGCTAACGAGGCTTTAAAGGCCATGTCACCTCCCTGATGCATATTCATCATTGAACCAACAAGAGTGACCTGTAAGCAAGCAGGTACACAAACCCCCAGCTGTCCCAATTCAGGAACAATTAGAATGTAATAAATCATATTCAAAAAAAAAAAAAATAAATAAATAAAAACTATTATGCTAAATGTACCACAGATGGACCCAGAGGGTATGTCTGTGGAGAATGAGAAAACTGCATGTGTCTGAGTATGAGCCTGAATGTGAGCCCGGTGTGAGGATATGGACCGGGCTCTCTCTCCCCTACTCACCTGCAATCCTCCTCCTATCACCCACCCGCACCACCCGAGGCACCACAGGCATATGCGCTCCAAACATCAGCCTACACCACTCTACTGATGCTGCACCTCAACTCTTTCTGGATTTAGCAAGGGAATAATAAATACAAGGCAACATCACACAGGTAAGTCACTCAGAAACGAATAATATTTGAATTATTATAAAAAAACAAAATGAAAATGTATCTGCCATCCTGTGGGTTTATTTTAACTTGCAAGTTTTTACAGAAGTTTGGTTGCTGACATAAGCCATTATAACCTTAAAGGTAAAGTAAAAGAGATACACGAGTTTCCGGAAAACTCATACATTAAGAATTAGTAGCACTAGAGCTAGAAAGTATTCATATTTATATGTTAATATCATTTAAATAAATGACTAATAGATATTTTCAGCAATAAACACAAAACTTTTTTTTTTTTTAATTGACACAAAGAGTAAAGAGTAAAATTAAAATAGCTGGACTTACCTTTTCCCTTTTTATGCATTTTAGTTTGTTTTTTGAAAAAAAAAAAAAAAAATAGATGCATTTATTTGCATCTCATATTAATTAGTAATAATGGAATATTTAATATTAGTTTCATATTATACTGTAAAGGATTAGGGCTCTTAGAAAAAGCATAGCTCATTTATTGGTGCACAGTTAATATGCAAGACAACTCTTCCCCGTCCATACTTACGGTTTCCACTGTGTCTGGTCACATGGTGTCGATATTTGCCTGGGTCAGGTCCCGTGTGCTGACTCAGCTCCAAACACTCCATACTTATGGAGAAAATACAAAGCGTGAGACATTGGAGTGAGTCATCCCCTTTGAACCTGTGATAGATTGTGTGATGTCTGAACATGACCTTGCAGGAGTTTGACGAGGGGTGACAGCAGAGGTCTGTGATGCAGCACTGTCCTGGTCTCCCGTCTTCCCCGCTCCTCCCGTCAGCAGCTTTAGCCCGACCCCGCTTCATATCCTGTGTTGGAGTGTTGTGCCATGCCAGCAGAAATGGGAGAAGTCACTTGACACTGAGGGCCTTACAGTGTCGATAAGCACATTACTGTCTCCTAAGCATCAGATCAATTGTATTTGTGGACACTGTGCATTTGTCTGGCCACTTTGTTAGGGTGTACTGCACTGGCAAGAATCGCCTGATTTCGTTACTACAGAATAGACCCGATACTCAATACTCATTCGGATACAACGCTGATAATAAAAACACTCTTTCATTAGGCAATAGAATGTGATTGTCAGCATTAAATCATAGTACTTTCTTTCATATGACCATGTAGCCTTATATTTGTGAAATCTCTCAGTCGTCAAAGTAAGTTCCAAAGTAGTCCGTACTAGTCTACGTGGTTTTATACTTGTTCTGATACAGTTCAAGATCATTCTAAAGCTCTTCAGGAAAGGTTAATTTCTGTGCTGTGAATGACTTTTTTAATATCAACACCTGCTCAAATGAGTATTAAGTTTTAGTATCTATTAGTATCTGATTTTCAATACTTTTGACAACCCTGTACTATACTGGTTTCCTGCAGTATCGGTGAATTTCCCCCGGATATCTGTATCGCAATATTTTTTCTACACATGTCATTCGCAGTTTGTCCTCAGTGGATCAGATTTGTCTTTTTGAAAAGACTAAATTAGTGAAAATATTTATTTCTATATATAAACAAGTATCAGTTATCAGCCAAAACAGCAAAACAAATATCAGTATTGGTTAAGAAAATCCCTAGTAATCTTTAAAAGGTTTTTATTTAAAGGTTTTTATTCTGCACTCTTTTGTTTTAATGTTTTAATATTGTTTTGATTTGTGTGATTTCAATGTCTTTCTTATTCTGTAAAGCACTTTGAATTCCCTTGTGTACGAATTGTGCTATACTAATAAAATTGCCTTGCCTTATGAACGGATTATTATTTTTATATGTTGAAGATGCATTTGTTTTGTCTGTTTTACTAGAATTAAAAATGACTGGAAAGCTACAAACCATCCCCCCTGCTTCCCTCACCCTCTCATTCAACACAACCAATCAGACGTATTCTGGAGGGCACAACATCAAAAAGTTCATGAATGAAATACGCCGAGCACACTGTAAGTATTGATCATATAATATCTGTGTAAATCTAAGAAATAAAGTTAAACAGTACCTTTTCCACAACAGTCTGCATAGTATTTTATGGTCAGTAATGATACCAAATTATTTTTCCATCTGGGGCCTTGTATGTTCTAAAAGTCAGCTCTTTCCCAGAGTGAAAAAACATTTTTAAGATGAGGAATAACTGGTGTGACAGTAGAATTTCAATAATCATTTTTTTCCTGAATAAATGCATTTCAAAATGGTGACATAACAGCTGCAAGACACTTATGTATTTCTAAAAACAAATATGAGAAAACAGGTGTCATATGGCAACAGTTCAATGCAAAAGTGTGTAGCTGAATTTATTTAGGAACATTTAGTGAAATAAATTATAAAAGTAAAAGAAATTCTTTCTTTCTAAGAGTAGTTTTATTATACCATACATTTGATTTGTACTGTAACTAATGTCATTTTCAGCTAATAACAGTAATATTTGTGGTTGCTCTACCCACTATTGAGTAACTCAGTAGGTCAATAATGTACTTTCTGTATATTTCAGGGAGTATAAATTCCATATTAACATGATTCTATAATTTCCATGCTTCTGCTCCCAATAACCATGACCACATATTTGACCAAAATTGTACTCACAAGGCAACACAGGAGTTCATGCAAAAGCTACTACCGTATTTATGCAGAAAAAAGTACTAGAAACTGTTTATTTATGAAAAAATGCTGGTTAAACTCATGACTCACTTCCAAATCTTCAGCTAACTCACTATATACCTTACTGTTTTTGGTTTATTGCACATTCTGGTACACTGAAGTTAGCCAGTAAGAGGTATGTTTTATTCTAAAAATCTCAAAAATGCAATCAAAATTATGGCTTGACTAACTAATTTAAAAAGATGTAGATTCTGCAATGCGGGTGCCCACTGCTACTGATCATGCAGCAGCAATGATAAGTCAAATGCAGAGACATTAAAATGGCTAATCCTTAACCCTAAATGTGACTGTGATCACCCTAACAATTATAATATGAAGCTATCATCCGCATTATTTGTCTCTGCAGTACCATCCATGGAGGTTGGTGCCGTGTGCTTTGTGACTTTGTGCACTGTCCTGGCCTGCAGTCTGTGTGTGTGGAAAAAGTGCCTCAAAAAGAAAAACAAGGACAAAGACAAAGACAAGAAGACAGGCAAAGAGAAGGGCAACAGCGGCTGTGACACTGAAATGATGTCCAGTTTTAAAGAGGTAACACAGCACACTTACTGCTTTGCCCATATATCAGCACTGGCAACCAGGTCACCCGCTGTGCAGCTGTCAGAGGAGCAGGATAATGAAGCTGTGAACCAGGCCTCACAGCGGTATAAGCTGGGATGAGCTCTGATTTGTACTAGGGTGTTCTACTCCATCAAGGTGGTATATACACAAAGAGTCATCTGTCTTATTTCAACAAGACGGCAGTAGTTGTCTACTCAATTCAAACACACAGAATGATACCATGCTCAAGGTTTCAGCTGAGTATTTTGAAATGTGTAAAAACTATTGCGAGGACACAAGTGGGTAGTACAGACAGAACTGGAAAAACTGTATTTTGGGCTGACACACATAAAACAGAAGCAACACCGAGTATGACCAATATGTTGACCATATTGGCCTGTGCTTACATTATTCTGAATAAATGTGTGTTTCTTGATCAGAGCAATAACTGAAATCAGTTACAATAGCACAGCTCTAACAGAAACGAACAAATGCCACTCAGAAAAGTCTGGAAATTTAACCCAGTTCTTTCTGGCTACAACTGCCATTGTACAAAATCTCACGCACACTACGTTTTGCTCTGATGTTTATGTTGACAGAAAACAAAAGACGACTGCAGTAAGGAAGCCGAGCTGTTGGATGAGGAGCCTAAAGAAGAGGAGAAGCTGGGTCGCCTGCAGTTTTCCCTCGACTACAACTTCACAGACAACATTGTAAGATCATTCTATACATCCTCAAATACCAAACTTTCATTCAAATATATGCGGAATGCCTCTTTTAATAGTTTCCATTCCCCTTGCTTTTCTAGCTGGTGGTAGGCATCATACAAGCAGCAGAGCTCCCTGCTATGGATGTGGGAGGCAGTTCTGATCCCTATGTCAAAGTTTACCTCCTGCCAGACAAGAAGAAAAAGTTTGAAACCAAAGTTCATCGCAAAACTCTAGAGCCCACTTTCAATGAGACATTCACATTCAAGGTAAGAATAGCATCTTTGGTGTAATGGTCTGTGCCAGCAAAATGAGCTGTTACTTTCCAAATGCCAAAACTCACTCTAACTCAGCATTTCTCAAACTTTTTCAGACCAAGGACCACTTTGTCTTTAAAAAAACAAACTGTGGACCACCAATCGTACAAGCAGAATGCACTTATTCATGTTTAATTAATAAGACCAAAAGAAAAATGACGATACAGCACTGTTATAGAACATTTACAAATATTCAATGTAGTCTATCAATTCAGTATTTTGATCATATTTCTCCTCTTACATTCATATGTGTGAGTGAGGGGAGCTCCATGGTAACGCAGTTGGGGAGGGGCTTGACATCGACAAAGTCAACTCTTTCTGCCCAAGTTTGCCAACAACAACAAAGAAGTCTTCTTATTTAAGGAGAGAAACGGAGCTAAGAGAGGTAGGAGATACCATGGCTCTTCTCCTCACCTGTCTCCTCTGGCTCCTCTCTCCTTCCCGTCCGTGACAATCTCTCTGTTCCGCATATGTCCCCATATGCCTGTGTGGTACTGCTGCGAGCTACCCCCGAACTCTGCCATACGACACCTCTGTGTGTCCGGACACACTGCCGCTGCAAAAAAGCTGTCTGCGGTAGTGTTCTCGTCGCACACGTGTCTTTGAAGAAAAAAATCAGTTGTTTGCTTAGACACTTACACTATTTTCACGTACACGGTCTCCTGGGCTTATTAAACTGGTCGTCACTGTGTCAGCCAAATGGATATCAGAAGCTAGACAAGGCACTTTTGGAAAGCCGCGACTCTGCTTTCGATTTATTTTATAATTATTTTTCGTGTACCATTAGGGGGCGCTGGTGGACCATTTGAGTTCCATTGCTCTAACTAAATAGCAAGGCCCCCAAACTGAAGTAAAGTTTTTGTATTATTCACAAATGAAGTTTTTACTTTTGTAAAAAAACAAAACAAAAAACTAAAATGTATTTGCTATTTTATGACTATCTACATACAGCCACTTTTTTTTTTTTTTTTTTTGCTTTATTGCTCTTGTTTATCTATTTGAACTCAGTAGACTGTTGCACTGGGGACAAACTGGGTATGACAAAGAGGCGCAAACTGTAGCAAATTCTTAAGGCCTATATGACAGTTTAGCATACTTTTTTACTAAAGCATAATTAACATCATTATATTTAAGTTTTTACAAAAAATGTTTGCCTAGTTTTTACCTATATTTGTAATTCTGGTTACTTCCTGGTTTAACAGCATATATGACATACCTAGAGTTATTCCATAACTGTTACCTAGCAACCATAATGTTAACAAGGGCCAAAACTCACTCAGTAGTTATTATCAGGCTAGATCACAACATGTTTATTGTGTTAAATGAAGGTTTAAACTGCCAGAAAAATGTATTTTGGGATGGTATTTTCTGTTTGATGACACAGGTAGAGGGATTCCATTTTAGAGCTCACCGCTACTTCCATTTTTTTGTACCTTTCTCCTAAACTATTTATCCACAAATTGTACAGTAAAATGATTATAAATATTTACCACAGGTACTAAGCCACCAAATCAAGTCATAATTGAAAAATATGAAAACACTGCGGTGCATATGCACTATAACACTAACATATGACAGGGTATCTACAGGGTATCATATTACATTACATATTACAGTAACACCTGCATATTGTACCTACACTCTTTACTCCTTAAAGTTGAATTACTTAAAATCCAAAGTGTACCTCCCTGCCTTGTTCTGTCTGCTCAGGTCCCTTACAGTGAGCTGGGAGGAAAGACTCTGGTGATGACCGTATATGATTTTGACCGCTTCTCCAAACATGACGCCATTGGAGATATCAAGATCCCCATGAGCAGCATCGACTTCAGCCAGTCTCTACAGGAGTGGAGAGACCTGCAGAAGGCAGAGAAGGAGGAGGTGAGCCGAGAACAAATACATACATATCAAAAGGAAATGTTATACCTGAATTAGGGCTGCAAGATTTAGCACTATTAAAAAAAAAAAAGAACATTTTATAACTACAGCAACAGAGAGTATTATTTCAGTAACATAATTTTTTTTGCAAACAAAATATCTTGACTTAGCCTGTAAAAGACCTACTAAACCTATAGTTTAGACTAGGGTTCTCAGAAGTATCAAAAAATAAGATATTAATACATTTGAGGAGGTATTGATACTACAAAAAAAAAAAAAAATACAAAAAAAAATCACATTAACAGGACAGAATTTGAGCTTTCCTGAAAAGTTTTAGTGTAATTTTGAACTTTATCAGAATGAATACAAGATGTCATGCTAAGATAAATAAATGTTATTATTTTGTACATGAAAATTACATTCTATAAATTAAAAAGGAGCATTTATATTTGTTGTAGTACCGTAATCAGTATTGAGTATTGAGTCAATTCCTTAGTATTGAAAACGAGTTTGAAAGTGTTTGAGTGTTGATGACAACATTAGTTTAAACTTCTGCAAACATGTTCTGAAATGCATAGTATTTTTATAATAGTTCATATCTCAGATGTTTACGCTCCTAGACTTAAAATGTGAAATTGGTACAGAATCCTATTATTAAAACATTCATTGCAAATCAAATCTCAATTGTAATGCTTATCAGAAAAATCACACTTACATATTTTTACAAAAGTGTTCAGTCCTATTCTAAATAGTACTGTATGCAACATAAAACACTGCACATGCTGAAAAGTTTTACAACTTTTTTTTTTTTTTTTTTTTTAATTAAAATCTTTTAATACTATTAAACATGTCAGGATTTCTCACATAACTAAAATGGCCCTAGTCTACATATTACTTCCTCTCCATATCATATAATTTAAAAATGTACTTCACATTATATCTGTTATAATTTTGCTCCTACCATATTGTAACTTAATGGATCGTTTGGATAAGAGGCCTATTACCTTAGTTTCCTTGTTGTAGAGCGAGCGGCTGGGAGACATCTGCTTGTCCTTGAGATATGTTCCCACTGCGGGGAAGCTGACCGTGGTGATTCTGGAAGCCAAAAACCTCAAAAAAATGGATGTGGGTGGATTATCAGGTATTTAATTAACATACTCTGGATTCATTTTACAATGAGCTTATCCTATCTACTAACTAGTATTGTTGTTGTTGTTGTTGTTGTTGTTGTTGTACCATGTAGCCTGATATCCATGTAATCTCTCAGTCATCCAGATATGTTTCATATTGATCCATGGGTGTGTACTACTCCATGTGTCTTATACTTGTTCTGATACAGTTCAAGATCATTCTAAAGCTACTCAGGAAAGGTACATTTCTGTCCTGTGAATGTGACTTTATTAGGTCAATATCTAAATTAGTATCTAGTTTCAATACTAGTTTTAGTATTGATTAGTATCTGATTTTCGATACTTTTGACAACCCTAGCACTAACACATACACACAAGATTGAGAAATTAAAGGACCCGCTTTGTGGTTGTGACCAAGTGATCCCGGATAAGTAGTTTGTTAATGGTGTATCAACTTTCAAGCAGTTAAGCAGCAACGAAAATACTGATGGATTTGCTGCAACTGTGCCAGGCCATATTTAATCCTCTCTGCTCTTCTAATAGACCCCTATGTGAAGCTCCACTTAATGCAAAATGGGAAGAGACTCAAGAAAAAGAAAACGACAATAAAGAAGAACACTTTGAATCCGTACTACAACGAGTCTTTCAGTTTTGAGGTGGTGTGTGATCTCATAGAGGTACAATATCTGTGATAAATTTACTGTATTTTCGTAACGATTCTTACTTATAATACTTACCTGTTCCTGGTTTTGTTACTTGTTATTTAAAGAAAGTGCAGGTCGCCATAACTGTGCTGGACTACGACAAGATAGGGAAAAACGATGCCATTGGGAAAATACTGCTTGGAGGTACCAGTACGGGAACAGAGCAGCGTCATTGGTTGGATATGTTGGCCAATCCGCGGCGACCTATTGCCCAGTGGCATAGTCTGAAACCGGAGGAGGACATAAACGCACTAATTTCTAACAAGAAGTAATGCCCAGACATTCTGGAGTATGTACCTCAAGCCTTCAAATACTGTCCCTGCCTTTCCTCCAATTATTCTTCATTATTGGTCCACTCTACACCTCAGCATCACATGATTGTTATACTGTATATGCTTCACCATCAAGACCAATAGTTAAATGCAAAGTTTGATTAAATGTAATAGATTTCAGAGTATATCTGGCTAAAAGAAGTAGGATATTCATAGAGGATTAAGACATTATGTTCTTATCACAAATTCATACCAAGATTGTAATCATACATTTGAGTCTGTCTATTTACTATATCTCCACTTTGATCACAGTCTGACATTGTAATTTGCCAAATAAATATTTATTACAAATATGTTGTTAAAATTGTTGTTTACACAAATGTTACTGTAACATTTAAGTTTTAATAATTCTCGATAAATAGGTGGTCATGTTAATGGTACAATCTACTCGTCTCAAAGCCCAATGCTTCAAGAGTTGTTTTTTTTTGTCAAATAAGGTCTCTTTAAAGCTGCATTATCCAACTTTTTTCTCATTTTAGTTTTTTTCCCCACAGAAAGAAGCAGAAAGTACAACTGACCCCTGCACCCTGCTTTCATCTAATTAGAAAACACTATATCTATTGCAAAGTTTTGTCATTTGGCAGGGGTGGTCCAACCTGTGTCACTTTCCTGTCCAAAAAGCTATTGGCCAATTCATGCATGTGAATATACTAGTGATGTCCCAAAGGGTTTGAGGCAGCGAGGGATAGGGCTGGGTATCACCAAGAAATTGGCGATACGATACGTACCTCAATACACAGTCCACGATACGATACGTATCTCGATACAGTGCCTTTTCGATATGATACGATTCAATACGATATATTTCAAATCGATACGATACAATTCAGAAAAAAATAAAGGCCTTCAGCCTTACTTTAATGGTCAACCCAATTTTCACAAAAAAAAAAAAAAAAAAAAAACAAAAAAAAACATTAAATGGTGCATTTATCTTCCTTTTATTGAAGATTAACACAATAAAGTCCTTTTTGATTAATGCATGTTTCAAACTAGAAAGGGAGGAAGGCGGTTGAAACATTTTTTCTGACATTTTCGTTTCTCTTGCACGCTTCTCGCTTCTCTTCACCCGTAAAGAGTAACGTCTGGGGGGAATATTGATACTAGAAAACGGAGAATCGATATCGCATTGATATGTATCTGTGTATCGATATTTTAGCACACCCCTAGCGAGAGACAAATTAAATTAAAATACATAGGCCTCAATCTTTCACAGTTTGAAAATCAGGTATCTCAACTTTACCCTGTTCATGATGTGGGAATATACAAGGGTAAGAAACATGGAAGCAACCGTAGGGCTGCAGGGAGTGGGGGCTTATACAGGCACCACCACAGTCTATGGGGGGACCCAAAGACTACCTTTACATGAAGCATACAGAATTCAGTGTTCAGTCTATGTGGGCTATTTGTTTAAGTATTATTCTGCCTACACAGATATACAGTTCCTGAGAGAAATCAGCTAAGGGGAGATGCTGAAGATTTACAGTGAATGTCTCCATCACTGGACTGACCATGGGACTGACTCATGGAAGTATTTTAAATCATATTGATCATATTATATTGTTCATTGATCTATAATGTTGATGCTAAATACATGTTTGTACTTTAAATAACGTCACATGCATAATACATAACTATACATCATAAAATGTATTGTTAGTAAATGGGCAAACATAACTGGCTATGTTAAAAACTAAATATTTGTCGCTAGCTTATGTTAGCATACATGTTAGCATACATGTTAGCATACATAACGCTACAATTGCTCGCTGACTTTATTATCATTTTATTTTAATTAGAATTTAGAATAGTGTTGTTTCTCAGTTTAAATTAGTTTTTCAAATAACAAATTTCTATGAAGTTATAATATTAGCTGCTGACGTTTGAACAGTTTATTTAAAATGACTGTTGTTTCTGCGGGGTAAGTTTGTTAGCTAACTTTAACGGTGCAAGATGCCAGGATAAAGGACCAGGTGGAGTGGTACTCACCTGCCCATACCAGCCCAGTACACTGCCCTGTCCTGCCCAGTCCTGCCCAGTCCTGCCCACACTCTCTCACAGAGGTGCTGTACCCGCTCTGAACTGAAGGGGACGTCGTCCCCTGGCAGGTGAACTTATTGGGCAGGTGTAGGCAGGTTTCAGCTTCAAACTCCACATCGTCCCGGTGTGTCCTGTCCTCCCGCGTCCTTCTCTCCCGGGACCATTGAGATGCGCCGTTAAAGTTTGGCGGAACTTCTTTCGGACTCTGAGATGAACTTAAAGTGGACAGTGGAAAGATTTCTTCTTATGTCATTTTCCATCTCCCACCTGCTGCTACTTGAGGGTGAGCATGGACCTGTACTTAGATGGTTATAATTAAAGGGAAAAGGGCAATTAGTTATACATATTATAATATGGTTATTTCATATTTGTAAAATACATAAGGTCTGTGTGAGTCCTATTGTTATTTGTTAAGCAGAATTATATACATATATATGTGGCCCTTAGTTGCTTTGACAAAACAGTTGCTTCTGATGCCAAAAAATCCTTCTCACACTTTGAAAGGTGACTTGTTTTTATGTTGTTTAGGAGCTCAGAGCCGACTTTCACTATCAACAGGGAAACTACAGAGGTAAATGATGATTACAATCATTCTATGTCCCAGTGCTGTCACTCGAGGTGAGATAGAGATCTGTGATGGTGTGTGTATGTGTGTGTATGTGCTTCTAAGTACGAGAGGGTTCAGTAAAGAGTTTGGAGTCGAGATTCAAGTGGTGTAAAGTGCACTTAAGTCTCCCCTCTGACTGTTTCTCTCACTAATGTGCATGTTTGTGTGTGCAGAAGGGCTAATGCACTTCGGAGGAAACGGGATCTCCTCGGGGAGGAGGTTGGTACACTACACCTAAGAGAACCAGGAGAGGTCAGGGCACCCACATGCGCACAAACACCCAAACGGGCACAAAGCGGGCTTTGTACAGAACAAGACACACTCACTAACACATTCACTTTGTCCCACTCATCCTGACGCGACTTACAGCCAGTTACACTTGTGTCAGTGATGCTGTTTAAGTGTCTGTTGCTTCTTCTGTCCTAGACATACAGGCCACTGCTGTCAGAGGGAGCACTGTCCCGCAGTATCATACACAATTACACATCCAGAGATGCTTCTTCAGGTAACTGTTCTAAAACTCTATAAAGAGAAAGCCTATAAACATTACTTTAAAATGGACAAAGTGCAACTGACTGTCTTCTCCAGAATATTGTGGTTGTCTTAATGGAGGCTGGTGTCAGGAGGGCGGTGCGTGTGACTGTGCTCAGTTCCAGGCAATGGGAGACCGCTGCCAAATCAGTGAGTAATATTGTACCTGCAACTCCATGTCTCAGCCCCCAAACTCATTACATTTCATTTAGTATGAAAAATGTGGTTGACTGAACACACATGTGGCTATATGCACAACATTTGGTTCGAATGCTTAATAATCGTATTGTGTTACACTAATTAATATAAGAATGTGTGAGACTCTTCAGTTGACTGCATCAGACTCTCCGATCCTTCAGCAAACTTTAATTAGTTCTACGCCAAATGTTAATTATCAGATTTTCTGAAATTTGCTCATTCCAATTTTAATTCATATTCAGAGCCACTGCCGTCATCACTCAGACACAAGCCCCTATCACTCCCACAGAAGACAAAACCACTGTTCTTTCAACAAGATGTCTGACTGGACATAATACACAACATTTCAACCAATCTATCATAGCAACCTGCATTGCATTGACTTCAAGTATTGTATAAGTTTTGAATTAGATATGTATTTTCCAGGGAAAATATAGCATTTGGAATCTAAACCTCTTTAGTTATCACAGTGATAAATAGGCACTTGTGACATGTGAGTCACTCTCCAGGTGAATCTTGGGTAGCATCTTGGCACCGCGAGCTAGGGGGGAATTCCTGTAACAACAGTCTTTAGAGAATTCAGGTGTTCATTTTCCTCTGATAAGTTTAGTAGAATAGGAGGATGACGAAAGACAGTGCAGCACTAGCCCTATCATTTCCCTAACATTTCAAATTCCTCATTGTGTTCATGGATGTCATCACTGCAAACATCTTGTGTGAGTAAATTGTCCATTTATCGTCAGTACCAAACCAGGGCCAGGACAGAGATGGAATCTGTCGGTCGTGGGGTCAGCACCACTATGAAACATTTGATGGGATTTACTTCTACTTTCCCGGCACCTGCTCTTATATCCTGGCCCAAGACTGCCACTCGACCACGCCACAGTACACCGTGTGGGTAAGAGTGTATAGATCAAGCTTATCTGCTGATTTGAAGTAGTTAAATAGAGCTAAGTAGATTTAAGTTGGTGTCAGGTTCTGTTAGTGCTCAGGTTTATGCTGGGTTCATCTCATCACAGACAATTGAGTGTATTTTTAGACAGACAGGTCACGTTACAGAGTGTGGATTAATACTGGTTTTCCTGTGCACGCGTCCCTTTGATCCTCTTTGATCTCTCAGGTCCATAACAGCCGAGTGTGCGAAGGGAGTGTGTACTCGTGCCCCAGAGCTCTTAGTCTTTTCTTCCCTAACGAGGAGGAAATTCACATCTCTGGTTTTCAAGTCCATCAAGGTGGTCGTCGGTCAGTATGCATTTACATTGGTTAAAGTCGCACTATGTAACTTTTCTAGTGGAGGGTCTGTCACCTGCTTGTCTCCATAGTGATTTTATTGATTTGCCTGGAATATTCCATAGTATGGTATTAATCTCTTTTGTGTTTATTCAGTTACAGGTGTTTTTATTTTTAGAAACACTTAGCCTGATGGCCTGTTTCCATGGAGATAACGTTTATGCCATACTTGCATAGAAATTAAAAGGAGGTATGGTCTTTGATGCCAATGCTATCAGTCACTCGCCATCAATATTATTAATAAACATGAGGCCAAAGCTTTATTAAATGCCTTTGTTGAGTGTGTAAACCCTTTGTTTTTGTAAAATTCTGCTACTTTTATGTTGAGATTAAAATTTTGTGCTGTTTTGGCATATAGTGACCACTAGACCTTCCTCTTCATGAAATGCATTTCATGAAATAAAAAGGTTGTATTTTAAATATGGCTTAACTTCATTATTCAATACTAGGCAAATCTGCATACATACTACATACCATGGAGGCACAGAGGTTTCAGACCCTCCACCAGAAATCATAAATAGTGCACTCTTCAAATAAGCTCGAACTGCTGTGGCCCAAGCATTATATAATATACTTGTTTGCTGTTGTAGGCTCAGTCTGCCTCGCACTATTGGAAGTGTATTTATAGAACGCCTGGCTGACTACCTGCTGGTGAAGAGTGTGTTTGGGTTTTCTCTGGCCTGGGATGGGGAATCGGGTGTTTACCTAAAAATGAGTGAGGATCACCAGGGCGTCCCCTGTGGCTTATGTGGTAACTTCAACCACCTCTCAAGGGATGATCTCACTACTGCCAGAGGTAAGAGTGGACTCCATTATTTATAACTACCAGACACTCCCTATAACTATATTTATTATACCATTGCCAAAGACAAGAGCATTGTGCAGCATAATGTGAACCTGGGGGTTGAGTATCTGCAGTGGCCCTATTTAACTGTGTTCTAATTAATACAGGACAAGGGCATATTATTGTACTAACAAGATCTGGATTAAACAGAACGTAAAGAGAAATAATGAATGAGTAAAACTGAGTAAAAGGGTGTAATTTATAGTTCACATACAAGTTGGGGCCAGAAAGAGGCCAATTGTCTGTGCCCTTACACCCTTATGGCTGTAGTCGAAATTTCTGGTCAGCTAAAGACATGTCCTGCCATTTGATTAGTGAAGTACAAAGGGAACGTGGCACAAACTGTCAAAACTATTATGTACACTGCCTGGCCAAAAATAAGTCGCCACCAAAAAAAAAAGTCACACACTCTAATATTTCGTTGGACCACCTTCAGATTTGATTACGGCATATTCACTGTGGCATTGTTTCGATAAGCTTCTGCAATTTATTTCCATCCAGTGTTGCATTAATTTTTCACCAAGATCTTGCATTGATGATGGTCAAGTCTGACGCTGCACAAAGCTTCTCCAGCACATCCCAAAGATTCTCAATGGGGTTAAGGTTTGGACTCTGTGGTGGACAATCCATGTGTGATAATGATGTCTCATGCTCCCTGAACCGCTCAATTTGAGCCTGATGAATCCTGGCATTGTCATCTTGGAATATGCCCGTGCAATCAGGGAAGAAAAAATCCATTGATGGAATAACCTGGTCATTCAGTATATTCAGGTAGTCAGCTGACCTCATTCTTTGAGCACAGACTGTTGCTGAAACTAGACCTGACCAACTGGACGAGGCTCGTACCTATTACCTTAGTTAAATCCAGGTGGCGACTTCTTTTTTTGGCCAGGCAGTGTATCTCTTTGTATCTGACCCAAAATCACAAGACTACACCTGCATGGGAGTGCATGCAAAACAACTATACTACTAGAGAAAAGTACTAGGAAATGTATTTTTATATATACAGATTACATATAAATACAACAAATGCCAAATCTTCAGCTAACTAACACACTCACTAACTTTCCTTTCTGTGGTCCCATATAAATCCTCATAATAAATACAATTATTTATAAGCCCTAATAACTCTCTGCAGAGAGTGGAAATACAGTTTTACCCCAGCGTATTACCAGCCCCACATGAAGCACTCTGTGCCTCTGTTTGAGTATTTTGTGTTGATGTTGTGTTGAAGGGATCCGCACAGATGAGCCGGCAGTGTTTGCCAACAGCTGGGCTGTTGACTTGCCCCATGAGCGACATTGTCCTGCTGTAGATCTTGACTTCAATGGGCCTTGCCAGTCAGAGTCCGACATGGACGTAAGAACAATAGTGACAAGACCAGACTAAAGTGCTTTATGGGATATCAAGATGTTTCATATGCTTATATCTTACACAGGATGCCATAGAGAAATGCAGTGCACTTCTCTTCTTCCCCTTTCTGTCATGTCATCAACATATTGATCCAAATCCGTTTGTGGCCAGTTGTGTCTCTGACCTTTGTGTGTAAGTTGTGTTTGCAGATGTATGTCCACAGAAATCTTTTGTAATTGTATGAAATGATAGGTCATATTTATTTGTATCTGCCTTTAGATCTGATGATGAAGATACTTTTTGCAAAGCTTTGGTAGAATACACTCGTGCCTGCTCACATGTGGGGTATCCTGTGAGAGAGTGGAGAGACAGCTTTCCATCCTGCAGTAAGATTTCACTGTGTACTCATATTTTATTTGTATGCAACACTTGAGGTAAAATATTGTATTTGTCTCTAGATGATGGCTGTGAGGACAGTTTTGTCTATAGAGACTGCATCAGCTGCTGTCCACCCACGTGCACTTTTGAAAAAGAATGTTTGGGAACTAACTTGCATTGTCTGGATGGCTGCTACTGTCCTGATGGTACAATGGTGTTACACCTTTGAGCAATGTTTTACTTGAGTATACAAATACATCACATTCTGTTTTATCTTTTACCAGGCCTTATCCTACAAAATGGAACCTGCATTTCTGTTTCCCAGTGTCCCTGTGTTTACCATGGCACATCGTATGCACAAGGACATGTTCTGCCACAGGGATGTAGTGTTTGGTCAGTACTCCATCTTATAATACAGTAAACTTGCCAGGTTTGACCAGATGTACAATAAATGTTAAATATTATGCTCCAGTGTGTGCATGGGCGGAGTGTGGAACTGCACAGAGAACAACTGCACTGGTAAATCAACGCTCTGCATACTGTACTTGGTCCATATGTTTATTCTGAAATCTAAACATTTGGATAATACTGTTTTCCCAAGCCGAGTGTTCAGTCGTGGGGGACGTGTTTGTCACCACCTTTGATGGGAGGATGTTCCTTCAGCCAGGGGCATGTCAGTATGTCCTTGCAAAAAGTCGCACCAGCAACAAGTTTATTGTCACACTACAATATACTACATGTGCTGAGGTAAATGGGATTTATTCAGAATAGATCAAATATAATTTTAAATTCTGGATGGCATTCTTTCTGTAGCATCAGATGTGTATTCAATCAGTGACTCTGGTGTTGGATGAAGACATGACTCGTCAGATCACATTGACCCGGGAAGGAGAAGT
Organism: Periophthalmus modestus; assembly: GCA_019594935.1. Classification (NCBI taxonomy): domain Eukaryota; kingdom Metazoa; phylum Chordata; class Actinopteri; order Gobiiformes; family Gobiidae; genus Periophthalmus; species Periophthalmus modestus. The sequence continues at coordinate 1,331,861 of JAIEZT010001390.1, forward strand.
GATCTTTGGCGTGAACCCAGCCCCTGTCCTGCCCTATGTGGATGGTATGATGGGACACAGGCACATTTATTTATTAAAAAAGGGACATCACACTTTAATTTATAAAACAAAATACTGCATGAATAATGCTGTTGTTTAATTTACAGAAACTGTTGAAATACGAAAGCTCACCTCTGTATTTACTCAACTGAAGACAGACATTGGTCTGAGAATTCTCTATGATGGTCAAGGGGGCCGGATCTATTTGCAGATCGAAAACTATTGGCGTGGATTGACTCTTGGCCTTTGTGGAACCTTTAATGGAAATCTACGAGATGACTTCCTGTAACGATCTTAACACATCTCTAAAACCTCTTGTTTAGTTCTTCTGGGTATTTATATGACAGTGTATGTTTTATTAGATCTCCCTCTGGAATGATTGAAGGAACCCCTCAGCTTCACAGTAATGCTTGGAAGGTATCATCTGCTTGTATTGCACCTGTTAACATTCCCATCATAGACCCATGTGAGACGAACCAGCACAATGGTAATACTACAAAGAACATGCTAGATTTGTTCACGAAGGTCATTGATTCATTTGTATAATCCATTTCATAGTATACTATGCAAACCAATGTGAGATTCTTGTGGGAAGTGTTTTTGCTCCATGCCATGGCTACATCAGTCCTAACGTGTACCAGCAGCAGTGTCGGTACCAGGCATGTCGCTGTGGAGGCAGCTGCCTGTGCACTGTCCTGGCTCATTATGCATACCTCTGCTCAAAACATGGAGTGGACATAAACTTCCGGCCACATGTGTCTGAGTGTGGTGAGTGTGATATTAACATTATCACTCTATATGACTAATGTAATGTCATAAAGGTATCATATATTAACATTTAGTCTTTTCTTGTGTGCAGGCGTGGTGTGTCTTGGAGGGATGCTGTACCACTCGTGTGTCTCTTCCTGTGGCCGCTCATGTCGTGCTTTGTCTGGCCCAGAGACCTGTGATCCGGCCGAGTGTGCAGAGGGCTGTGGTTGTCCTCACAACAGTTATTACGATGATGTGCGCCAGCGCTGTGTGCAGCTGTAAGACCTCAAAACTTATCTTTACTGTTAGTCTAAACTACATGTACGGTCATTTGAAAGCTCTTTGCTTTTCATCAGGTCTCAGTGCCACTGTTACTCCATGGGAGGTGTGTCACAGCCAGGAGAGGTGACCTTCAGTGTGTCTGGTCCCTGGTTAGTGTTCAATACACTCATGATCTAATCCTGTGACAATATGCTATTTGATGAGATTGTCATACCATGATTCAGTGCTTCTCTGTGTAATGCAGCTTTTAACACACACTTACCCCCCCACTCCATATTTGTCAAACTTTGTCATGTTCCTACTATAAGCGAGTGAATTGTGGATTTAACCAATCACAGTGAAGTGTGAAGTAGCAGATAGATTTGGTTAATGTTAAAAAAGATACTAATGGCATGAAATGTTTTGAAATCAAAATCATAAGCTCAGCTCTAAATCCCTTTGTTTTTCTTGCTCTGTTTTAACAGCCTGTGCAGAAATGGGAAGATGGAGTGTGTGCAGGAGGAGCAAGGTCTCAGTGTATCACTGTTTTCCCTAGTCCATTTAAGATTCCTTTTAAGCTTTTTTTGTAACTTTCTTCTTTGATTCTCTGTTGTATCCCCAATGCAGAGTCAGACAGCACAGAAGTTGGAGAGTGTCCAGAGGGTAAGGTGTACCACAGCTGCAACGAGCAGAGAGGAGGGGTGGCCTGCGCTCCAACCTGCCGCAACCTCATGCTCAATATGACCTGCCCTCCAAACACACCCTGCATACCGGGATGTGTCTGCCCTCCTGGGTAATCACCATCTGCAGCCCCTCAAAACATCACAGCTACCTATTTTAGACTAAGTAAATATACACTTTATATACAACAATACTGCACTTTAGGCCATAAGTTAAGTCTTTGTTGGGTTACATACATCCATTTCAAAACATGTAAAGTAGATAAGTAAAAGGAATTTAGTTACTTTGATGAACGACTTTTCATGTTTGACTTTTTTGTTTTTGTTCAAAGGCTGGTCCTGCATCATGGAGAATGCTACTATCCAGAGAACTGTCCTTGCGCTTGGCTGGGTCTTGAATACCTTCCAGGGGAGACTGTTGAGACTCCATGTTACAGATGGTATAAGACTTTGTTGTTGATGATTTTTATTTTACAGTTAAGAGTTAAACATACTGTACAATGAATGTCCGTCTCTTTTTTTTATTAGTGTGTGTCACCGTGGCTATTTTAACTGCAGCTATTCCCCGTGCCCGGCTGTGTGCACTGTCTACAGTGATCGACACTACCATACCTTTGATGGACTAGAATATGACTACCATTCAGACTGTCAGGTCTATCTCATTAAAGTAAGTCATGCTTCATCACAGCTTCACATGAGCACACAGTCCTAGGTATTTCTCTGAAACATTGTGGAATTCATTTTGACCACACAGGTGTCAATGTCTGCTTGATTGTGTCAATGTATGTGTATACAGGGCAGTCACACCTTTAAGAGCTAAGTGAGAGATTATTCATGTTTTTAGCTAGGACTGAACTGTATGTTTTAATCCTGCTATAAACTGTGATGTTAGTTAGAACAGATTAAGATGAATGTTTGTGTGAACATTGTACATTACTTCATTTACACCACAGTAATGCTATCAGACATTGGGCCAAGCTGTAACAACACAAAGGCACTAGTGTTCAATTCAAAGCCCTGGGCTCTGGCGCTCCCAGGGATATAGAATTAGAATTAGCTGAACAGACACAGCGTTTCAGATCCAACAGACTTCCGACCACCACTCAGACCTCAGAGAATGGCCACGGAGGTCACTGTTCTGTCCTAATAGTCTACGGCCACTTCCTGTCCTGTCACCTTTCACTTACCTGGAATGACACAGCTTCCTCCAGTCTGGATTGTGTTACATTATATTTATTTTACAGGATGTAAATGATTAAAGTGGCACAAAATCTGATCAAAGTATTTATTTTTCATTTCCAGAGTTTTAATAAATAACTTTCTTTTTCTTTTATCAGAGCACAGAAGAAACTGAGGTGTCCATTATTGCCCAAAACAAGGACTGTTATGAGAGTGGCATTGTGTGCTTGAAAACACTGGTCATTCATGTGGGACTTACCCAGATCTACTTTACGGACAACTCAGGCAACCCTGTAGGAACTCACCTTTGGCTAACACATTTTGCTCATTTGCTTAGCTCTAAAACAACTGTGATCTGCTATTCCAGAGTCCATCCACTGTTATTGGAAGAGGATTTGAATTTGAATTGTGGAAGGCAGGCTACTACACGGTTGTTCATTTTGCAAATCAGGACTTAACCATTCTCTGGGACCGCAAAACAACTGTCCACATCCGAGCTGGGCCTCAGTGGAAGGTCTGGGTCAGAAAACAATCCCACACTATAGGTGTGCAGGTGTGCCTCTCACGCAACCTGCACAGCCTTCCTACTGCACAACAGTACACTCAAAACGCAATACGTTTTATGTTCATGAGAACAATTAGGGATGTAACAATAGCCCTTTGCACTAATGCACTTTGCATGGTCAATGCTTTGTGCCCAAAGAAAGAGATCACTTTTTTATATAAATGTATTTTTCATAGAGAATCTTTGATGTGATAGGACAGGAGTTCTCAAACTTTTTGAGACCAGGGACCCCTTATTGGTATGAATATATCATAAGGACCTCACAAGAGCATCACAATGAAATTCAGAAGTTCAAGACATGTTTATAACCAAATTTGGATGAAAGATTTCTCTTTATTTTATTGCTGTAGTTGCTTTCATCAAAAATAGTATGTTTGAGCTTGTATATAAAAACAATTGAAACAATAGTATTAATCAATGTCATCACAATTAGAAGAAATTAGGAAATCTAATTGTTACTAAAAGCTTGTAGTCTCAATCTGTTGAATTTTGAAAGTAGCTATATATTTGAATCATTGAAATAATTGATACTATTCTGTGTGAGATTCGTATATCATTGTGTTCATGGTGTATAATCAGCCTTACTGTTGCAGTGTTATGCAAATGTGATTGTGTAACCTTGTTGGTCTTTGCAGGGGCATCTGAATGGGATGTGTGGTAACTTTGACAGTGTGACAGTGAATGATATGACCACCTCGAGCCACATGGAGGTAAATAACGCGCAGACGTTTGGAGACAGCTGGGCCCTAGGGCAGGTAGGAAACGCCACCGACTTCCTCTCCCCTCCTTGTTTTGTTTTCTCTCTCACATTATCTCCCTCACTTACTCTTTCACTCTTCTTTTTAACTTGCATTTGTAATTCATGACTCAATTCCCCTGAGTTCAGTGTGATATTTAAGAGTAATCAGACACTTAATCACCTGCTGCTGTGCGTATGTGTGTTGTGTGCGTCAGTGTGAAAGTGACTATGTACTGGCCCGACCGTGTGAAGGGGACCTGGGTCGACAGCCGTATGCCAAGAGGGAGTGTGCTCTTCTCTACAGTGACGTCTTTGCGCCCTGTCACAATGTGGTGAGTCATTTGAACTGTCAATCGGAGGCATATGACACACTTTAGCACCCAATTATGAATTCACATACATACATATGTATATCTGTTGTTGTCCAGCAGAGGGAGCCACCAGTATGTGCAAAAAATAATGTCAATGTAATTTCAATACAATTGTACAAGTAACTGAAAAAATACTACCTGAACATTGATAAAGAAATAAATTGGAACTAGAGAGTTGGAAATTTCTGAAATATAATATCATATTTACAACATTTTGTTTTTCATAAAAAATACTTTATCTGCTATATAATGGACCAAAAACTGCATTCTGCTAATTTATATTTTCAGCCATCTGGTAAGAGATAAAGACAAGTACACAGTATCATACAAAACGCACAGTGGATAGGGTCTAATGTAAATGCACAGTTCAAATAGGGCTGTTGGTCCTTTAGTTGATTAATCATTAATAAATCTTACTCAACCAAAATTTGCATTACTTGACTAATCATTTAATTTAGATTATAAGAATTTACATGGGCAGCAGAACAGCAGAAAGGAGAAGTGAGTGAGTTAGCTGGAGAATTAGTATTTTTTGGTGTTTATATGTAAAAAGGCAGATGATTCACAAGTTTAGTCTGTCTTTATAAATGCTTTGTTTCCTACTACTTTTGTCTCTAAAAGTAAACTGTTGTTTACCATGAACTCTCATGCAGGTGTAGTCAAGAAATAAAATAAATAGATGTTATTTTTGTAATAAAATTTATATTGAGGTTTGAGATAAATCTGCTATATTATTCTGGCAGACCATGCTATATTTATATGGTCCTCTCTCCATTTCAGTTTGACCCATTTCTTTTGATTCTTTAGTCCCTAAAACTCAGGCCTTCTTTCCTGTGTAAATTATTGAGAGCTAGTCACCCCCTCCATGAGACCTCAGCAGCTCCCCCCCTGTGATCCTCCTATCCTTCTCCACATTGTAATGAATATAATGAGTGTTTATGTGTACATGCATTTTTCAACATGGCTTGTCTTTCTGCCAGGTGGATGTGGCCTGGTTCTACAGAAATTGCCTGACTGACACTTGCAATTGTAACCGTGGGGGTGACTGTGAGTGTCTGTGCACATCTATCGCAGCATATGCACACAAGTGCTGCCAGCAAGGGGTCACCATACACTGGAGGTCACCCTCTGCCTGCCGTAAGTCCAACCGCACTGACCTGTATCTGTTACACAGGCTAATGGTCAGCCCATTCTCTACTACTGTAGTCTGCAGGAGGCAGTGCATTGCTGTTTTATTTGTCAAATGCATAATACTGTACTTTGATGTTATTGTGTTTTATGTGTGTTCTAAATATAACAACTGATTCATCTCCTCATCTTATTCTACAGCCTATGATTGTGAATACTATAATCAGGGTAGGTAGAATAGCAGTTAACATGTACTGCTTCTAGCATGTCTCATCCCTAATATTCTGTTTGGTGTCCTATCAGAGTTAGGTGATGGCCCCTTTTCCATAGTGAGTGCTGTGTATAATGACACCATGTTTGGGGTGAATCGCAGCAGCAGCACTGTCTTCCCCCTGCTCAGAGAGAGAACAGGGCAGATGCCTGCTCCAGGCTTACTCTTCAACTTCATGATCACAGCAGGACTGCAGAAGGATAAAACATCACGTGGGTGCTCAGATTCTCACATAAATATACAGCACTGCCATGTTCCTGAGCTGATCTAAATCCTTCCTCTCTCTCCATACCAGGTGTCCCTGCAGTGTCATTAGAATCTGCAGAGCGGCCCAACTTCTTCCTGGTTGTGTCCAGCCACAGCAGTCTTCACCTGGAGCGCTGGACCAGAGGCCCAGAGTTCAGTCGCAGAGCCACCTTCATCCAGCACCAGGGCTTATTCCTGCCTGGGCACAGCTCCTTTGAACTCATGAGCCAGCCAGGAACCTTTCTGACCCTGACACGAGCAGCCGCACAAGCCCAAAGATATGACTCCTCTGAAGGGTTTAAGGCCAGCAGCAGCTTCACACTGAAGGGTCAGGGACCTGTTCATACAAATAAAAGTCTTCTATGTTGCAACTCTTCCATTTCATTAAAATTTTTGTTCTTGTAGAAAGCAGTTTTGTTATTCCCTACCGAATGATGTGTGAGTGGCGCTACCAGCCCTGTGCCAGTCCATGTGTCCACACATGTAGTGATCCCGATGCCACACGCTGCCAGTTTTTGCCCCCGTAAGTTCCAGAACATTTAAACCAAAAGGCCTCTTTACCAAGACTGTGGCACTAAACCATTTTGTATTTCTAGTGTGGAAGGATGCTTCCCACGTTGTCCACAGAATATGGTTCTTGATGAGGTGACCAGAAGATGTGTGTACACAGAGGACTGTAAGTTCAAATAGCACACATTTGTAATTGTAGTATTAATTTACATGGCATTTACGTTGTTTTGTTTACTGTTATAGGTGTGATGCTCCCCCCTACTCCTACTCCTTTTGCATATGTGACACGGTCCAACAGAACTACAACCCAACCAACCACTACTACAACGGTTACCACAACAACAAGGCCTACAACCACCACAACTATAACCACTACCACCACCACAGAGGCCACTACCACTCCTCTGACCAGCACTGCTGCCCACCACCACCACTACCACTGTCACGACCACAACCACCTTCACCACTCTCCCTCCTACTACTACTACCACTCCCCTGCCAACTACCCCTACAACCACACTAACTACAGAGATGGTCACTACGCCAACTACTCCTTTACCAACTACTTCCACTACCACTGCTGCATTACCACCCACCACTACCACCACTCCTCTTCCAACCACCACACCTGAAGCCACGACTACTGAGATGATTAGTACACTGGCTACAACTATTGCTGTTACTACCACAACAACTGTTCCCACTACTACAACCGAAGCCACAACGCTACCACCCACTACTACTCCTACCATAACAACTACTGTGTTTATCACCACGCCAACACTAACCCCAACCCCAGTGATAACAACTGAACAGACAACCACAGCTACCACCACCGCTCCCTTGACCACTCCTACAACCATGCCCCCAACTACCACCATCCATAGTACACCGGTCTATACCACTGAGAGCACAACCCTACTGCCTGAGACCACCACCGCAGAGACCACTCCCCCAATGGAGACGTCAACGAGTGCCATGACAACCACTGCCACACCGCCTACAACCTCTGAGCCCACTACAGAGCTCACTACTGAGCCCTCCACAACAGAAACAGTCACAAGTCCTACTGTTGTAACAGAAGAAGTGTCCACCATGACTCCCTTTGTTCTGCCAACCTCTCCTTGTACAGTAAGTGAAACATACTGTGAACAAGGGACTGGTGAGGAGGAGAGCTAATTTATCAGTTTGTCTGCCTGTATCCTGTACTCACAGATATGAAATGCTTTTTATGTGCAGAAAGGTCTACATTGAGAGAGAAATAGCATCACCCACGTTTAATGTACAGATATATATAAGACTGTTAAAAAACTTTAAATTGCTCCTCTAGTCTATAGTTTTGCTTGTAGTGCTAACAGACAAGTACTTTTTTTGTCTGACTTAAAACTTTAACAGCGGTAGTCATGCTGTAGTGCTTGTGAATTGTCTTTTTGTTTTCTGTATATGTTTATGTAAAGTTAACAGTGGACCTTACTGCACTGTATAATAATTATAATAACTAATGTTATATAATGGACCAAAAACTGCACTCCGCTAATTTACATTTTCAGCCATCTGGTAGGAGATAAAGATAAGACAAGTACACAGTATCATACAAATAATAATTCGCACAATGGACAGGGTCTAATTTAAATGCAGTTCAATTAGGGCTGTTAGTCCTTTAGTTGATTAATCAGTTCATTAATGAGTCTTACTCAACCAAAATTTGCATTACTTGACTAATCATTTAATTTAGATTATAAGAATTTACATGGGCAACAGAAAGGAGAAGTGAGTGAGTTAGCTGGAGAATTAGTATTTTTTGGTATTTATATGTAAAAAGGCAGATTAAACTCATGATTCACAAGTTCAGTTCTTTATAAATACATTGTTTCCTACTACTTTTGTCAGTATAAATTGCTGTTTTGGCTTGAACTCTCACGCAAGTGTAGTCTTGTGAGTGCAGTTTGGGTGGGATACATAGAGATAAGTAGTAGTTTTTTAGAGCTTTTGCCACACCCCCTTTTTAATTGACTAATCAGTTTGCAGGACATGTCTATAGTTGACCAAAATTTATTTTGACTTAAAGAACACAGTATCATAGAAAACAATTAATGTACAGTGGGTATTTTTACAGGGTCTAATGTAGATGCTTGGTTCAAACACACTCTCTGTTTTCCTCCCATAGCCACCATACTCGTACCGCATCGACGAGTGTGCCGAGCTCATCTGTTTCAATGGAGAGCTGCTGCTTCACAACTCGTCTTTGCACTGCCGCTACAACACCACTCAACCACAGTGCAACCTGCTGGGCCTGCCTGTGCTCACCAGCTCTGACCCCTGCTGTCCTCAGTGGCAGTGTCCCTGTATGTTTACATGGTCATCATAGTTTTAGCTCCTTTTCAGTAATCTTATGTCCACATTAATGCTAATAAATCTTTTTCCAGGTCGTTGCACTGTGATGTCAGACTTGCGAGTGATCACCTTTGATGGAAATAATGTGGCCTTGTATGATAATGGCTCCTACATCCTTGTGAAATTACCACGAGAAACTATAATTGGGACGGTGGAAAAATGTCCAACGAGTCAGGTAATAGGAACTTAAAATAACGAGATATGTATAAAGAATCATAACATAATATAATAAGTATTGTTGTTTGTAGAGTGTCAATTCCATCAGACGCTATGTGAGTACAGTACTGTAAGATAAAAATATATGAATTGATTAGTTTCAACCCATATTTATTACCAACCTGGTTTCCTTCCAGGGTCCCACGGGTGCATCTGGTTTGTGTTTCAAGAAGCTGAATATCACCACCTCATCTTACAGGATCATTATCAACAGATTAGACCGAAAGGTCAGCGACTCTTCCTAATTTCCTATCATAAACAATAGGTTAGTCACACTGAGTCTGTGCTGTTTTTCCAGGTAACAGTGAACTACCGGCCTGTGAGGCTCCCCTTCTCACGACATTCTCTGTACGTGGAGGACACTGGCAGCATGTACCTGCTCCATACACCAGGAGGGATCAGTATACAGTGGTACCACAGCACTGGCATCATGGTGCTGCAGTACATGTCTCCCACTAATGGCTCTGTGCCCACCCGAGGCCTCTGTGGTAAGAACACTAGGTGCTGGCAGAGATCATTAAAGGGCCATTGTTGCGCTGAATACAAAGTACTGTCCCTGCCACAGTTATGTTATAGTAAGCATCTCCTCTTAAACATCCATATATAATTCAATGTGAACCATAACACTCCTCTCACCTGTGATTAAGATGTGTCCAACTATTTACACATTTAAAGCACTTTTACAAATGAGAGATTCTGATTGCAGTTATTTTTACTATTATTGTTAGGTAATAAAATGTTGCCAGTAATTCTTGTGCAGAGGATATTGATCACTTTTGCATGTATTGTCACAAGTTGGAACTAGGATATTTTGTTATGTCCTTTTGTTGTTACAGTTATGTTGATTAAAAAGGGAGAGGATTAAATAAGGTCAAACTTGGTCACTGAGACCATGCAAGCACAATAATGTGAATATTATGGTCATATTAGTTATATATTTTTTATTTTTTATTATTTATTAAGATGATAATAATAATTGTTACGATCTTAAAATCTTAAATGTTTGTTTGTACAATAATATATGATTTGACATGATGACTTGTGTTTTCTAGGCTGTTGTGATGGACACCCAGAGGATGACCTAAAGCTGCCAAACGGAACAGTGGTGAGAGAAGTGGGCGACATGTTGGTGTTCCTGCATGCGTGGAGAGTGCAGACCACAGATGAGACAGAGCACACACGCAGAGTGGGAGACAACTGCACCATCGGGGACTGCTCCACCTGTATCTCCATGCTACATCAGAGAACCTTTGTGCCCTGCCACAGCAAGGTCCTTCATCAATGCGCTAGCAAACTTTGGTAGTTTAGTAGGAAATAGAATTCGTACACCTGGAAAACTGGTTCATGATTGGATGATGAATTGAATATCCTTAGTTCTGTTACTAAGCAGTAGTAATATCCCAGTCTCATAGTATGTAATATGACTGATTATTGCTCTATATATAGGCTAGGAACACGCAAAAGGAGAGCACACATAATAATAGCTTGAATATAAGGGATGTGTGCTTACTATTCTACCCGTGATACACCTGAGAGGATAAAAAAGACGAAATGCATGAAAATATGAATACATTTTTTGTGTGAATTGGGTGTATTTGATACTTTCTTCTGTTATTAGTAAGTAGCAATGTCCCAGTGTCATTGTATGCTAATATTAATTATCATTGTTGCATTCTCTAAAAGGCTTTATAAGTAACCCTTAGTTCAGTTATTGCTTTCTTTATTGCCTGTACTGGCAGTCTGTTTCTTTCTGTTTTTTAGCATGCCACCACAGCAATTAAGATTACAAAGGCACAATATAAAATGCCAATATACCTAGCATTGCTTATGCTAATATTTTTACTGACGTGACCTGTTTGTGCAGGTTCCTCCGGAGCAGTTTTGTGACATCATATGGGCCGGAGACTTGCACTACAAGAATCACCAGTGTGACTTTTTGGCTGCATATGTGGCGGTCTGTTACACTCATCAAGTGTGCATCAACTGGAGAAGACCCAACTTTTGCCGTAAGAGACATTGGCAAACCAAATCCGCACACCATTAAACTGTTGTAACTGTTTTACTACATGTGTGTCTTGCAGCGTTACGGTGTCCCCCTGGAAAAGAGTACCAGCCCTGTGTGAGCACATGCACCAGTCGCACGTGCCTGAATAAGGACTATTATGAGGAGACCACCTGCTCTTTTATTCGAGAGGAGTGTGTGTGCCGCCCTGGGACCATCCTACATCGTGCAGACTCTCCCTTCTGTGTAACGGAGGATCGCTGTGGTCAGTCGGGTCTTCACTGCAGCCATAGTTTCTATAGAGATGTGTATCTTATATATACTTTAAGTATTTTATTCCTCTAAACAAATATGCCCAAACATGAATCTAGCAATTGATTACTCATTAACATTGTATACAATTGTGTTTATAACCCAGTTTTGCCTAGAATGTTACTTAAAGGTGCACTATGTAACTTTTTTTTCTTTGCCAGTCTCTGTAGAACTGATATTGTTTTTTTTCTGGAATGTTCCACAATAGCATTAAACTATATTGATTCATGCTTCCATCTCCATGGAAACAAGCAGGTGATACCCAGGTAACAAACCAGATTTGACTTGGCTCACCAAATGAACGCATATCAGGTATTTTTTGCTATAAAACATTGGTATTTATATAAATGCAAGATAGATTAGTTTAATGCCATACAGTGGAACATCCCAATCAAAGCAGTAACATCTCCCTGGAGACAAATTGGTAGATGAATCCCTCCACCAAAAAAGTGGCATAGTACACTTTTACAATGATTCTCCTTTAGATTCTCTCATTCTAGATATGATGTCTCATGTATGTGTATATATAGTCACATAGGGCTAAAGAAGGTACTTTATCTCTTTGTGTCCATGTGCTGGGATTCCCAGTTTGCACAGATAATGAGGGTAACCCGCGGGCCCCAGGCGAAGTGTGGAACGGCTCTGTGCGCGGCTGCTGTCTGTACAAGTGCATGGAGAACGGCTCAGTGGTCTCTGTGGAGCCAGATTGTGACTCTGTGCCCGCTCCTCTGTGTGAGAGAGAGGGGGAGTATGTGCTGGATGTGCTGGAGGAGGGAGCCTGCTGCCCCAAGAAAATCTGTGGTTAGTTTGAAGCTCATTATACTCTGCATATAGGGATTAGACATAGGATTCATTTTTGTTCTTACTGCTCTTTGTAGAATGCAATATGACCATTTGTGACAATGAAGCCCCACCCTGTGACAATGGAAACCGACTGGTGATGGGTTACAGTGCCACGTCATGCTGCCCAGAGTACAGATGTGGTGAGAGCCGATTTGATCTAACATGCATTGGAGACATGCACAAATGCTGTATTTATCATTTGCACTAGCCTTTAAATGGTCTTAAAACATACCCGTTTTTTTCAGAGTGTGACCCGATGGCTTGCCCTCCTGTGTCCTCCCCTGAATGCAGGGAGGACCAGTTCCTGGTGGAGGTCAGAGGGTCCAGATCCTGCTGCTATTCGTACCTGTGTGGTAAGTTTAATGGCTGCTACAGGTCAGGCTGAAATAAGGACCTTTAACTTATGAGGTCAAGCTGGTGTTAGCAGCTGTTTACTGCCATCAACCTACCACACAAATAATCGTTCTGTGTATGCAGTGTGTGAGTCATGCATTGAGCCTATTCCATCCTGTTCCAATGGAGAAATTCTGGCAGTGGATCTGAACACTACTAACAGTTGCTGTCCACGCTATCACTGTGGTATGATGACAGTCCTTTTGATTAGACACACTTCTGGTTGTTTACAAACTAAGATTGTTTTCTCTATTGTACAGTGTGTGATGTGAACCTGTGTACAGAGCCTTCTATGACCTGTGCGCCAGGCCTCTCTCTGATCACAGCTACAGTCCCAGGACACTGCTGCCCTCAGTATCACTGTGGTACACACTGGCTCTGCAAATTGCACATTACACTATGCTGCTATACATGCACACACACACACACACACACACACACACACATATAAATATATATATATATGTGTGTGTGTGTGTGTGTGTGTGTGTGTGTGTGTATATATATATATATATATATATATATATATATATATATATATATATATATATATATATATATATATATATATATATATATATATATATATATATATATATATATATGTATATGTGTGCGTGTGTGTGTGTGTGTGTGTGTGTATGTATATACACACACACAATTTATTGCTTGATTACATACAAAATTGTAGTAATAATTCATGACATGTAAGTGCACTCTTTTTGTTGCTGTCAGAATGCCAATGTGACGACAACTTCCTTCCCAGCTGTGAAATAGTAAGTTACAACAGGAAATGCAAAATATCCACAAATAAATAAATCTGTATTCTCAAAGTACTGTCTGCTTTAAGGGAGAGGTGAGGGTGGAGCTTCCAGAAAACAATGGGGACTGTGACTGCCCCTCAACACGTATGCCGTAAGTGCACTTGAACCAGTGTACCAGTGTACTGATGCTGTATGTGCCCTATTTGTAACTATTGTATATACATGATATTGTGCTGACCTTCCATAGGGAAAGCAGATGTGTGCTTATTCCAGGGGGTGACTGTTCTGGGGCCTGGCCAGTCTCTAGTGCAATATTTTGAGGGAGAGATGTGCTACACTGTGCACTGTCTGCACCGCAAGGACCCCGACACAGGCTTTTATGCTATGGAGATCAGCTCAGTCAACTGCTCTCAGAAATGTGGACCTGTATGTAGCAAAAATAGAGATATAGTAGTTTTTGTGGAAATGATTTATAACTGCTTTTGTGTTTTTTTTTCAGCATCAGATCTATGTACCATCCACAGATCCTCAAGTCTGCTGCGGTTCATGTAAAAACATCTCCTGCACTTTTACCAATGAAAATGGGACCACAGAGCTTTTTGCTGTGAGACTCAACCAAAGCAGATACTTTGCTTTACTGTATGACAACGTCTTCATGAAATGCGCCTATTTTTTTCTTGTAGGCAGGGAGTTCGTGGGTGGAGAACTGCACACGCTTTGACTGTATGGAAACAAGTGTAGGGGCAGTGGTCCTGGCCTCAGGGGTCATATGTCCTCCCTTCAACGACACAGAATGTGTTCAGGTCTGCTCCCTCTTATCTAAAAGTATGCTCCATCTAATGTCACACATTCTAAATGATGTGACTATGTCATATTCCTCCTTCAGAACGGTGGTGTGGTGCAGAGCTACGTGGATGGATGCTGCAGGACGTGTAAGTCACAGTGCTTTGGGTAATGCTTAGAGCGCGGGATCAGAGCGGTGAGCGCCTTGTTGCCTGGCAGTGGGAGGGGCTTGTTGGCTGTTGGGGGCGTGGGCTGGTGTATACAGAAGGCTGAAGGAGCAGTCTGCTGAGCCTGCCATTCCATTTGACACAGCTGGTAACAAATGTTGACTGATCTTATATATTACAACAAACACTACTAAAGTTCAAGAGTATCAAACAAACATCTAGTATATCATGTTTTCTTACTTGTTTTAAGTGATATAAATCATACCTGTGTAAGATCTAATCTATGTATCTATTCTAATCTTATCTCCTTTGAGTTTAATCTGCAAGTTTGACTTTTACCTTTGAAACACCAAAATAGCTCTGGTCTCTGTGCGGCCCTGCTTGCTTGCTTGAACCGTGATATTGCCGTTTGGTGAATGTCAGGTGCACTGGTTCAACTTTATCCTATTGTGCTTTTTGTCTGTATTGAATTACTGCAATGCCTGGCTGGGCCCAATAACTCCTGAGTCATAGCCACCTGCATGCAGGCTACAATTACTGTATTCTGTAATTCTCATTATATTAACTCTTTGTGTTGTTTGAACTCAATAATTGTGATCCCGCCAGGTTCTGGAGTGGGTGTTTTACCATTTACCGTTAATCCAGTCACTCCCACTGGTAGTACTAACTGTGACACAGGTACCCTCACCTTACACATCTAACATATCATATCTGCATGCTTCCTCTATGTATGCGATGTATAGTGTTCATAAAGATGACTCTATAGTGGTGGCGTACAGTGTGCCATTGAAATATCATTATAATTAATTAGTTCTGTTCTTAATGGTCCCAGACCACACCTCCAACATCTCAGTCTGAAAGCTCTACTGCTGGGCAACAAAGACACAGTCACAGATGTGTTTGTGTGTGATCTTTAAACCTTTTATCCACAGACATCACATGCGTCATCACTTTTTGCATCAACTTCTACTTGCCTTTTACAGCATCATCAGCAGGAATAATTTACATCATTACAAATATACACATGTTGGTTGTCATTTTATGTATCTCATTTATAGGTAAAGAAGATGGGAAAACCTGCAAACGTGTGGCTATAAGAACCACCATAAGAAAAGATGACTGCAGGAGCAATGCACCGGTGAGACATAGGACAGCATCATCATTATCACTCAGTGTCTCCTTATTGTTATAGCTCTCTATGTTTGTCTTGATGCCTTGTAAAGGTGACTGTCTATTCCTGTGACGGTAAATGCCCCTCTGCGACCATATTCAACTTCAATATCAACAGTCATGCTCGCTTCTGTAAATGCTGCCGGGAGAGCGGACTACAAACACGCTCCGTCACACTCTACTGCTCCCGAAACGCCACTGTTGTGGAGTACAACTTCCAGGAGCCTCTGGACTGCTCATGTCAGTGGAACTAAAACACATCACAGCATGTGCGTAAAGAGTGCCACATTTAAACCACTAATGGACTGGCCCAGCCACTGTAGTGTTGTACTGTATGTCACATGTCCTCTGCACTGTAGTCAACAGTAGCCCAGCCTGTGCTGGCCTCTTGGCTCCGTAGTCCTTTTGGTAGTGCTACACTGTTAGGTCATGTGTATTATCATTTAATGCAACCAGTGTTTTATTTTTATATCTATTTTTATATCTGCCTTTGCAAAATGTTGTTGCATTAATTATTGGAAATTGCAATTTCTGACTATCAGCTAGTAATTGTACATTTGGAAACAGCTTAGAATAATAAAGATTTTTTTCACACACAAACACAATATTGTCTTGGTCCTTAATATGTCCTTGGTTCACAGTAATGTGAGTAAACACCCAACCGCCTGAGTCAGCCTCCTCATGCTGACAGCAGCTAACCTTTGACCTGGAGCTGTTATTGCTGTGGTGGAGTCACCTTTAATACCAGCGCCCCTCACTGGACTTTTACTGCAGTCATCCTTATTTCGCTCCCCTCACATGCCGATCATTCCACACTGGCCGCTGCCTCAGCCACACCCGCTCCTGCAGCCAGAGCACACTCTACACTGCTCTGTACATTTTGGGCCATATTTAACAACTTACATAAACACACCAAAATTAAAAAGTGACGTATTGCATTGCTGTCAGTGGTATGTGAACTTATCTCTGTCTCACTGACCCGTTGCCCCGCCTCTCTGCTTATATTCTCCTAAGCAAGTGGGCTGAACTTACACATAAACTCACCCCTCCCATACATTATAATGCAGGCTGGAAGATTTCTTGTTGAGTGAGAAACAGAGTCTACTACATTTAAGTTCATACTGCTCTGATGACATGGCATGTAATCGCATGTAAGTGCATGTAACAGCTTTGAGGTAAAATCAGCTTGAGTAAAGTCAATTCAACTGTCTGACGTGCATCTTTGTCAGGGATCTAAATAGTCTGGGACTTTCCAAAGCCCAAGCTTACCCACGGCTTCTGTTTGGAATGATCTTTTGAGCCGTGACTTCTCATCGTGGATGCCGGGAGGATGTGTCCAGGGTAACAAAGTGACTTGGGAAACTGATTTTCAATGGGTGGAACAGAGCATCTTCTGATATTGGCAAGTGTATGTCAGGTAAGTAACACTCTTGCACAGATTCCTACAATACCATTTGAAATCATCTTTTTTTTTTTTACTTTCAGGTGGTTTGGCTGACATGTGAGCGACATTCCAGTCCTACTGAAGTTGAGATGGCATTTCATCCCTTCCCAAACAGTCAGGAGGCCGACAGTTACCTCATCACCTGCAGGACAGCAACTCACCACCTGGTAAGACACAAAAACTGATAAAAGTCTAATTACAATGTCTGACCTGTGGGATTTGCACATCCCAGGTCTGTGGTAGATATCATGTTTGATGTTGTAGCATGTTACTTAACCATAAAGTGAAGTAATTTGCACTATCATTAAAAACTGACCAATTTAAACTCTGAATTCTGAAGAATAATAATGGTCTTTTAGCCATGTTATAATGCTGTTACCTCATCAAAACCATACCCAGAGTTGTGCTTTGCTTTATTCACACATGTTTGAGTAACATTATTGTGCTGTCTACATCTCTAAAGCTCAAAATGCTCTGTTCCACCTTGTGATGTCATTAAGTCATAAAGTTAACAGTCATTTTAGCCAAAATTGAACTGTTGTTGTTGCAAATAAAAAAAAAAAAAAAAAACAGTTTGAGATTGCCACAGAAAGTCTACAATATCTGGTGCACCGAGAAGTGAAGAACTTTCAACAAGACTCAAACAACAGCTGTAGCTTCAAAATCATTGAAATCATCCAAATGATTTTAGTAAAGTCTATGGAGTTAGAACTTGATGACATCACAAGGTGGAACAGAGTTGTGTTTTTTTTTCAGTTTGAGAGTAAATGTGCAGAATTTGTGTGTTAAACATGTTTGAATTAAAAAAAAACAACAACAACAACACATCTCCTGGTATGTTTTGATGAGGACACAGAATTCTAACATATATCAAAAATGTGTTTAATATAGGCCTTTTAAAGTCAACTCTTATCTCAACAAAGACATCTGTCATTCTTCCTCTTGTCTGGGGAAATGCTTTGTAACCTGTTCAGCGATGTTTGTTCTTTGATTGTCAGATTTTTCCTTTGTTTTTGATGGCAAAATGATATGATTGGTCTGTCAATCCAGCATAAAACTGCACAGATGCATATTTCATAATTATCAAGTGCAAGTATAATTTATTTAACATAAAACAGCAGATGAATGGAGCGTACCACATAAACTGTTTAAGATTCTGTTTGCCACTGCAATCCTTTTTATACCAAGTAATTAAAGTATGTTTTAGTAAAGATAAACTGTGTAACTTTGTCTCCAGATGTCATTGCTTTTCCCAGGATCTTCCACAGTATAGCAATAAACTATCCATTTATTAAATTGCTAAAAAAATACCTTGAAATCATTCTTTCTGTGAATGGAGTCTCCTCTCCAGAGAACTGGCATGGAGATAGATAAGATTAATGCCAGTTTAATGCTGTGGAACATTCCAGGCAAAACAACAACATAAAGGCTGCAGGTGGTGTACCCCCCCCCCCCCCCCCCCCAAAAAAAAAAAAAAAAAATTACATGGTGTCCCTTTAAATAATTAATTTATTCTTCTGGATCCATCCCATTTAGGATGCCAGAGACCAGAGACCAGAACTTCCAAAGAGCCATCAGCTGTACAGAAAATTGGCAGAGCCCCGAAGATCATAACTTTTAAAGACTACGTATGGTTTATTGCAACAGTTCACTCAGGACATGTCTTTGGACAGTAGGACAGTTCTTAAAACAAGTGTTAGAGCCAGGCCATTCATTAACATCTTTTTATGTCAGTTTTCCTTTGAATTATTAGCTTCATTTTTTGCAGTTAAAAGTAAGTAATAAAAAGTACATACTAATCCTGTTATATATAGTTGTTTGGGATATATGTGTGATCCCAAATTGTGTTAAAATGGTGGTGTGGAAAATTAGTTCAATAGCCCTGATCTCCATGACTTGTCTGGCCCTAAACGTAGCTTCCATTCCCCAGGTGCATGAGGAGCCAGTAGATCGCTTGTCATGTACTCCTGATTGCACGCTGTCCTTCCACATTGTTGAGGATTCGAGAGGTTATCGAGTCACGCTGACGCCAAGGACTAATAACAGCAGAACACTCGCCAAGAGGACTTTTGACTTCAGTGAGTACCGTCCAAACAATGCCCCCTGATTACACCATTCACTGAGCAGGATTCAACTATTGTGTTCTGTTTAGAGCCCAGTGCCTCTGAGCAGCTTCCTTCTGTCCAGCACAACTACGTCTGTGTCCTTAGCATGGAACCTTCCCAGACAGTACTCGCTGTCCTCTCTAGTCCTGTACGACCTCGATGATAGTTCTGTAATCAGGACTGTGGACATAAACTCAACAGCGGGGCAGTCCCATTACACTGTCAAAGATGTTCAACCAGGGGCACGCGTCAAGGCTGCTGTCATGGTGTCTGCATTTTTCAAGCATCCCAGTGTAACAGTGAAGCAGCGACTCAGCATGGTCATTCAGACAGGTACAGTCAATCAGAGTTTTTACAATATGTGAAAAGATCTTTCATTCCTCGAATTTAAAGGTTTTTTTTTAAAGTAAGGAACTAACTTACTGTATTTTGAGTACAGGGTCAATTGTGTGTATTTTAAAAGTGCAGAATGTAACTTTCTCCATAGAGTTACTTTGCTTGGTATGTTCCACAGTATGAAAACCATAATTTCGGCATAAAAACTGTTAACCCTGCAGTTTAGATTTGTACAAACATGTCGTGAAATATGATTCTTGTATTAGTTTGTCAGTTCCTATTTTAGACTTTTTGTCAATTCTTCTCCAAGTGTTTATTGCAGTCGCAAAGCTTGCAGAACTATCGCAATTTGATATTTTTTCAAATCATTCACCACTATTCCACACTATTTCATTAAAATTATAAATGTCCATGGAGTCAAGTAGGAGACCAGGACAAGTTACAGGTCAGATCTATGGTGAGAAGACCTCACTCACAATAAGCATATTAATGAAAACACCTACATTTGTATATCAGTTTAATACCATTCTGTGCAACATTATAGGCAAAGCAATGACGTGTAAATGCAGACAAGCCGGTGGCAGATCCTCAGAAAAGTTACATCTATAAGATAAGAGAACCTTTATTTGTGCCACAATGGGGACTCAAAGATCAAGAACAGCAGGAGAGTAGAAATATACAACCAAAAATCAACTTGTTTGTCAAGTTATCTGTGTGCATTGTGAACATGTTGTGTATCTAAGCTTCTGATTTGTGAATTGTTGAGTATTTTGCCCTAAATGTATGGGCAGAGGGCAAAGCTGATTATACAGTAAAATATGAAACAGACCATCACTAGTGCAGGAAGAAAACCACATATTTATTTTTTGCTCTCAGAAGTACTTCAGCCCTACTAAATTTGAAACATAACATTTTGAATTTAATCTATTTGAACAAGCACTTGATTTGCTCCCTGAATGAAATCTCTTTTTAGTCTGCTTGTACCAAATACTACTAGGCCTACTATTTCATTTCTCGGTGCACCAGAAGGCATTGTAAACTTTTGAAAGGCAAAAACAGGAGTTGTGTGTGTTTTTTTGCCAATAATATCTTGATTAAATAATAGTCCTTTTTTGGGATGTGTGCGTCAGTGGTTTGCCCAAAGTACATCGTTCTTGGGAATGTGTACCCAAATATTTTCCCCATTTCTTTGCCCAAAGTATCCCAAAATTGTGACACTTTGCACGTTGCACTGCCAAAACACATGTGCATGCCCCA